>OZ024740.1:195592524-195613906 GCA_964016885.1 Eledone cirrhosa
ACCAACACTACCACCACCACCAGCATCACCATTACCAACACTACCACCACCACCAACATCACCATTACAAACACTACCACCACCACCAACATCACCATTACCAACACTACCACCACCACCAACATCACCATTACCAACACTACCACCACCACCAACATCATCATTACCAACACTACCACCACCACCAGCATCACCATTACCAACACTACCACCACCACCAGCATCACCATTACCAACACTACCACCAACACCAACATCACCATTACAAACACTACCACCACCACCAACATCACCATTACCAACACTACCACCACCACCAACATCACCATTACAAACACTACCACCACCACCAACATCACCATTACCAACACTACCACCACCACCAACATCATCATTACCAACACTACCACCAACACCAACATCACCATTACCAACACTACCACCACCACCAACATCACCATTACCAACACTACCACCAACACCAACATCACCATTACCAACACTACCACCAACACCAACATCATCATTACCAACACTACCACCACCACCAACATCACCATTACCAACACTACCACCACCACCAACATCACCATTACAAACACTACCACCACCACCAACATCACCATTACCAACACTACCACCAACACCAACATCATCATTACCAACACTACCACCACCACCAACATCACCATTACCAACACTACCACCACCAACATCACCATTACCAACACTACCACCACCACCACCAACATCACCATTACAAACACTACCACCACCACCAACATCATCATTACCAACACTACCACCACCACCAACATCACCATTACCAACACTACCAACACCAACATCACCATTACCAACACTACCACCACCACCAACATCATCATTACCAACACTACCACCACCACCAGCATCACCATTACCAACACTACCACCACCACCAACATCACCATTACAAACACTACCACCACCACCAACATCACCATTACCAACACTACCACCACCACCAACATCACCATTACCAACAGTACCACCACCACCAGCATCACCATTACCAACACTACCACCACCACCAACATCACCATTACCAACAGTACCACCACCACCAGCATCACCATTACCAACACTACCACCACCACCAACATCACCATTACCAACACTACCACCAGCATCACCATTACCAACACTACCACCACCACCAACATCACCATTACCAACACTACCACCACCACCAACATCACCATTACCAACACTACCACCACCACCAACATCACCATTACCAACACTACCACCACCACCAGCATCACCATTACCAACACTACCACCACCACCAACATCACCATTACCAACACTACCACCACCACCAACATCACTATTACCAACACTACCACCACCACCAACATCACCATTACCAACACTACCACCACCACCAACATCACCATTACCAACACTACCACCACCACCAACATCACCATTACCAACACTACCACCACCACCAACATCATCATTACCAACACTACCACCACCACCAGCATCACCATTACCAACACTACCACCACCACCAACATCACCATTACAAACACTACCACCACCACCAACATCACCATTACCAACACTACCACCACCACCAACATCACCATTACCAACAGTACCACCACCACCAGCATCACCATTACCAACACTACCACCACCACCAACATCACCATTACCAACAGTACCACCACCACCAGCATCACCATTACCAACACTACCACCACCACCAACATCACCATTACCAACACTACCACCAGCATCACCATTACCAACACTACCACCACCACCAGCATCACCATTACCAACACTACCACCACCACCAACATCACCATTACCAACACTACCACCACCACCAACATCACCATTACCAACACTACCACCACCACCAGCATCACCATTACCAACACTACCACCACCACCAACATCACCATTACCAACACTACCACCACCACCAACATCACCATTACCAACACTACCACCACCACCAACATCACCATTACAAACACTACCACCACCACCAACATCATCATTACCAACACTACCACCAACACCAACATCACCATTACCAACACTACCACCACCACCAACATCATCATTACCAACACTACCACCACCACCAGCATCACCATTACCAACACTACCACCACCACCAACATCACCATTACAAACACTACCACCACCACCAGCATCACCATTACCAACACTACCACCACCACCAGCATCACCATTACCAACACTACCACCACCACCAACATCACCATTACCAACACTACCACCACCACCAACATCACCATTACAAACACTACCACCACCACCAACATCAACATTACAAACACTACCACCACCACCAGCATCACCATTACCAACACTACCACCACCACCAACATTACCATTACCAACACTACCACCACCACCAACATCACCATTACCAACACCACTACCACCACCAACATCACCATTACCAACACTACCACCACCACCAGCATCACCATTACCAACACTACCACCACCACCAACATCACCATTACCAACACCACCACCACCACCAGCATCACCATTACCAACACTACCACCACCACCAGCATCACCATTACCAACACTACCACCACCACCAGCATCACCATTACCAACACTACCACCACCACCAACATTACCATTACCAACACTACCACCACCACCAACATCACCATTACCAACACCACTACCACCACCAACATCACCATTACCAACACTACCACCACCACCAGCATCACCATTACCAACACTACCACCACCACCAACATCACCATTACCAACACCACCACCACCACCAGCATCACCATTACCAACACTACCACCACCACCAGCATCACCATTACCAACACTACCACCACCACCAGCATCACCACAACTAATAATAATATCACCAACATTGCCACACACAACAATACCACCATTGTAAACTCTAAGAACTACAACCACCACTACCACCAACATGATCACCACCAACAACATCATTAACCCTTTAGCATTTAAGCCGGCCATATCCGGCCAGAATTCTCTCACCTCTTTCTGTTCAAACCGGCTGTAACCGGCTGCTCATACCAATGTTAAGGTATTATTCTCAAAATAAATAATATCAAAATGTAATAGATTCAATATTATGTGAGATAATTATGTAAAATAGAGCCTTTACCACAAAATACAATAGTAAATATAGTGTATTGTAAATACTAAAGGGTTAATCACAACCACCAGCAACACCGCCATTTCCACCAACATTAACAGCACTTACAGCAACAACCACCACTACCACCAATACTAACAATACTAACAACCACCACCACTACCACCAATACTAATAGTACTAACAACCACCACCACTACCACCAATACTAACAATACAAACAACCACCACCACTACCACCAATACTAACAGTACTAACAACAACCACCACCACTACCACCAATACTAACAATACTAACAACAACCACCACCACTACCACCAATACTAACAATACTAACAACAACCACCACCACTACCACCAATACTAACAATACTAACAACAACCACCACCACTACCACCAATACTAACAGTACTAACAACAACCACCACCACTACCACCAATACTAACAATACTAACAACAACCACCACCACTACCACCAATACTAACAATACTAACAACAACCACCACCACTACCACCAATACTAACAATACTAACAACAACCACCACCACTACCACCAATACTAACAGTACTAACAACAACCACCACCACTACCACCAATACTAACAATACTAACAACAACCACCACCACTACCACCAATACTAACAATACTAACAACAACCACCACCACTACCACCAATACTAACAATACTAACAACAACCACCACCACTACCACCAATACTAACAATACTAACAACAACCACCACCACTACCACCAATACTAACAATACTAACAACAACCACCACCACTACCACCAATACTAACAGTACTAACAACAACCACCACCACTACCACCAATACTAACAATACTAACAACAACCACCACCACTACCACCAATACTAACAGTACTAACAACAACCACCACCACTACCACCAATACTAACAATACTAACAACAACCACCACCACTACCACCAATACTAACAGTACTAACAACCACCACCACTACCACCAATACTAACAATACAAACAACAACTACCACTACCACCAATACTAACAATACTAACAACAACCACCACCACTACCACCAATACTAATAGTACTAACAACCACCACCACTACCACCAATACTAACAATACAAACAACAACCACCACCACTACCACCAATACTAACAATACTAACAACAACTACCACTACCACCAATACTAACAATACTAACAACAACCACCACCACTACCACCAATACTAACAGTACTAACAACCACCACCACTACCACCAATACTAACAATACTAACAACAACCACCACCACTACCACCAATACTAACAATACTAACAACAACCACCACCACTACCACCAATACTAACAGTACTAACAACCACCACCACTACCACCAATACTAACAATACTAACAACAACCACCACCACTACCACCAATACTAACAATACTAACAACAACCACCACCACTACCACCAATACTAACAATACTAACAACAACCACCACCACTACCACCAATACTAACAGTACTAACAACAACCACCACCACTACCACCAATACTAACAATACTAACAACAACCACCACCACTACCACCAATACTAACAATACTAACAACAACCACCACCACTACCACCAATACTAACAATACTAACAACAACCACCACCACTACCACCAATACTAACAGTACTAACAACCACCACCACTACCACCAATACTAACAATACTAACAACCACCACCACCACTACCACCAATACTAACAATACTAACAACAACCACCACCACTACCACCAATACTAACAGTACTAACAACCACCACCACTACCACCAATACTAACAATACTAACAACAACCACCACCACTACCACCAATACTAACAGTACTAACAACCACCACCACCACTACCACCAATACTAACAATACTAACAACAACCACCACCACTACCACCAATACTAACAGTACTAACAACCACCACCACTACCACCAATACTAACAATACTAACAACAACCACCACCACTACCACCAATACTAACAGTACTAACAACCACCACCACTACCACCAATACTAACAATACTAAACCACCACCACTACCACCAATACTAACAATACTAACAACAACCACCACCACTACCACCAATACTAACAGTACTAACAACAACCACCACCACTACCACCAATACTAACAGTACTAACAACCACCACCACTACCACCAATACTAACAATACTAACAACAACCACCACCACTACCACCAATACTAACAATACTAACAACAACAACCACCACTACCACCAATACTAACAATACTAACAACAACCACCACCACTACCACCAATACTAACAGTACTAACAACCACCACCACTACCACCAATACTAACAATACTAACAACAACCACCACCACTACCACCAATACTAACAGTACTAACAACAACCACCACCACTACCACCAATACTAACAATACTAACAACAACCACCACCACTACCACCAATACTAACAGTACTAACAACACCACCACCACTACCACCAATACTAACAATACTAACAACAACCACCACCACTACCACCAATACTAACAATACTAACAACAACCACCACCACTACCACCAATACTAACAGTACTAACAACCACCACCACTACCACCAATACTAACAATACTAACAACAACCACCACCACTACCACCAATACTAACAATACTAACAACAACCACCACCACTACCACCAATACTAACAATACTAACAACAACCACCACCACTACCACCAATACTAACAATACTAACAACAACCACCACCACTACCACCAATACTAACAATACTAACAACAACCACCACCACTACCACCAATACTAACAGTACTAACAACCACCACCACTACCACCAATACTAACAATACTAACAACAACCACCACCACTACCACCAATACTAACAGTACTAACAACACCACCACCACTACCACCAATACTAACAATACAAACAACAACCACCACCACTACCACCAATACTAACAATACTAACAACAACCACCACCACTACCACCAATACTAACAATACTAACAACAACCACCACCACTACCACCAATACTAACAATACTAACAACAACCACCACCACTACCACCAATACTAACAATACAAACAACAACCACCACCACTACCACCAATACTAACAATACTAACAACAACCACCACCACTACCACCAATACTAACAATACTAACAACAACCACCACCACTACCACCAATACTAACAATACTAACAACCACCACCACCACTACCACCAATACTAACAGTACTAACAACCACCACCACTACCACCAATACTAACAATACTAACAACAACCACCACCACTACCACCAATACTAACAGTACTAACAACCACCACCACTACCACCAATACTAACAATACTAACAACAACCACCACCACTACCACCAATACTAACAGTACTAACAACAACCACCACTACCACCAATACTAACAATACAAACAACAACACACCACTACCACCAATACTAACAATACTAACAACCACCACCACTACCACCAATACTAACAATACTAACAACAACCACCACCACTACCACCAATACTAACAATACTAACAACAACCACCACCACTACCACCAATACTAACAGTACTAACAACCACCACCACTACCACCAATACTAACAATACTAACAACAACCACCACCACTACCACCAATACTAACAATACTAACAACAACCACCACTACCACCAATACTAACAATACAAACAACAACCACCACCACTACCACCAATACTAACAATACTAACAACAACCACCACCACTACCACCAATACTAACAATACTAACAACAACAACCACCACTACCACCAATACTAACAGTACTAACAACAACCACCACCACTACCACCAATACTAACAGTACTAACAACAACCACCACCACTACCACCAATACTAACAGTACTAACAACAACCACCACCACTACCACCAATACTAACAATACTAACAACAACCACCACTACCACCAATACTAACAATACTAACAACAACCACCACTACCACCAATACTAACAGTACTAACAACAACCACCACTACCACCAATACTAACAGTACTAACAACAACCACCACCACTACCACCAATACTAACAGTACTAACAACAACCACCACCACTACCACCAATACTAACAATACTAACAACAACCACCACTACCACCAATACTAACAATACTAACAACAACCACCACTACCACCAATACTAACAGTACTAACAACCACCACCACTACCACCAATACTAACAGTACTAACAACAACCACCACCACTACCACCAATACTAACAAGTACTAACAACAACAACCACCACTACCACCAATACTAACAGTACTAACAACACACCACCACTACCACCAATACTAACAATACTAACAACAACCACCACCACTACCACCAATACTAACAGTACTAACAACAACCACCACCACTACCACCAATACTAACAATACTAACAACAACCACCACCACTACCACCAATACTAACAATACTAACAACAACCACCACCACTACCACCAATACTAACAGTACTAACAACAACCACCACCACTACCACCAATACTAACAGTACTAACAACCACCACCACTACCACCAATACTAACAGTACTAACACAACCACCACCACTACCACCAATACTAACAGTACTAACAACACCACCACCACTACCACCAATACTAACAATACTAACAACAACCACCACCACTACCACCAATACTAACAGTACTAACAACACCACCACCACTACCACCAATACTAACAATACTAACAACAACCACCACCACTACCACCAATACTAACATACTAACAACAACCACCACCACTACCACCAATACTAACAATACTAACAACAACCACCACCACTACCACCAATACTAACATACTAACAACAACCACCACCACTACCACCAATACTAACAATACTAACAACAACCACCACCACTACCACCAATACT
The DNA here is from genome assembly GCA_964016885.1 of Eledone cirrhosa. Classification (NCBI taxonomy): domain Eukaryota; kingdom Metazoa; phylum Mollusca; class Cephalopoda; order Octopoda; family Eledonidae; genus Eledone; species Eledone cirrhosa. Next base: position 195,600,715 of record OZ024740.1, read on the forward strand.
AACAGTACTAACAACAACCACCACCACTACCACCAATACTAACAATACTAACAACAACCACCACCACTACCACCAATACTAACAGTACTAACAACAACCACCACCACTACCACCAATACTAACAATACTAACAACAACCACCACCACTACCACCAATACTAACATACTAACAACAACAACCACCACTACCACCAATACTAACTAGTACTAACAACAACCACCACCACTACCACCAATACTAACAATACTAACAACAACCCACCACTACCACCAATACTAACAAGTACTAACAACAACCACCACCACTACCACCAATACTAACAGTACTAACAACAACCACCACCACTACCACCAATACTAACAATACTAACAACAACCACCACCTACCACCAATACTAACAATACTAACAACAACCACCACCACTACCACCAATACTAACAATACTAACAACAACCACCACCACTACCACCAATACTAACAATACTAACAACAACCACCACCACTACCACCAATACTAACAGTACTAACAACAACCACCACCACTACCACCAATACTAACAATACTAACAACAACCACCACCACTACCACCAATACTAACAGTACTAACAACCACCACCACTACCACCAATACTAACAGTACTAACAACAACCACCACCACTACCACCAATACTAACAATACTAACAACAACCACCACCACTACCACCAATACTAACAATACTAACAACAACCACCACCACTACCACCAATACTAACAGTACTAACAACAACCACCACCACTACCACCAATACTAACAATACTAACAACAACCACCACCACTACCACCAATACTAACAATACTAACAACAACCACCACCACTACCACCAATACTAACAATACTAACAACAACCACCACCACTACCACCAATACTAACAATACTAACAACACACCACCACTACCACCAATACTAACAGTACTAACAACAACCACCACCACTACCACCAATACTAACAGTACTAACAACAACCACCACCACTACCACCAATACTAACAATACTAACAACAACCACCACCTACCACCAATACTAACAATACTAACAACAACCACCACCACTACCACCAATACTAACAATACTAACAACAACCACCACCACTACCACCAATACTAACAGTACTAACAACAACCACCACCACTACCACCAATACTAACAATACTAACAACAACCACCACCACTACCCACCAATACTAACAATTACTACAACAACCACCACCACTACCACCAATACTAACAGTACTAACAACAACCACCACCACTACCACCAATACTAACAATACTAACAACAACCACCACCACTACCACCAATACTAACAGTACTAACAACAACCACCACCACTACCACCAATACTAACATTCTAACAACAACCACCACCACTACCACCAATACTAACAGTACTAACAACAACACCACCTACCACCAATACTAACAATACTAACAACAACCACCACCACTACCACCAATACTAACAGTACTAACAACCACCACCACTACCACCAATACTAACAATACTAACAACAACCACCACCACTACCACCAATACTAACAATACTAACAACAACCACCACCACTACCACCAATACTAACAATACTAACAACAACCACCACCACTACCACCAATACTAACAATACTAACAACAACACCACCACTACCACCAATACTAACAGTACTAACAACAACCACCACCACTACCACCAATACTAACAATACTAACAACAACCACCACCACTACCACCAATACTAACAGTACTAACAAACCACCACCACTACCACCAATACTAACAATACTAACAACAACCACCACCACTACCACCAATACTAACAATACTAACAACAACCACCACCACTACCACCAATACTAACAGTACTAACAACAACCACCACCACTACCACCAATACTAACAGTACTAACAACCACCACCACTACCCACCAATACTAACAATACTAACAACAACCCACCACTACCACCAATACTAACAATACTAACAACCACCACCACTACCACCAATACTAACAATACTAACACAACCACCACCACTACCACCAATACTAACAATACTAACAACACCACCACCACTACCACCAATACTAACAATACTAACAACAACCACCACCACTACCACCAATACTAACAATACTAACAACAACCACCACCACTACCACCAATACTAACAATACTAACAACAACCACCACCACTACCACCAATACTAACAATACTAACAACAACCACCACCACTACCACCAATACTAACAATACTAACAAACCACCACCACTACCACCAATACTAACAATACTAACAACAACCACCACCTACCACCAATACTAACAATACTAACAACAACCACCACCACTACCACCAATACTAACAGATACTAACAACAACCACCACCACTACCACCAATACTAACAATACTAACAACAACCACCACCACTACCACCAATACTAACAGTACTAACAACACCACCACCACTACCACCAATACTAACAATACTAACAACAACCACCACCACTACCACCAATACTAACAATACTAACAACAACCACCACCACTACCACCAATACTAACAATACTAACAACAACCACCACCACTACCACCAATACTAACAATACTAACAACAACCACCACCACTACCACCAATACTAACAGTACTAACAACCACCACCACCACTACCACCAATACTAACAATACTAACAACAACCACCACCACTACCACCAATACTAACAATACTAACAACAACCACCACCACTACCACCAATACTAACAGTACTAACAACCACCACCACTACCACCAATACTAACAATACTAACAACAACCACCACCACTACCACCAATACTAACAGTACTAACAACAACCACCACCACTACCACCAATACTAACAAGTACTACACAACACCACCACCACTACCACCAATACTAACAATACTAACAACAACCACCACCACTACCACCAATACTAACAATACTAACAACAACCACCACCACTACCACCAATACTAACAGATACTAACAACCACCACCACTACCACCAATACTAACAGTACTAACAACAACCACCACCACTACCACCAATACTAACAATACTAACAACAACCACCACCACTACCACCAATACTAACAATACTAACAACAACCACCACCACTACCACCAATACTAACAATACTAACAACAACCACCACCACTACCACCAATACTAACAATACTAACAACAACCACCACCACTACCACCAATACTAACATTACTAACAACCACCACCACTACCACCAATACTAACAATACTAACAACAACACACCACCACTACCACCAATACTAACAATACTAACAACAACCCCACCACTACCACCAATACTAACATACTAACAACCACCACCACTACCACCCAATACTAACAATACTAACAACAACCACCACCACTACCACCAATACTAACAGTACTAACAACCACCACCACTACCACCAATACTAACAATACTAACAACAACCACCACCACTACCACCAATACTAACAGTACTAACAAAACCACCACCACTACCACCAATACTAACAATACTAACAACAACCACCACCACTACCACCAATACTAACAGTACTAACAACACACCACCACTACCACCAATACTAACAATACTAACAACAACCACCACCACTACCACCAATACTAACAGTACTAACAACACCACCACCACTACCACCAATACTAACAGTACTAACAACAACCACCACCACTACCACCATACTAACAATACAAACAACAACACCACCACTACCACCAATACTAACAATACTAACAACAACCACCACCACTACCACCAATACTAACAATACTAACAACAACCACCACCACTACCACCAATACTAACAATACTAACAACAACAACCACCACTACCACCAATACTAAGCAATACTAACAACAACCACCACCACTACCACCAATACTAACAATACTAACAACAACCACCACCACTACCACCAATACTAACAATACTAACAACAACCACCACCACTACCACCAATACTAACAATACAAACAACAACCACCACCACTACCACCAATACTAACAGTACTAACAACACCACCACCACTACCACCAATACTAACAGTACTAACACCACCACTACCACCAATACTAACAATACTAACAACAACCACCACCACTACCACCAATACTAACAGTACTAACACACAACACCACCACTACCACCAATACTAACAATACTAACAACAACCACCACCACTACCACCAATACTAACAATACTAACAACAACCACCACCACTACCACCAATACTAACAATACTAACAACAACCACCACCACTACCACCAATACTAACAAGTACTAACAACAACCACCACCACTACCACCAATACTAACAATACTAACAACAACCACCACCACTACCACCAATACTAACAGTACTAACAACCACCACCACTACCACCAATACTAACAATACTAACAACAACCACCACCACTACCACCAATACTAACAGTACTAACAACCACCACTACCACCAATACTAACAATACTAACAACAACCACCACCACTACCACCAATACTAACAATACTAACAACCACCACCACTACCACCAATACTAACAATACTAACAACAACCACCACCACTACCACCAATACTAACAATACTAACAACAACCACCACCACTACCACCAATACTAACAATACTAACAACAACCACCACCACTACCACCAATACTAACAATACTAACAACAACCACCACCACTACCACCAATACTAACAATACTAACAACAACCACCACCACTACCACCAATACTAACAATACTAACAACCACCACCACTACCACCAATACTAACAATACTAACAACACCACCACCACTACCACCAATACTAACAGTACTAACAACCACCACCACTACCACCAATACTAACAATACTAACAACAACCACCACCACTACCACCAATACTAACAGTACTAACAACCACCACCACTACCACCAATACTAACAATACTAACAACAACCACCACCACTACCACCAATACTAACAATACTAACAACAACCACCACCACTACCACCAATACTAACAGTACTAACAACCACCACCACTACCACCAATACTAACAATACTAACAACACCACCACCACTACCACCAATACTAACAGTACTAACAACCACCACCACCACTACCACCAATACTAACAATACTAACAACAACCACCACCACTACCACCAATACTAACAATACTAACAACCACCACCACTACCACCAATACTAACAGTACTAACAAGAACCACCACACACTACCACCAATACTAACAATACTAACAACAACCACCACCACTACCACCAATACTAACAGTACTAACAACAACCACCACCACTACCACCAATACTAACAATACTAACAACAACCACCACCACTACCACCAATACTAACAGTACTAACAACAACACCACCACTACCACCAATACTAACAATACTAACAACAACCACCACCACTACCCACCAATACTAACAATACTAACAACACCACCACCACTACCACCAATACTAACAATACTAACAACAACCACCACCACTACCACCAATACTAACAATACTAACAACCACCACCCTACCAATACTAACAGTACTAACAGAACCACCACCACTACCACCAATACTAACAATACTAACAACAACCACCACCACTACCACCAATACTAACAGTACTAACAACAACCACCACCACTACCACCAATACTAACAATACTAACAACAACCACCACCACTACCACCAATACTAACAGTACTAACAACCACCACCACTACCACCAATACTAACAATACTAACAACAACCACCACCACTACCACCAATACTAACGAATACTAACAACAACCACACACTACCACCAATACTAACAATACTAACAACAACCACCACCACTACCACCAATACTAACAAGTACTAACAACAACCACCACCACTACCACCAATACTAACAATACTAACAACAACCACCACCACTACCACCAATACTAACAATACTAACAACAACCACCACCACTACCACCAATACTAACAATACTAACAACAACAACCACCACTACCACCAATACTAACAATACTAACAACAACCACCACCACTACCACCAATACTAACAATACTAACAACAACCACCACTACCACCAATACTAACAGTACTAACAACAACCACCACCACTACCACCAATACTAACAATACTAACAACAACAACCACCACTACCACCAATACTAACAATACTAACAACAACCACCACCACTACCACCAATACTAACAGTACTAACAACCACCACCACTACCACCAATACTAACAAGTACTAACAACAACCACCACCACTACCACCAATACTAACAATACTAACAACAACCACCACCACTACCACCAATACTAACAATACTAACAACAACCACCACCACTACCACCAATACTAACAATACTAACAACAACCACCACCCTACCACCAATACTACAATACTAACAACAACCACCACCACTACCACCAATACTAACAATACGAACAACAACCACCACCACTACCACCAATACTAACAATACTAACAACAACCACCACCACTACCACCAATACTAACAGTACTAACAACACCACCACCACTACCACCAATACTAACAATACTAACAACAACCACCACCACTACCACCAATACTAACAATACTAACAACAACCACCACCACTACCACCAATACTAACAATACTAACAACAACCACCACCACTACCACCAATACTAACAATACTAACAACAACCACCACCACTACCACCAATACTAACAATACTAACAACAACCACCACCACTACCACCAATACTAACAATACTAACAACAACCACCACCACTACCACCAATACTAACATTACTAACAACCACCACCACCACTACCACCAATACTAACAATACTAACAACAACCACCACCACTACCACCAATACTAACAATACTAACAACAACCACCACCACTACCACCAATACTAACAATACTAACAACAACCACCACCACTACCACCAATACTAACATACTAACAACCACCACCACTACCACCAATACTAACAATACTAACAACAACCACCACCACTACCACCAATACTAACAATACTAACAACAACCACCACCACTACCACCAATACTAACAATACTAACAACAACACCACCACTACCACCAATACTAACAATACTAACACAACCACCACCACTACCACCAATACTAACAATACTAACAACAACCACACCACCACTACCACCAATACTAACAGTACTAACAACACCACCACCACTACCACCAATACTAACAATACTAACAACAACCACCACCACTACCACCAATACTAACAGTACTAACAACCACCACCACTACCACCAATACTAACAATACTAACAACAACCACCACCACTACCACCAATACTAACAGATACTAACAACCACCACCACCACTACCACCAATACTAACAATACTAACAACAACCACCACCACTACCACCAATACTAACAATACTAACAACAACCACCACCACTACCACCAATACTAACATACTAACAACCCACCACCACTACCACCATACTAACAATACTAACAACAACCACCACCACTACCACCAATACTAACAATACTAACAACCACCACCACCACTACCACCAATACTAACAATACTAACAACAACCACCACCACTACCACCAATACTAACAGTACTAACAACCACCACCACTACCACCAATACTAACAATACTAACAACAACCCACCCACCACTTACCACCAATACTAACAATACTAACAACCACCACCACTACCACCAATACTAACAATACTAACAACAACCACCACCACTACCACCAATACTAACATTACTAACAACCACCACCACCACTACCACCAATACTAACAATACTAACAACAACCACCACCACTACCACCAATACTAACAATACTAACAACAACCACCACCACTACCACCAATACTAACAGTACTAACAACACCACCACCACTACCACCAATACTAACAATACTAACAACAACCACCACCACTACCACCAATACTAACAATACTAACAACAACCACCACCACTACCACCAATACTAACAGTACTAACAACCACCACCACTACCACCAATACTAACAATACTAACAACAACCACCACCACTACCACCAATACTAACAGTACTAACAACAACCACCACCACTACCACCAATACTAACAATACTAACAACAACCACCACCACTACCACCAATACTAACAGTACTAACAACAACCACCACCACTACCACCAATACTAACAGTACTAACAACAACCACCACCACTACCACCAATACTAACAAGTACTAACAACAACCACCACCACTACCACCAATACTAACAGTACTAACAACAACACCACCACTACCACCAATACTAACAATACTAACAACAACACCACCACTACCACCAATACTAACAATACTAACAACAACCACCACCACTACCACCAATACAACAATACTAACAACAACCACCACCACTACCACCAATACTAACAGTACTAACAACCACCACCACTACCACCAATACTAACAGTACTAACAACAACCACCACCACTACCACCAATACTAACAATACTAACAACACACCACCACTACCACCAATACTAACAATACTAACAACAACCACCACCACTACCACCAATACTAACAATACTAACAACAACCACCACCACTACCACCAATACTAACAATACTAACAACCACCACCACTACCACCAATACTAACAATACTAACAACAACCACCACCACTACCACCAATACTAACAGTACTAACAACAACCACCACCACTACCACCAATACTAACAATACTAACAACAACCACCACCACTACCACCAATACTAACAATACTAACAACAACCACCACTACACCAATACTAACAGTACTAACAACCACCCCACTACCACCAATACTAACAATACTAACAACCACCACCACCACTACCACCAATACTAACAATACTAACAACAACCACCACCACTACCACCAATACTAACAATACTAACAACAACCACCACCACTACCACCAATACTAACAGTACTAACAACCACCACCACTACCACCAATACTAACAATACTAACAACAACCACCACCACTACCACCAATACTAACAATACTAACAACAACCACCACCACTACCACCAATACTAACAGTACTAACAACAACCACCACCACTACCACCAATACTAACAAGTACTAACAACAACCACCACCACTACCACCAATACTAACAATACTAACAACAACCACCACCACTACCACCAATACTAACAAGTACTAACAACCACCACCACTACCACCAATACTAACAGTACTAACAACAACCACCACCACTACCACCAATACTAACAGTACTAACAACCACCACCACTACCACCAATACTAACAGTACTAACAACCACCACCACCACTACCACCAATACTAACAATACTAACAACAACCACCACCACTACCACCAATACTAACAATACTAACAACAACCACCACACTACCACCAATACTAACAATACTAACAACAACCACCACCACTACCACCAATACTAACAATACTAACAACAACCACCACCACTACCACCAATACTAACAGTACTAACAACAACCACCACCACTACCACCAATACTAACAGTACTAACAACAACCACCACCACTACCACCAATACTAACAGTACTAACAACAACCACCACCACTACCACCAATACTAACAAGTACTAACAACAACCACCACCACTACCACCAATACTAACAATACTAACACAACCACCACCACTACCACCAATACTAACAATACTAACAACAACCACCACCACTACCACCAATACTAACAGTACTAACAACCACCACCACTACCACCAATACTAACAATACTAACAACAACCACCACCACTACCACCAATACTAACAGTACTAACAACAACCACCACCACTACCACCAATACTAACAATACTAACAACAACCACCACCACTACCACCAATACTAACAATACTAACAACCACCACCACACTACCACCAATACTAACAATACTAAACAACCACCACCACTACCACCAATACTAACAATACTAACAACAACCACCACCACTACCACCAATACTAACAAGTACTAACAACAACCACCACCACTACCACCAATACTAACAGTACTAACAACAACCACCACCACTACCACCAATACTAACAGTACTAACAACCACCACCACTACCACCAATACTAACAGTACTAACAACAACCACCACCACTACCACCAATACTAACAGTATAACAACACCACACCACTACACAATACTAACAGTACTAACCACCACCACTACCACCAATACTAACAATACTAACAACAACCACCACCACTACCACCAATACTAACAGTACTAACAACAACCACCACCACTACCACCAATACTAACAGTACTAACAACCACCACCACTACCACCAATACTAACAATACTAACAACAACCACCACCACTACCACCAATACTAACAGTACTAACACAACCACCACCACTACCACCAATACTAACAGTACTAACAACAACCACCACCACTACCACCAATACTAACAGTACTAACAACCACCACCACTACCACCAATACTAACAATACTAACAACAACCACCACCACTACCACCAATACTAACAGTACTAACAACCACCACCCACTACCACCAATACTAACAATACTAACAACAACCACCACCACTACCACCAATACTAACAATACTAACAACCACCACCACTACCACCAATACTAACAGTACTAACAACAACCACCACCACTACCACCAATACTAACATTACTAACAACAACCACCACTACCACCAATACTAACAGTACTAACAACAACCACCACCACTACCACCAATACTAACAGTACTAACAACAACCACCACCACTACCACCAATACTAACAATACTAACAACAACCACCACCACTACCACCAATACTAACAATACTAACAACAACACCACCACTACCACCAATACTAACAATACTAACAACACCACCACCACTACCACCAATACTAACAGTACTAACAACCCACCACCACTACCACCAATACTAACAATACTAACAACAACCACCACCACTACCACCAATACTAACAGTACTAACAACACCACCACTACCACCAATACTAACAGTACTAACAACCACACCCACTACCACCAATACTAACAATACTAACAACAACCACCACCACTACCACCAATACTAACAGTACTAACAACCACCACCACTACACCAATACTAACAATACTAACAACAACCACCACCACTACCACCAATACTAACAGTACTAACAACCACCACCACTACCACCAATACTAACAATACTAACAACAACCACCACCACTACCACCAATACTAACAGTACTAACAACCACCACCACTACCACCAATACTAACAATACTAACAACAACCACCACCACTACCACCAATACTAACAGTACTAACAACACCACCACACTACCACCAATACTAACAATACTAACAACAACCACCACCACTACCACCAATACTAACAGTACTAACAACAACCACCACCACTACCACCAATACTAACAATACTAACAACAACCACCACCACTACACCAATACTAACAAGTACTAACAACAACCACCACCACTACCACCCAATACTAACAATACTAACAACAACCACCACCACTACCACCACTACTAACAATACTAACAACCACCACCATACCACCAAACTACAGTACTACAACAACCACACCACTACCACCAATACTAACAGTACTAACAACACCACCACCACTACCCACCAATACTAACAATACTAACAACAACCACCACCACTACCACCAATACTAACAATACTAACAACAACCACCACCACTACCACCAATACTAACAATACTAACAACAACCACCACACTACCACCAATACTAACAATACTAACAACAACCACCACCACTACCACCAATACTAACAATACTAACACACAACCACCACCTACCACCAATACTAACAATTACTAACAACAACCACCACCACTACCACCAATACTAACAGTACTAACAACCACCACCGACTACCACCAATACTAACAATACTAACAACAACCACCACCACTACCACCGAATACTAACAGTACTAACAACAACCACCACCACTACCACCAATACTAACAATACTAACAACAACCACCACCTCACCACCAATACTAACAGTACTAACAACCACCACCACTACCACCAATACTAACAATACTAACAACAACCACCACCACTACCACCAATACTAACAAGTACTAACAACCACCACCACTACCACCAATACTAACAATACTAACAACAACACCACCACTACCACCAATACTAACAAGTACTAACAACCACCACCACTACCACCAATACTAACAATACTAACAACAACCACCACCACTACACCAATACTTAACAATACTAACAACAACCACCACCACTACCACCAATACTAACAGTACTAACAACAACCACCACCACTACCACCAATACTACGCAATACTAACAACAACCACCACCACTACCACCAATACTAACAATACTAACAACAACCACCACTACCACCAATACTAACAATACTAACAACAACCACCACCACTACCACCAATACTAACAATACTAACAACAACCACCAACCACTACCACCAATACTAACAATACTAACAACAACCACCACCACTACCACCAATACTAACAGTACTACAACAACCACCACCACTACCACCAATACTAACAATACTAAAAACAACCACCACCACGACCACCAATACTAACAGTACTAACAACCACCACACTACCACCAATACTAACAATACTAACAACAACACACCACCATTGTTACCACCAATACTAACAATACTAACACCAACCACCACTACCACCAATACTAACAATACTAACAACAACCACCACTACCACCAATACTTAACAGTAACTAACAACAACAACACGGCACGTGACCACCAATACTAACAGTACGAACAACATCCACCACCACTACCACCAATACTAACAATACCTAACAACAACCACCACCACTACCACCAATACTATCAGTACTACATCAACC
>OZ024740.1:195614106-195616606 GCA_964016885.1 Eledone cirrhosa
TACCACCAATACTAACAGTACTAACAACCACCACCAATATTAACAGTACTAACAACCACCACCACTACCACCAATACTAACAGTACTAACAACCACCATTACTACCACCAATACTAACAGTACTAACAACAACAACCACCACAACCACCACTAACACCAATACTAACAGTACTAACCACCACTACTACCACCAACATTAACAGTACTAGCAACCACCATTACTACCACCAACATTAAGAGTACTAACAACAACCACTACAACCACCAATACTAACAGTACTAGCAACCACCACTACTACCACCAACATTAACAGTACTAACAACCATTACTACCACCAACATTAACAGTACTAACAATCACCACCACTACCACCAATACTAACAGTACTAACAACCACCATTACTACCACCAATACTAACAGTACTAACAACAACAACCACCACAACCACCACTACCACCAACATTAACAGTACTAACAACCATTACTACCACCAACATTAACAGTACTAACAATCACCATCACTACCACCGATACTAAATAGTAGTAACAATAACGACTACTACCACCAATACTAACAAGAACCACCACCACTACCATTACTACCATTTTATAACTTCTTGCTGCATGTATGACAAATTTCATTTTTCTTTTTCCTAAGTGAAACCATGGAGAAAGGTGTAGGCTTGTTTTTTGAGGTTTTATTTTCCATTTTATTTTCAGATAAAGCTTTCTAATTCCTCATTCTCTTCTTTTCTTTCATCATTATTTTCCTTTCCATTTCCTACCGTCATATATCTATCGTACACATTCATCATCATCAATATATACATATATATATATATATATATAATAGAGGAAGGTAAAAACCTGACCTCAACGCCAGGTGGTTTTGGCTCGTTTTATATGATGATATATATATATATATATATATATATGATGATATATATATATATATATATAATGATATATATATATATATACACACACACACACACATATATATATATATATATATATACATATATACACACACACACACATATATATATACATATATACACACACATATATATATACATATATACACACACACACATATATATATCATCATCATCATCATCATCAACGTTTAACGTCCGTGTTCCACGCTTGCATGGGTTTGGACGGGGGTAGTCCCACTTGAGGCAAGAGTGATTGTCTTGCTCGCATAGGACTGTCTGGCAGGTTTTCTACAGTTGGATGCCCTTCCTAACACCAACCACATTTACAGTGTGGGTCTGGGAGGTTTTTACCGTGTTGCCTACACGGCCACATTACAGCGTGGACTGTGTGTTTTTTTGTCGTGACACCTACACGATCTCATTTGTTTCGGCCTCGATGGCGCGGCACCAACATAACTTTACATAGAACGGGGTGGTGTGGATGGGGTAGGGGTGGGGGTGGTGGGACGGGGGTGTATTTTGTTAGGGATGCCTACTGGCTTAAGTATATGTATACATATACTTAACATACACACACACACACTTATTCAAATTTAAAAGATATATGTAGAGAGAGAAAGAACCATATACCCTTTGAGAAACAGTATTTTGTACACATATAAAGCAAATAATATTCAGGAAAATATAGATACTTTAAGGGCGTAAAAAGTCGTTCTTTCTTACAGTACTGTTTCATAGAACAAAACAACAAAACAAAAACATTGATCTAAGTAATCAATTATCGATCACTAACTATCAATTTTGGAAAGACACCAAAAGACAGATCTAATCATCAGAGGAATTGTGTTAATATATATCCCACACTGTACAAAATACCTTTATATCTGTCGAGGGCAGATATAATTCTTTTTCTCTCTACATACATCTTTTAAATTAGAATATTTCATGCTCTGAACCAAAGTCTTTTCTTTGGCTTACTATTTTTTGTCTTTCCTAGGATAAGCTCACCATAAAACATTTGCTTGGGAATGTATTCATCATCCATACAGAGGATATGGCCTGTCCATCATAGTTGATTCCTAATAATCATGGCTTAGATTGATGCGATCCTAATTTCTGTGAGAACCTCAATGTCTGGAAAGAGTGAGAACTTGTTTATTCTGAGTATGTGGTGGGATATTCCTGGTGAAATCTTTCCAAAATATTTACATGATGCGTGTATAAATTTCAGAAGAGTACAGCAATACAGAAAGACTAATTGAGACATATAGCATGATCTTAGAGTTAGCAATGATATGGTTGCTTAACCCTTTAGCATTTAAACTGGCCATATCTGGCCAGAATTCTCTCAGCTCTTTCTGACAACCCAGCTGTAACCAGCCACTTATAGGGACATTAAGGGATTGTTCTCAAAATAAACAATATCAAACTCTCATAGATTCGATATTATGTGAGGTAAAACCTTTACCATGGAAATACAATAGTAAATATAGAGTAATGTAAATGCTAAAGGGTTAACCAGACTTTAGATTCATGGCTGCCAAAGGCTTTTTGAAT
>OZ024740.1:195621606-195776606 GCA_964016885.1 Eledone cirrhosa
AGAATTAATTCTATTTTACTACATACATTTTTTTTGTTACTTTTTCTATTGGCAATCATTTATTCTCATATAGTTATCACCATCATCATCATCATCATCATCATCATCACTGGCAACAACAACACTAACAACAGCAACCTCTTCATTTCATTTAGTATCCATCCCCCACCACAAAAAAAATTCATTGGCAGTCTTTAAAATGAAGATGTTTTACAAGAGAAGCATAAAAAAGATAGAACTTTCTAACTCCAAATTAATTCCAGTAATCTGATATGTGAAGTGTGAGTTATTAGTTCTTAACATCTTGTAATGATTTAGTAGAAGATATCTAAAAATGAGTTTGTTAATTCGATTATTCATAGAATCTTTACTAGTGGACAGATCATTGTGAACAATTGCACTATCAGAGTATAAAATGTGATGCAATCAATGTTGTTTTGTCCTTTTCATGTGATACAGGATGTTAAAAGTTAAATTAACCATTGCCATTACTCGTAATCAAAGATGACTTGGTATTAACACAATGTTTCGCTATGTCTTTTAGGTGTCCGTGTAGTCACTATGTGGAGGTGTGTAGGCTAGTGGTAAGGGTGTTGGACTTACAATCATAATGCCATGGATTCAATTCCTTAGCTGGATTGTGTGTTGTGTTCTTGAGCAAAACACTTCATTTCACGTTGCGCCAATGTACTCAGCTGAAAATGAGTACAAGCAATATATGGAGTTTAACCCAGCATTAGATTGGCATCCTGTCCAAGATGTGACAACTAAAGGGAGAGCAAACTGCACCAGCACAGATCTGGTGCATTCATTATTGACCTTAGAAGGATGAAAGGCAAATTGGACCATAGCAGGATTTGAAATCAGATCAAAGAGAGGCAGACCAAATACCCCAACATTTTAGTAAGTAATAAAAAAAAATATCAGAACACTGAGCCCATCAGGGATGTGGGCAGACTAACAGAAAATGTAGACTTTGTATGTGGCAGATGTACAGGGAGAGTTAGTATTAAGAGTATCAGTGAAATAAACCTTTTTCAATCCTGGGAAAATTTCCCAGAAGTGGTTGATAGTTTCTCGTACCTTGGTGATGTAATTAGCAGTGGCAGACGTTGTTCTGAGAACATAGTAGGTAGAATAAGAACAGGGTGGAAAAAGTTCAGGGAGCTACTACCCCTGTTGACAAACAAATATGGAACCTAAAATAAATTTTGCTCTTACATAATTTTTTCTGGGAAAACATTTCTTTCTAAATAGTGTACTAATTTACATAATCACTCTAAATAATTTATTTTTCTAATTATTTTTTCAATGCCTATCAGAGTACAATATTCTATGTTTTTCTGTCAGTTGCTTCAAAACAAATTTTAGAAATCACACAGCCAGTGTCCTTCTCCTTGAAAACATGTGCCTCCTTTCAGCTACATAGGTACAAAACTGTTGCCGATAACTTGGAATACACACACATTCATACACTTTTATATAGCAAAATAATCACCAAGAGATCATTGGGGATTGTGAATCCCAGCAGATAGATTTGATAGATTTAGCTGTGTGTTGTTCATAAAATGTGCTGTAAGACTTTTTCATACACACAATGATTGAGTCTTTGTGTTGTTGCTGGAGGGTAAGCTGTCATTCTCAATGGAAGATATTTTCAAAGCATCTACTCATGGAAGCAGAGGAAATTTGTCATGAAGTGTCTAGGATGCATGTAAATGCTATCACTGTGCAGATTGTTCAATAGAGATTAAGAGGTAATATCATTTGCTGCTCTTTAAGTTCCTTTGGTCATAAAATATTTTTAATGACAATTTTATTTAGATTTATCGACCAATCAACGAGATTCCAGACCTCATTCGTTTCCCGAGTGGGGTGAAACTCATCAACTCAAATCAAGGAAACAATGTTTCCATTGGTCTTTCCATTGCTGATACTGTCTACCAGTCACAAATCCTGACAATTAAAAAAAGTCTGATTCCTTTGACCACTAAGCTTTTGAACGTTTCTCTACACTAGTTCCTAGACCAAATTTCCCTCATTCTTTTTTTTTCTTTTCAAAAAAATTGTTTTGTGTCAGTAAATTTTTGTTTTTTAACTTAAATCCACAAAAATTCAGAACAATTCACACAAACACACAGACATACTTTCCATACTCATATGAGCTGCAGTTGTTAGGAAATGAGGCCTCTGATTTGCCAATAGGCTGTTCAGTGACCTGTTTATAAACTAAGACCTTTGGCAGTCAATAGATCAGCTAGTTATAACATAGGCATTACAGCATTGTGACTGATAATTCGACCATTCCACTATTCACGTTCAAAGAGTTAGGGCTGACTGGGTTAAATGTGTGTGTGTGTATGTGTGGTTAGCAATAACAGTAAGAATGTCATTAAATCTTTTCACTACTAACCTGGTCTGTCTGGTCTCATTATTACAATAATACATTTGTGTGTGTGAGAGAGAGAGAGGTGAGAGATGGAGAGAGAGATCTTGCTATAGTAGAAGGTGTTTTATATGATAATAGTTGAAATGTTACAGGCTAGACTCACATAAAAATTACAATAGAAATGAAAATATCTGATAATGTTTGTATGCTGTGAATCAAAGCAAGCATTTCTTGTGTAAATGTGTGTGTGTCTGTGTGTGTGTATATATATATATATATATATATATATATATATATACACACACACATGTATATGTATATATATATATTTTTTTTTTCTTTCCTATTTTCATCCACATCTACAAACAATTCATTCAACATCTTATCATCACATAGTCAGTTGGAATTGACATTCAACAGGTTCTGGAAAATATTCTTGTCAGTCATATTTATTTTGCTCAGTTTTTATCAGTTAGTTTGGTCAACCAGTCATTCATTATTAATGCAAACAAAGCCTCCATAGTTTCAGTCACAATATTGCAATGTATTGTGTGTAATAAGAAACAAAGGTAAACACATATTAGGCCTACACATACTGTAACAATCATAAATATGAATAATAATTGTTTCTACTTTAGGCACTAGGCCAGCAATTATCCAGTACATTACTGGTACTTTATTTTATCGACCCCGTAAGGATGAAAGGCAAAGTTAACCTTGGCGGGATTTGAACTCAGACCGTAAAGGGACGTAACTATGCTAGAAAGCATGGCGTTCAACCCTCTACCGATATATACACACACATACAACATACATGTATGTATGTCTGTGTATTCCTTTCTTCTTTAAGTGGTTCCAGTCATTGGATTGTGATCATGCTGGAGCACTATATTCAAGAGTTTTTGTTGATTATATCACTCCCAGTACTCTATCCAGTACTCATTTGATCAAATTATGTCCCTTTAGAGAGTGACTTTATACAAGGCATTTTTGACACACACACACACACACAATCAGTCTCAACAGTTTTTACATATACAAAATTAGTTTCTACATAGTTTACACATGCACATATAGATGCATGTGTGTGTGCTGTATAAATATATATATTCATGTATTTCAGTCTTATAACATATATATTCATGTATTTTAGTATTATAAACAGACAAACTACCGTATATACTTGTATATACAACAGAAAATATGGAACAAAAATAAAAATTGATGGTAAAATAAGGGGTCAGTATAAAATAAGGGTCAATATTTTGGAGATTTTCACCAACTTCAAATTCTACATAAATAAGATGCTAAAATGTCTGGCATATTTATTTTACAATGAAACACTGTTTTTCTACATTTACTACATTGTCATTAGTGTTATTGATGCATTTTCTTTAAAATATTACCCTTTTCTTGAAAATATTTCCAACAACTTTTTATAATTTGAACTTTGTAATACATAAATATTTCTTACACACACACACATGCTGAATGTTTTTCTTTGACTTTTATTTTCAATCTTAAGTAAGATTGAAATCTTACTTCAGACTTTTGATTTATTGCTCTCACTCTCTCTCTTTTTCTTACTCTCTCTCTCTTGTCTACTCAATGAATTCCTATACAAAGTTCTCTTTTTTGATCTCTTGCTTTCAACTACTCCCAGCCTGTGAGTGGCTGGAAATAAACAAAAATTCAAGAAACTTGTTGAAATTTTATAAAACAGATGAAATGGTAAAAAATCATTATGCAATGGTGTTGTGAAACAAAAACTATACTCTAAGTGACACTAAACATATTTAAATCAAAATATTGAAATTTCATATATTTATTTTATATTCATGAGAATTTCAAAACCACTTCATCTAAACATAATGCGTTGATTAGCTGCCTTGGCTTATAAACAGGGTTTGGAGTTTTGCCCATTTCTCAGACATAAAATAGGGCAGAGTCGGCTTATATTTGAGTATATACGGAAATTTCTTTTTGAAGTTCAATAATAATTTCTTAACTACCTTATTTGGGAATTTTGTATATCAAAACTTCATAATTCTGCCACCTAAATCTCATTCTGAGTTCCAACTATCAATATCAAATTAAATACAGCTTTGAAGGTTGTACTGAAACTGAGATCAAAGAAAATACATCAAAGTCTTAGAATGAAGAAATTGATGTTGATTTGAAAGATTTTGAAGAGAAAGTCACAACACTAAGAAATGTCGAAGAGATGGGAATCTACAAAATTTCAACCAATGTTAGTGAAAGGATCCTCCTAATCTTACTTCAAATTGTTTACCCAAATTCCCTTCAGATGTTGGTATAGTTGCAATCTACAAGAAGAAGCAATTCCAGCAGATAATATATTAATAGTTCTTTGAGTTGAGAAATTCCATATTTACTGACTTTCTCAACTAACCTTCATCCACCATACCATAATTCTAACACTTCTGTTGGAATGTAGCCGCACCCTTTATTAATTATTAATTCTGGACACTTACAATAACCATGACACTCTTACACCCTAAATAACAAGAGACTATTTCATCGTGACATCAATGAATCAGTTTACTACAGATTATCTCCTCTGATGAAACTGGTCTTGTTCTCGATTTTGACTAGGAATGAACAGTCCAAAGTTTGCAGGCCAGCCAAAATAATATGGGCCCTCAGTTGGGATTTTACTAATTACTATAGATATTTCAAAATTTATTCCCCTATGTGAGTTCTTTTTCTTTTTGTTGTTGCTTAGTCAGTGTCCATGACCCTTCATTTTTTTCAGGGTCTTTGTGGCAGCTGCCATCAGAGACCTCACCAGAATGTTTGCAACAGAATGGAGTTAGCTAAAAGCACTCAAGACCAAGGTGTTGGTGGTGGTGTTAAACCAAGTAATGGATTAAGTTTCCCACTCAGAACACAAAAAGCCAGAACAAATACCACAAAGCATTATGTCCAATGCTCTAACAATTCCATCAGTTCACTGTACTATACTGGAATTTTATCAACACAAGAATCAAAGTCAAATGTTGACTTTGGCAGGAATTGAACTCAGAATGCAAAAATTTGGAATTAACACCACAAGGTATTTTGTTCAACAGTTTCGCAATTCTGCAAATTCATTGAGAAGATGATGATAACTAAAACAAATGGATATGTGAAACTATTAAAATAGACAGAGAATGCTTTTATATGGTTGCTCACCTACTTAGATGAACCACAATTGCTTGTTGACATTGGTATCTTTGTGAGAATATGGTGATTACTAAGAAAAATCAATTACTGGAACTCAGATGAATGAATGTATTGGTGATAGTTTCATTACAAGTCTAATAAGTAGAGATTGTTTTATGTCCCTAATGTATTATTTTCAACTGAGATACACGTCCATCTGACTAAAAGAAGGTAATACAAATAATAACCCTATTATATATATATACATATGGTGGCTGCCAACTCGTTTTCGAGTACAGCCACTACTTTATATCCATGTAAGAGAACCCCTACCGATGTGCTAAACAAGTGTGACTTTTTAGTCCAGCCAGCGACTTGAAAACTCTGGTACAAACACTTCACCTGTGACAATTATTGACACATAGTGCTGGGCCCATGGTACCATGTGATGACAAGTGCAGAGAGATCTCCAGATGTAAAGCAATGCCTGTGCCGTGAAGCTTTTATAGTGAACAAAGGCACTGCACAAAGCCAGTCCCACTCTCTTTACCAAGATGATATTTACCAAAAAGAAGAACAAGTCAACATCATTGGATACCATCAGGGTTGCAGGTGTTATATCAGAGTTTTCCTTCTCCTAGAATTCTGCCTTCACAAAGGCTAAGGGGTCATACATACATATACATACATATATACATACATACATATATATATATTGTTATATTTGGGGAGGGTCATATTGTTATATTGTCAGAAATAATAACACATATATATACATATATATATACATATACACATATATATATGCATATACACATATATGTATATATATATATACACACACA
The DNA here is from genome assembly GCA_964016885.1 of Eledone cirrhosa. NCBI lineage: Eukaryota > Metazoa > Mollusca > Cephalopoda > Octopoda > Eledonidae > Eledone > Eledone cirrhosa. Next base: position 195,628,006 of record OZ024740.1, read on the forward strand.
TACATACAATATATATATATAAGGTGTGAATGTTGAGCAATAAAGAACAGCTGCATAAATTACTAGACCCACCATGATAATTATCTGTTGATGAAGGCATAATTGTATTCAAGGGTAAGCTAAAATTGTATGACTTAGGAAATTAGCCAAACAGAACATAAAAAGTTAATATATGTGTAAACTAGACTCCAAATATCAATGTCACCTGAATTTGACAACAAAAAGTTGGGTAAATATTAAAATATAAGGATTTGTGTACTTGACATATATATATATATATATATATATATATATATATATATATATATATATATATATATATATATATATATATATATATATGTAGATAAATCTACCAAGAGTTTACGGTAGTGTCCAATCCGTATGAAGAACTCAATGTAATCCGGATATCATGGAAAGAATTCTAACACATATATGTCCTAGAAACGATCGTTAAATAATGAACTTTTTTTGTTTAATATAAGGAACTGTTTCATTGTTTTATTCATTATTTTTTTTATACTTTATATATATATATATATATATATATATAACAAAGGAAATGTGTTAAGGAACCAGATGGACCATAATGCACCAGAGTACTCAATACTTAGGGTAGTAGAGTGGGAATAGGAAAAAGTATGACCCCGACGGCAGAAATAGCCGTCGAAACGGCTTGAGCTCTGCCGTCGGGGGTCATACTTTTTCCTATATCCTATATATATATGTTAGGAGGTTGAGCAGTGCTCATGACTATTTTTAGTGTGTTTTCAAGATTGGTGGGTGGGTGGTAGGTACTAGGATATCTTCAAATCAGTGATCTGACCTGAATTCTTGCAACAGAGTAAAATTCACTATGGAGTGGATTGTGATGTTAAACTGTATGACAGATTAAATCTATCATGCAGAGATGTTTCTGTTTTCAGCTCTATCCTAATAGCTCGGCTGATGACCGGGAAGCTGCCAATACTAATAGCTACAGCACAATTATAACAAACAGAAGAAATCTTTCTAGAGAAATTAGAGATACCAAACAATATTGTCACATTTTTCAATTACTGAAAGAGAAAAATGCTTGATTGTCATCAACGATTGAAGCCTTACTTGGTAGTAACTTGAACTAGTAGCTAATTCTCTTTCAAATCACACTCTACCATCTTGAAAAAAGAACACAAAAGCGTAGTCTTAAATAAACTGTCTAAATAAAGAATGGGACAGTCATGACCAATATACTTTTAATGAAAGTTCTGCTCTATCAATGCTGACCTGGGGGAAAACAACAACACTGATAACAACAAAAGAGCTAATAAAGGAGCCTCTACAAGGTCATTTACTTGCTAGAAGTAGCACCTAAAGCCAAATTACCTTCAAACCCTGCCTTACCATCTTGAAAAACAGAAAAGCCAATTTAGGAAGTGTTCTCTACAAGAAAAAATGATTTCCTTCCCCTAGTTGGACTCATTTAATCATATTTCATGTGTAGTATGTTTAACCCTAGGTAAGCTCTCATCAAGCATTCCGACCATGACCATCCCATCCTATCTATTTTTATGCATGGTTAATCAAGGACTACATTATTTAATATGTTCTTTTTTAATGGTATGGTTCAATTTTAAGGAAATTTGGCTGCTATTTCTAGCAAGTCATGCAACCATGTAGTTTTCCTCATTGACTTACTAAAAGCTACAACTTTATAAGACTGAGTGCTTTATGACCTATCATGATAGGAATTTAATAAATTGATTTATGTTGGTTTTTGTTTTCTGGTTCCCCTATGTAAACATTACAAATTGATTGGAAAATGTCCATCTTCTTCATGCCTAGAAGGCAGCGGATGCAAGATTTGATTCCCATCATACAATATCAGATATTTTCTTTCCAACTGTAATGCTTTATAAGTGTCTATCCATTAACATTTCCATATAAATCACAACTATTATCATATCATATTATTTCTCGGTCTAGGAAAACAGCAACCTTGAATAAAAACTGACTTAGGCTGTAAAGACCATCCAACCCATGCCAGAATGGAAAGCAAACATACAAACAATGATGATGCTTATGGAGATGAAATCCAAGGTTCTTAATTGGCAGAGTCAGCGCATCAGATCAAAAGCCTGTAGTGTTTGATCAAACTTTTTTACGCTCCCAGTTCAAATCCTGCCAAGATCAACTTTGCCTTTCATCCTTTCAGAAGTTAATAAATAAAGTGCCAGTCAGGGAGCAAATGAGCAGAATTGTTTGAGAATTGAATGAGATGTCTGTTTTGATGCTACACATTCTCAGTTCACATTCCACCTCCCATAACTGGCTTCTTTATAGTATAAAATGGAGCCTTTGTGAGTCAGCAAACAGTGATGATAAACCTTCAATATCAGATAAAGTGATATATCAATTGGAATAACATCTCAGTTGCATCAATATAAACAAGTAGACTCTGCACAAGTGGGTTCAAATGCTAAGTCTGAAAATATGTGTACAGTTGGCATTAAGAATGGTATTCAGCTATAGAAGACCAAGCCAAAATGGAGCTTGTGAGCAAGATGTGGTCACCTGACCTATCTAACCACATAACATGACAATTCATCTAACTTATGTAAGCATGGAAAACAGACATCAAATAGTGATGATGATGGTGATGAAATCCATGCTGTGTACATATAAATTGACCATATACCAACTGATTTCAGTTGAAATGTTTCCACTCAGCCATTTTTTATCAAATTACTGGATGAAATGTCAATAACTATGTTGGTTTTAAGCCTACCTGCTCATGGTGGCCATGTGCAGGGTGGACAAGGTACCTTCATTGTTCAGGTAATTATCCCTGACCATTAGCTTCTAGGCAAATTTAAACTCAGAAAACAAAGAGACAGAACAGGTGATACTGCAACACAATCCTCTTCCCTGGGATGATATTTTATTTATCAACCCTAAAGAGATGTTCCCGGTTTCAACTGTTACAGCCAAAATGGGGTTCCTCCAAAGAGTCTTTAGAGTAATGTTATTTGACAGAGTGCATAGCTCGGAGATCAGAGGGACGCTCCAAGTAAAGCCACTACTTCTCTGAATTTAAAGAGTGGTTAGAATGTCTCAGGAAAGAATTTGTTCTGAGATAATCTAACCACATAAATATTTTCTGAATCTCTAGGCAGATTTTACAAGCAGAACCAGCCGGGGGGAGACTCAGGGGTAGACCCCAAGCAAGCTCGCTTGGGGATCCAAACAGATCAATTGGAAACAGTTGATTTTAACATGGTCTGCTGAAAGGAGTGTTTGAGGACTCTGCTCCCACAACCCTCTCAGGAATAAGTGGGCAAAGAAGAAGAGAAAAAAAAATACTCTAAAAGGCGGAAAGGCAAAGTTTAACCCAGAATGCATGGAACCAACATGAATGCTACAAAACATTCAATCCAACAAACAACTTTGTTGATTTGCTACATATTTTGCAACGGAAATTCACACAAATCAACTTTTTGGAGGAACAACTCAACATGGTCTTTCCGTGAAAGTAATATTTTCTAGAATCAGTTTCAATTATATTTGAATGAGACACGCTATCTTCTTCACTTTTAATCTGTCTTTCTAAATATTTAATTCAGCTTTGCTGTTAATCGGGGGTATGGGAATACCAGTATTTCTGATTTTTCTGAGTGATTTAATATTTCAGATAGATAAAGCATGAGGAATCAATTATCTTAATGTTTGTTTGTTTGTTTATTATAGCTAATGAATATTTAATGATTGTTAATTAATCTAACTGTTATTTCCAGCAACTCAAGTGACTGCATAAACTTTTCCTCATTGACTTGTCTGCAAAGCCAGACGAGATTCTATGATTCTATGATGACCATCAAAGTAAAGATAAACAACAAATAGAAAAACTTTGTACAAAGACTTAACACGTAAGAGAGTGTGATTTAGTCTGGTAATTACAACAGCTATTAAACAACGAATGGTAAGAACTACTGCTCTTTAAATCCGTATATTAACTCTTCTGCACACACCGTTATATCAGAGAAGCTAGCTTCACTTTCTTTACTTCCCTTCTTTTATATATATATGGCTGAGTGGTTAAAGAATTGGATTCACAATCGTGAGGTCGTGAGTTCGATTCCCGAACCGGGCGATGCGTTATGTCCTTGAGCAAGACACTTTATTTCATGTTGCTCCTTCTACCTGGAGTTGCGACCAATAGATAGTATTAGCAATTGGAAAGACCAATGGAAACATTGTTTCCTCGGTCCGATTTGACGAAAGTCGATCGACTGTCGATATATATACATATATATATATTATAGACACCTGAAATATAGGCATTGTTGGCTTAAAAGAAACTTTAAAATAAGGAGTGGCACCCCAATTTGAACTTGTTTATAGAATTCTTTCTGCCTTTGTCACTCTAAATATAAATTATAGCTTTAAAGAATTAGCTTTTAATGAATTCCCTTTTCTTTCAACCAATGGCCTCCACCCATCCCACTCCCCACCCTCTCCTACCACCAGAAAAGATATAAATACCACCACATTTATTTGGACAGTCAGATTCCTGATGATTTCTCAAGAATGAAACAGTTCTAGTCCTGTAGAATCTCATCTATATTAAAACTATATATGTGTGTGTGTGTGTGTGTGTGTGTGTGTGTGTGTATGTGTGCATGTATGTATGTATGTGTGTATATATATATACATATATACACATACACATGTATACACATATATATACACATTACACATATATATACACATACATATATACATACATATACACATACATACATATACATACACATATACATACATATATATATATACATACACATATATATACACACACATATATACATACACACACATATATAAATACACACACACACATTATATATATATATATATATATATACACATAAACTTACTTAACAGACAGAAGTTTTCCAGTCAGTAGTATGCTAATAAATTTAAATAGTTTAACAATTTTATAGGCAACAAATTGACACAAGCATCAGAGCATCAAATTAAATGCTTTATAATATTGGTTCCGGCTCCTTGCATGATGAGATCTAACCCAGTCGAGGTCAACTTTACCTTTCATCTTTCCAGAATAGAAAAATAAAGTAACAACTTTGGGCAATAGATGGGATGCTTTTCCATATGTTCCTGCTCTTTGTGTTTTGAGTTCAAATCCCTATGTGGCCTAAATGGGTGATAGATTTCATCTGACACTTGATTTAACATCATAACCTAGCCACTGGGTCCTTTTACTGAAGTCTACTCGATTGTAAGTATTTGGGGTAGGTCTCTGATTTGAGGATACCTTCCTTCTTCTCTCCCACCTGTCTCAGAGGCATTGAAAAGATGCCATAGGCACTGAAAAGCTTCATTCTTTGATTCTGTGCTGGATGTTCATGTTAAGAGACGGGCTGAGATGTCAACTGAACACCTGCCAGTTTTGTGGGTTTCTTTGGCTTTAGGTTGTCCAAAGTTGCAGATAACTAGATGGTGATCAGTTGACAGCTCAGCCCTTCTGTTAACGTGAACATCCAGCACAGAATTGAAGAGATCAGAGATAATAACAAAATCAATTATTGATCTCTATCTCTGATTCTCCTTATACCATGTATATTTATGGATGTCTCTGTGCTGGATGAAGGTGTCCATAATAGAGAGTTCATTGTTAGAACAAAAGTCTAATAAGGCCTTTCCATTAATATCTAAATCAGGATCCCTATTCCTTCCAATCACTCCTTTCCATGTCAGATAGTCAGTGCCAACATGTGCATTGAAGTCGCCCATAAGGATATATGAATGTCTTAACTACACCTAATGCTGCAGTGACTTCATCAAGGAAGGATTGTATTTGGACTCCTTGTTTGGTGCATAAACTTGCACCACCCACAGCAGCCAATCTTTCAGCCTAAGCTTCAAGAGGCAAATCCTCCTTCCTAATGGTATCCAGTGCATAACCCATTCTGACAGCCAGAAGTTTGTCAATATCACCACTCCTGCCTGTGCAGCCATTTCTGACGCCATACCTGAATAGTGGAGTTTCCATCCTCCATCCAAATCTACAGTACCAGAGCCACAGAATTTTGTTGCGGAAACCCTGACAATATCTAGACAGTAGCATCTAGGCTTCTTATGGAGACTGCAATATATTTTTCGAACAGGCTCCTCTACCTAAGGCCTGAACGTGTGTGCCAGGTGGCCTGGATCTCTGGAAAAGCACCTTAGCAATGGGAATTGGGAGTAACAAACTCAATTTTCAAAAAGGGAGACAAGAGAGATTGTTCCAATTATAGAGGGATCTCCTTGTTAAGCCTCCCAGGTAAAGTCTGGCAGAGAGATGTAGGGATAGTGTTGAGTAGAAGCTAGCTGATGAACAGTGTGGTTTTCACCCTGGATACAGCACAGTCAACCAAATATTCACACTGCACCAGGTCTTTGAGAAATTGTGGAAGTACTGCTTTGTAGGTCTTAAAAAGGCATATGACCCCATTCCACAAGACCAGCTGCAGAAAGTTCTACAGGAATGAGGGATCGATGGTCAGCTTCTTGTTGCTTGGATGTCTCTATATGAATGCCCAAGTATTTGTATTCAGATAAATGGTGCTAAATCAAAACCATTCAATGTGGGAGTTGGACTCTGTCAAATGTGCATACTGTCACCTCTCCTGTTCATTATTTTTACGAACAGGATTGACATGCACAGCTGGGTAGGAATTGGTATCATGACTGGCAGGTGTAAAATCAGTTGGCTGGAATTTTCTGACGACATGGTGTTACTTAACTTGACAGAAGGTGATCTCCAACATGTGCGTCATAGGTTTGATGTTGAGTGCTACATGGCTGGAATGAAAATCAGTGCTGCAAAAACTGAGACACTCGTCCTCTCAAGAAAGCCTGCACAGTGCACTCTGTAAATGGAGTTCCATTGAAGCAGGTTGAGAAGTTCAAGTATCTCAGGGCCATGCTCATGAGTGATAGAAGGCAGGAGGCTGAATTAAGTGCAAGAATTGCAGGAACTGGTACAGTGATGCACCAGCTTCAGTATTAGGCAATCAGAAAAAGGGAGGTAGGTGAAAAAACCAAACTCACTATCTTCAATTCAGTATCTGTGCCAACCCTTACCTATGGTCATGAATCTTGGACAATGAGCAAAAGGATATGATTGCAAATACAAGCGGCCAAAATGGGATTCCTCCAAAGGGTCTTTGGAGTAACATTACTTGACAGAGTGCGTAATTCGGAGATCAGAGAGTTTCTTTAGGTAGAGCCGCTACTTCTCTGAATTGAGAGATCACAGCTCTGATACTATGGACATGTGGTTAGAATGTCTCAGAAAAGTATCACAGGACAAATTTTACAGACAAAACCAACCTGGGGTAGACCCCAAGCAAGATGGTTGGATAATATCCATGAGCTCAGCTAGTTTCACTTGGCCAATTTGACTCTGTGGAGTACATCCTCTCTTTTAACAGCTCTTGTTTTTTTGTGCTGCTGGGGTTCCACTTACCCTCCTCATCAGACAAGGGTCTGGTGGGGGAGCTGGTTTAGTAACCAACCACTCAACCATGAAACGGGTTGTACTACTAGGTTAGATGGTACCAGTAGCAGGCAGAACCCTGACCTAACCATTATTTGGCCAATACTACGCTGCAAATGAGCAGGTTGAATGAATACATAGACACTTCTTCACTGATTTAAGCAAAATCTACTTGTTTACTTAGTAATGTAATGATGGCAAAGTATTAAGAAGAGCACAGCAATAATCAGTCAACTGGAACCGAAATGAACACTTTGAAAAGAAATATTACCACAAAATATACAGAAAAAGATTTTCTTTTGTTTTTGTTTATTTTGTATTTATTTTGTTGTTTGATTTTGTTTGTTGCTTTTTGTGTTTATTTTTGTTTTGTTTTGTTGTTTTTTCGTATTTTAACCAGTCAGATTGAATATAAATAGTATAAGAAGAAAGAAAAATAAAGACAGTAAGTAAGAAAAGAAGGAATATGGTAGTTAGTCAGCAAAGTAAAAAGATTAACAATAAAACAAAATAAAACAAAATAAAATATAACAAACAAAAAAAAAATCATATTACAAAGACTTAACACATAAGTCTTTGTGATTTAGTCTGGTAATTACAAGAGCTATTAACGAAGAAAATGGTAAGAACTACTAGTCTTAAAGTTTGTAGATTAACTCTTCTGCACACAACGTTGTTATATCAGAGAAGCTAGCGTCACTTTATTTATTTATATTTTGCTTTCTTTCCAGTCAAAAGAAGTATATTTTTGGGGAGGTTCTTTTTGTTTTCTTTTGTTTGTTTGTTGTTTTTTTTTGTGTCTTTTTCTTAGTTGCATGTGTGTGCATGTGTGTGTGCATGTATATGTATATGTGTGTTTCTGTGTTTGTGTGGGTGTGTGTATGTATGTGGGTTTCTGTATGTGTGTGTGTTTTTCCAGTCATTTAGTTAATATGCTACTACAGATATAAATCTTCTAAGTTTTCAGACAATAAAATGAAGAGGTTGAACAATTAAGAAGCTAAGAAGCTTGACTACTGACACAGCAATAGATGATATGTTCTAAACTCACCTCAGCCATTGATAAAGTGTATAACACAATTGGTTAGTTCCTCTTCCTGCTACCTCAGAAGTGGCCATATTGAATTGAATAACTGATAAATGAAGCAAAATGGATGTTTGCTAAAGATATAAAAGTCTAAAGTCTGGAGGCTCATCAGGCTGGTGCTTATCCTGGTTTCGATGGCATTAAGTGACTGAGAGTAAAAGACTCTCCCCTGCACAAGATGCTAGTCCATGACAGGGTTAAATGACCAGCTATTGCTGGTACTCATTTTCAGCTGAGTATACTGGAGCAATGTGAAATGAAATGTTTTGCTCAAGAACAAAACATACAACCCAGTCCAGGAATTGAACTCACAACATTATGATCATAAGTCCAACCTCCGCTAAAAATATATATACATATGCAATAAAAAGATTCAAGGACAAATTTTTTTCAGCTTATAGTAAAGTGATGGGCATGTTGTTTCAAAGCCCTAGGGCAGTGGATTGGCAGTATTGGTATAGAGTCAGACAATATGCTTTGCAGTATATAATTATAACCTTTTACATTCTAAGTTCAAATCCCATCGGAATTAGCTTTGCCTTTCATCATTATGGGTGAGGATCAATAAAATAAATTACCAGTAATGCACTGGGGGTTGATTTAATTGACTCTCCCCTACCCACAAATTGTTGGTTTTGTGTCTAAACCAGAAGCCAGGATTCACATGGCTAGAATACCCACAGCCATATCGCAACAACAACAATAAATGTTCTTAACATATACATAAGGTCAGATATTTTGGAGAAGAGGTTATTACTATTATGATTATTTCTAACATAGGAACAAGACCAGAAATTTTAAGGAAAACATACAATTGATTAAACTAATCCAGTACTTAGATACTTTATTTTATGATTTATTTATGAAATATAGCATGTAAATACAGTTTAATAGAAAAAGAAAAAAAGAAAATTTAGATTGAGAAGAAAGAATGGAATGTAATATAGGAAAATATAAAGAAAAAAGGGAGGGAACGGTAAGTACTCTAGTGTCACAGAAGAATAGGGAGGGGAAGATGATTGGATCTGGGCCTAGGGCAGAGCAGTAAAGGGGATGCGCCTTGTGGACAAGACCACAAAAGCATTCCTGCAGACAATGGCCTGTGACACCCACTGCAACAACCACTCCACCTCCTGGGGCTCCTTCTTCAGATAGGCCGCCAACGCTCCGATCATGCGGAGGAGCTCGACTGTAGGGAGTCCAAGTACGCCTGAAGTCTTGAGGGCATATTTTATTGACTCCTGAAGGATGACAAGCAAAGTTAATAATTATAAATTTCTACTTTGGGAACAAGACCAGTAATATGGTAGGAAGGGTGGGAAGTCAATTCAATCAACCCTAGTATTCGACTGGTACTTTATTTTATAGTGGTGGAGGAAAAGAAGAGGAAAAAGAAAGAAAAGGGGAAAAGAAAGAAAGAAAGAGAAAAAGAGAGAAAGAAAGAGAGAGAGAGAGAGAGAAAGAGAGAGAGAAGGGAGGAGAGAAAGAAAGAGAAAGAGAGAGAGAAGGAAGGAGAGAAAGAAAGAGAAAGAAAGAGAGAAAGAGAGAGAAAGAAAGAGAAAGAAAGAGAGAAAGAGAGAGAGAAAGAGAGAGAGATAGAAAGAGAGAAAGTGAAAGAAAGAGAGAAAGTGAAAGAAAGAGAGAAAGCTAAAGAAAGAAGCAAAATATCTAAATAAAGAAATGAAAATGAAGCATGGCCGCAACAACAACAACAAAAAAATCACAGATAATCAATAATCTTGTGTGTCATCATAAAAATAGAGTTGCTGTTGTTGTTACTGTTATGCTTGACTGCATTGTTTATGAACGAAAATGGAACAAAAATACAGCAATAATGAGTAGAAAAACAGTTTGTTGATTGGGAGGGGGGGGGTCTTTTAACGGGGGAAGGGACGCTTTTGTTTTATTTGTTTATTTGACTTTTTTATGCTTTTTTTCTGAGGGGTCTTTTTTGTTCAAATTTGGCTTACTTGCAATATTTTCTTTTAAGGGGACAGGAGGTGAGATGGGGGGGAAGTGGTAAGTCAAATCATATCATGACTTGTTAAACAGTTTATTCTTCTATAAAAGAGATTTTCGGTCTTTGCACATTACTTTAAACATAGCTGACATTGCCATCCAGAGAATTCTAAAATGTTTTGTTCTGCCAATGTTTTTACAACCAAATATGTGTGTGTGTGTGTGTGTGTGTGCGTGAATGTGTGTATAGATATGTACATATGTGTGTATATATATGAACATATATATGTGTGTATATATATATATATATGTGTACATATATATTTGTATATGTACATGTGTGTGTATATATATATATATATATCATCATAAATTTTACGTCCGCTTTTCTCTACTTGCAAGTGTGGGACGGGTCTTATTCAGCACAGCATCTCTCCACTTGACATGGTCCTTTGTCATCTCCACCGTGAGCTTCCGCGATCTGAGGTCTGTTCTCACCACCTCCGCCCATGTTTTTCGTGGTCTACCTCTACCACGTCTTCCTTCAACTGGCATTTCCTGGCACTTCTTCACCCATCGGTCATCCTCCATGCGCATCACATGTCCATACCACCTCAGTCTCCTCTCTCACACTACATTCTATCCTTCTCAGACACAGTTTCTCTCTCAACACATTTATGCTGGGTCATTCATGCACATTGACATTGCACATCCAATGGAGCATGCTTGCCTCATTTCTCTCCAGCTGTCGCATATCCTCTGCAGTTGCTGCCCATGTCTCACTACCATGCAGCATTGCGCTCCTCACACAGGCATCATATAACCGGCCTTTCATACGCAGAGGAAGAAGCTCCCTAAACTTCTTCCAACCCGTCCTTATTCTAGATATTATGGTCTCGGAACACCCCCTCCCATGCTAATCTGATCTCCTAGGTACCAGAAGCTATCTACCACTTCTATAGCACCCACCTGCATTTGAAAAATGTGTCTATCAATAAGACTTCTACTGTCTAATTTCCCTGTACATCTACTGCATACGTATTTCTCTCTACCTGTTAGTTTGCCTGCTATCCCACTACATCTCTTGTGTACCCAGGATCTGCATTGTGTGCGTTTTATAGAATGTATGCCAGTTCCTTTTCTGCATATCGAACAAGGCCATTTCCCTGACGGAATCAGAGTTTTGTCCTATTTTCTACTCATCAACACTTTTGTCTTAGCTAGGTTCACTCTCAGTCCTCTTGCTTCCAACTGCTGTTTCCATAGCCAGAATTTATTCTCCAGCTCCTCTACTGATTCTGCTATAAGAACCAGATCGTCAGCATAGAGAAGTTCCCATGGACAGCCAGTCTTAAACTCCTCTGTTATGGCTTGGAGGACTATAATGAACAATAGCGGGCTGAGGACCAAACCTTGATGTACTCCTACTTGTATCTGGAATTCCTCACTAAACTCCATTCCTACCCTGACTTTACTGACAGTACCTCTGTACAAAGTTTGTACTGTCCTCACAAGCCATTCCTCAACACCTAGTTTCCTTAAGGACCACCAGATGACAGATCGGGGTACCCTATCAAAGGCCTTCTCTAGGTCAACAAAGGCTAAGTATAGTGGCTTATTTTTCTCTAAGAACCTCTCTTGCAATTGTCTCACCAAGAAGAGGGCATCTGTTGTACCAGACTCAAAACCAAACTGCATCTCATCTAGTTTGACCCTTTCTCTAATTAGTTGTGCTAATATCCTTTCTGCCACATGATCCATCAGTTTTATACCCCTATAATTGCTCCTCTCCAGAGCATCTCCTTTACCTTTGTAGCAATTTATGAGAATACTGCTGCACTAGTCTTTGGGTATGACACCACCATATATAGCCTGATTGATGATGCGTACAACCAGTTTAGTGCTTACGTCCCGATGCCTTCAGCATCTCAGCAACTATCACTGATGGTCCAGCAGCCTTATCATTTTACATTTCCTTAATCGCCTCTTGGATCCTATATTCGTCAATCTCAATAGTTGGTCCCTCTGTCGGATCTACTGAGGGTAATTTCTCTCTCTCCCATTCGTTCTCCACATTCATCAGTCTCTCATAATGATATTTCCAGGCCTCCTTTTTCTGATCATTCATGACACTAAGTACACCGGCATCATTCCGGACGCATTTATCCCCAACAAACATCCTGATTTGCATTGACACACTGCCGTACAATGTGGAACACCGCACGTCTCTGATCTTCCCGTCGCAGAACATTGGCAAACCTCCTACTCTCAGCCTCCCTGCGTGCTAAGTACACCTGACGTCTAGCTTCTCTCTTAGCGGCTGTATATCCTTCTCTACTCCCACCCTTTTTCCAAGTCTTCCATGCTAGTCTTTTGTCTCTAATGGCCTTATCTACTGTGCTGTTCCACCAACAGGTCACTCTCTGTCTGGTTGGAGCTCTGCTCCTGCCACAAGTTTCAACAGTAGCCTGCAGTAAGTTGTCACGTAAGAAATTCCAGTTATTATCTATGTCATACGTCTCTAAATCGTCTTCTTTTTCGTCATACACATCTTGAAGGGCTTTCCTAAATTTGTATTTTAGTGAAAGGTCTTTTAGCTTCCAGACCTTTCTTCTCCACACCTTCCTGTATGCCTCATTCCATCTCTTGCTTACTGAGATATCACTAACGACTAACCTATGCTGTGGGGTACATTCTTCCCCAGGGTTTGCCTTGGTATTAGACACCATCTACCTGTCCCGCTGCCTAACTAGTATGGGTGATATTTGCACCAAATGATGTCATTTGGAATACATTATTGTACTTCTGGATATTTTGAAGAAAGTGTCTTGATTCAGTAGTTGTATCAGGTCTGAATACAGCAGATTTCTTCCAGGGAAAGATAGAAAATAAGAGAAACAAAGTGAGAGTGGTGGTGGTACCATAATAAAAAGCACTTAGTGCACCCTGTAAGGTGATAGTACTGGTGCCACAATAAAATACATCCAGTATATGCTATAAAGTGGTTGGCATTAGAAAGGGCATCCAGCCATAGAAATCATGCCAAAATCAGAACATATGAACAAGATATGGTCGCCCGACAGCTCTAGCCACAGACTGTGACAACCCGACTAACCTATGCAAGCATGGAAAACCGATGATAATGATGAAAGACACACTACAAAGGCACCTAGAACAACTGAAATCATTTAATTAACTTTCCAATATGTTTATATGATTTATATAATATTTAATGAGATAAAAACATCCTTGTGGACTTACCACCTATACTTTAATATAAACTGATATGAATATAAGCTGATCCCATTATTTTATGTTGGAGAAATGGGCAAAAATCCAAACCTTATTTACATAGAAAGGTTGGTGAAAATTGTCAAAATATTGACTCCAAATATAAGCCGACCCCACTTCTACCATCAATTTATTTAGTCACATATTCCTCGGATATATAAGTTCCATATGAGCAAGACACAGTCACCTGACTCAACTTGTCTCAAATGTGACAACCCAGCTAACCCATGCTAGCGTGGAAAGTGGACATTAAACAATGATGATGATGATGAGTTTCAAAGAATTTCCCTCCTACATGCATTCTATTTAGAATAGCAAATGTTCTAATGAATGACAGTTTTCTAGAGACTTGAGAAAATATCATGGGATTTATTTGTTTTTGATATTCTGTTGTATATTATATAATATCTTTTTCCAACATGTTTTATCATCAACACCAAATCTAATATTACACAAACGAAAACATTGATTACAGCTAGAAAATAGCTGAAAGTATAAACCATGTGGTGAAAATATTTTGAAAAGTTGTAAATTAAGATATCTGATATATAATTTGAATGACAATAAGATACATAAGTTGGCTAAAATCCATTCCAGAACAGATAAAAATTCTGCCTGCTCAACTTTTACTTTTTCTTTTGTTGTAGTTTTTTTCAATCAGATTGTGTGGGGGGGGGGGGGGGGGGTATGTGTTTATGTGTGTTTCTATATGTGGGTGTGTGTTTGTGGATATACGTGGGTGTGGTGTGTGGGTGTGCATATGTGTGTGGTTATGTGCGTGTGAATGTGTAGGTGTGGGTGTGGGTGAATGTGGGTATGTGAATGTGCCCATGTGTAAATGGGTGTGTGAGTATGTCTGTGTGAATGTGAGTGTATGCGTGTGAATGGAGGTGGGGATTAATATATCCTACAATAAAACACTGATGAGATATCAGATTATCATTATCATTAGCAGAACATCACGTATTTGGTATTGTTTATACCATAATCCTACCAATTCCATCAGCAACACCAGCATTTTCACATCTGTTTTCCACGTAGGTGTGTGTTGGCCAGGTTGCCACTTTCCAAGTCAGTTATTCAAAATTATTGACCTCCTAGCTGGGTCTGATAATCATGTCCTGTTTGTACACTCCATATTTTTCACATACTTTCCACAGCTGGATGTCCTTCTTAACACCAACCACTTTATCAATTCATTCCAAGCCTCCAGGAAATTTTCCGGGTTGGGGAGAGGAAATTAACCCTATTTGTACCAATCTGGCCAAAACTGGCTCTCATTCTATGAAACAAAACCAGCCTTTTTAAGAGTTCCTATTTAAATTAAAATCTTCCAACATAATTTATATAAGAACCATATGTCAAGTTACTATCTCAGTAATGAAATGACTAGCAATTTTAATAAATCCGTCAAAATTATTCATTAATTAGTTAAAACCAGCAGACTTCAAGATTTGTGGCAAAAACATACAGGTTTTAAAAATATACATGTCCCCACCTTTTCAACAGTGCTGCTGTCTTTATTCAACTAGAATGAAGCTTGTTATTGCTTGTTATTGTTGAAGAAATATGGCATTACTGATAAATGAAGGGCAAGGTGTTTTTAGAACACATTTACTGTGACATTTGTGGTCTGTATGTACATATATACATATAAATATATATATATAGAGAGAGAAGGTAAAGGAGGGAGGAAGGATGATTATTGGTGTGTGTATCCAGTTTGGATTAGGTATAATGTATGCCTATGTATCATAAAAGATGACCAAAAGGGTTGGTGTCAGGCAGGACACCCTATGATGTGTATAAAACCTGTCATGTCCGATAAGCTAACACCTGTTTTAGTAGGGAAAATGGCTTTAAAAAGTTTGATGTTAAATAAATAAATAAATAAATACAATAAATAAATAAATACAACTATTAATGGTGACACAGCTAAGGTCAACACCAAGAGAGAAAGAAAGAAAACTACGGACAAAAATGTGAACTTTTCTCTATATATATGTATGTAAAAAAAATTTTTTTCCCATATTCTTATTGTTCTTAATATGCAATTTAATTGCATTATGCACTTCCGTTGTATAAAGAAGCCTACAAGCTGAAACCGCTACAAATAATGCGGAAATTCCGATTTTGTAAATAAATGTTTTGCTGTTATTCTGAGAGAAAATCCCTTTAGCATTTTCTAGTTTTTTTTCTGTTATATATATATATATAGATATAAAATTGAAAAAGTGGAGAATAACATGGTCAACAGTAGAAAAAAGGAGATTTATTTAAAGTCTAACAATTGTTTTACTGATAGAGTTGTCTAAAAATTGCTAAACACTGAAAGTAGTCCCACTTAATTTAAAATACATGTTGGCTCCATCATATCTTCAGATAAACTTATATGGGAATACAAGTGAAATCATAAACTCGTCATCTACGTAAACCTCTTGTTGAGTCAAACAAAGCCGTACGCTAAAACTATCCATGATAAGAAGTATTCACAACCTCTAACTGGATTACCTATAACGATATTTTGTTATCCTATATATATATATATATATATATATATATATATATATATATAAATACTTCATCTCCATTTCAGAGATGTCTGCAGGAGGGATATGAAGTCAATTGACCTAGACACCTGAAGATGGAAGGAGGTTGCTAATGACTGCCCATGGTGGAGATGAGTACCGAGCAGAGGGATGGAGCTGGAGGAAGAGAAACTGAAACTTGCCTCTGGGGAAAAGCGTGCGTGAAACAGTACAACACAGTAGCACCGGAGGAGAGCATCTACAAATGTAGTTGCTGTATACAGGACTTCCACTCTCGTGAGGGCCTGTACAACCACAGCAGACAGATACTGCAGTGCCATCAGCAGCTGACACAAAATTCTCCAGGTGCAGATCCATGGTCTTTCAAGACCAACGGATGCAAGTAATAATAATAATAATTATAATAATAATAATGGTTTCTTAAAAGGGCAAACAGAGTATATCGAGGTATGCACTGAAGTTCATACTCCCATCTGGCCCACCGCCACTCCCAAACAGTTGAGCAAAGTGCTGCTGAAAGCCTCACACATCTGCTCGGGTTCGAGTAACATGTGCCCGTTTTGGTCAGGCAAGGATTGAATTGTGGCTTTGTTACCACGTCGCGCCTCCATCACCTGGGCCCATTGGACAGCTTTTGACCCCTCTTGTCTCAGAGCATGGGCTCTAGCTCTGACAACGCAGCCTTCGTGCTTTGCATTGAAGAATTGGTCGAGTACTAATCTTGCCGTAAGCACGTCGGTGCGATGCCTGTCCTAAACGCCTCTTCTAGATTTCTAACTAGCTCTCCTTCTACTCTATTTTCCTCTATCTTTACTCCTTTGCTAAACCTTATTGATTCTACTCTAATTGCCCTTTTCAGGGTAAACCACCACCTCTTGTTGACGATCGCACGCTTAACTAATTCGCTTATCCGGTCTCTGTAAGCTTTGCGCACCGGGAAAGATACGTTCAGCTTCCAGTAACCAGGTCCTTGCCTATGAAGTCTATCTAAGTGGACTTCACAGATCACAAATATGTGGTCCGAGTAGCCGACTACTTTAAATTGTGGACAACCTACGCTAGCCTTATCTGTTTCCCTACACAATACCCTATCTAGATACGATCAGGATGACCCGTTGCGGTTTGCCCATATCCACATTGGCACATTCGGATAATCCAGTTGATACCTGTCAGACAGTTGAAAACGTCTGAGCATGTTGGTGAGGCTTTTAGATCCTCCTCCCTTATTTACTAGCCCCACATAATCCCAGCGTGCATCTAAGATACCATTCCAGTCACCCACTAGCACTAAAGAGCGGGACGTTCCAAGAAAGGTCTCTAGACGTCTGAAGAAATCTGGCCCTCCTGCCCCTGTTGGGGCGTAGACGGCTACTTGCCTAAAAGCATTGCCTTCGCTACCTATCACGTCCAGTACCACCGACTTACCTTCTGGGTCCAGGAAGATAGCCCGTATGGTGAGATCCAAGCCGAAAAAGCACAGCAACTCCGTCGCCCGGACAGCTGGGAGATGCATATACATCGTAGCCGCCAAGGATCGGTGCGAAGTCTCGTCCTTGGGAAATTCTGGTCTCGCTGATGGCCACCACATCTATGTTTAGTGACCTGAGATCGTTAAGCAGGTGGCCCTGCTTCCATGATGACCCCCAGGCCACGTACATTTATGCTGCCTATTCTAAGTAAGGCCATGTGAGGAATGGAGTAAGTGAGAAAGGATCACCTACCCTGATCGTGTGAGGAAGGGACAGTTGAACCATCCCTTTGGCTGGTCATGGGTGTCTCCAAGATGATGTCAGTGTATATCCTTTTGGTAACTGCCCTCTGAAGTCTCCAACTGCGTTGGAGAATTTTTCTTTTAAATGTTTGTAATGTTCTATTTTAATTTCAATAATGCTTATATTTTTCAGGAGAGTTCTTGGTGTTGGTGGGGTGGAGTAATTTTTGTCCGTAATGTCTGTGTGCTGCTTTATATGTTCTAAGAGTTCTTTATTTGCCAAGTTTATGGCTGTGTAATGTTTTTGGGGTGGTTTGGTTTTGTTGCTGTCTTCTTGTTGCTGCTGTTGGGTATGCTTGTCTTGTTGTGTTTGCGATGTTGATGTTTGTGGTGATGGTGGTGGTGTGGTGGTTGTTGGTGGTGATGGTGGTGGCGTTGCTGCGAGTCGCCTTGCAGCCTTTACCCCTCTTTGTTTGCCTTCACTTTTGGAGGGTGAAGCTAAGCAGTTTTTTCTTTTTTGCGGCAGACCGTTTGCCACTTCACTCCCACCTCAGACTCCATGTCGGATTCTGTGGCGTCTGGGAGGGGTATGTGCGCCACAGCTGTTGGTGGTGGTAGTGGAGGCTTCTCCAGCGATTTTGTTGCTGGTGCAGCTACTGCAAATGTAGCTACTGATGTTGCCGCCACTGATGCTGTTGCTTTAGTTGTCCGTGGCCTTGGTACGGGTGCCACGGACGTTGCCCTCCTACTCACTGTGGAAGGGTCTTCTGCCTTTGTTGCCTGCTCTGCTCTTGGTAGCAGCGGACCAGGCATTGGAAGGAGGGGGGGGCCTTCTTCTTCGCTGTTTCTGTGGGCAAAAGGGCCTGAGGTGACCCTTTGACCCACAGAGATAACATTTTGGGCGTCTTCCTTCCACGCTTATAGGGAGTTGGAGTCCTTCCTTGAGGTCTATGATATCGGGAATAGCGTCGATACACTCCTGGTCAGTTTGTATAAGCATTTGCATGCCTATACCTGACCAGTTCTCTCTCCCTATTTTCTCTACTTGCAGCATGGTCATCCTGTCCTCGATTCCAGCAAGGACAGACGCGGCCAGCCAAGGTATGAGCATGCCAGGTGGGACCTAGGTCACTTTGACCCTCACAATTTTCTGCCCGCAGTAGGAGGGCACCAAGACTATCTCCTCACTCTTTAGGGTTTCCAAAGAGTGAGACTTCACGTCTTGGGGGGTAGCGACAAGTACGTCCACTGTGGCATTCTTTCTGCCTCGGGTGATGTGGGTTTTGCGCGCCCAGACGCACCCCAAGGCCTTTTGGATTTGAGCCTCCGTGGCTCTCTCCACTCGATGTGAGATGTTGCTTACGGTGCGGTAAGTCACCGTCCGAAGCTGCTGGTCCTTGAAAATATCGGGTGGAGGTTTCAAGGAAACTCTATTGGCGCTTCTTGTCACCATGGCCCTTGCGACTGCCATCTCCTCCTCTGTGACTAACACTGTTTCGATATTTCGGGCCACACCTGCAAAAGAAGTGGTCCCTTTTTCAGCAGCACCACTATTGCTGCCGCTACTGGTCTTACTGGTGGTGCTGAGATCGCTGTTACAGGTATCCATGTCATTGTTGATGTTTTCGTTGGTACAGTTGTTGCTGTTATTGTTGTCATTGTTGTTGTTTTCGTTGATACTGTTGCTGTTGTTACTGTAATTGTGGCTGTTGTTATTGTTGTTTTTGTTGATACTGTTCCTACTATTATTGTTGTTGTGGCTGTTGTTATTGTCATTGTTATTGTCGTTTTCGGCCTTACCACTGCTATTTTTGTTGTTGCTGTTGTTATTGATGGTGTTGTTGTTGGTGTTATTGTTGGTGTTGTTTGTGTTAGAAATATTTGGTAATTTTAAATCTGTAACAATATCATTAAAAATGATATTGTTCCTCTTTTCCTTCGTAATATTTTCTTTTATATTTACCTTCGCTAGAACGCTGTCTTGTTGATATGTTGACAAAGTCTCCCTCTCTCTCTGTTGTCTGACAGCGCTCTCTCTCTCTTGTGTTATCCATATTGAAAGAAATTTTTTTTTTTTTCAAATAATATTTTACTCCGTAAAGGGGTGCCGTATTATTTACGAGTGAACCCGTGTTAGGTGGGTCACTTCTTCTAAACTTTTATCAAGTTTAAAACTTGAATAAAAGGTTAAGAACGGTTGAAAACGAGGTACACTGTTGAAAAAAACTAGAGCCGATAAGAAACGTGGCTTCACCTTCAATAATAATAATAATAATAATAATAATAATAATAATATATATATATAGCTGTATAACAAAGTGCAGGGCAATAAAGATAGACGGTAGCCACGGAATAGGCAGACCCAGAAAAACCTGGGACGAGCTGATAAATTCTGACCTCACACACTTACACCTCTCCAAGACAATGTCACTGGACCGAGACCTTTGGCGGTACTCAGTAATAGAGAAGACCCGCCTTACCTAAATACATAGTAAAACCTACTACAGTCAGTAGGCATCTCTAACAAAATACACCCCCGTCCCACCACCCCCACCCCATCCACACCGCCCCTTTCAATGTAAAGTTATGTTGGTGCCACAACATCCAGGCCGAAACAAATGAGATCGTGTAGGTGTCACGACAAAAAAACACACAGTCCACGCTGTAATGTGGCCGTGTAGGCAACACGGTAAAAACCTCCCAGTCCCACACTGTAAATGTGGTTGGTGTTAGGAAGGGCATCCAGCTGTAGAAAACCCGCCAGACAGTCCTATGCGAGCAAGACAATCACTCTTGCCTCAAGTGGGAAAACCCCCGTCCAAACCCATGCAAGCGTGGAACACGGACGTTAAACGTTGATGATGATGATGATGATGATATATGAAGGGAATGGAGAGTCAAGAAAAGGGAATTAAAAATCCAGTGATATGAAGCCAAAAGAGATAGTATTCTTTCTACCATATTTCTACATGCAACTGTTAAACCAGATGTTTTAAGCAGGGCTCAATGCCAGCACATATTAAGTTACTAAAACTGACACTCTGCCAACTGTATCAAAATCAAGTTATGAATATTGTTGTCACCCAACAGTTTATTGATTTCTATATTTAAGAGACAATATTTATGTTATAATCATGATGCACCTTTCATTTCAGTGATTCACACCATTTTCATCTTTTTTTTTTTTTTAACTTGCCAAAATATAAATATCTTTTAAACTTGGTTTCAATTTATCTTCCTTAGAATTCAATATATTTTTCCATCCACCAATATTATTTCATCCACCAAGGGTGTCATTAAACTGTTAACAACAGATTTACATTCTTATCACTAAGAAATCTTTCACATATGCCCAACACCTTACTACCTAAAATCTTTTTATGTTGAATAAGATCAAAGGTAGACTGATCTCTCTCTCTCTCTCTCTCACACACACACACTCCTTGAAGTCTGACTATTTATTACATTGAGTTCAATAACTACTAAAGCTAAAAATTTTATTTCATCTTCAATTTAGAAGCTGTGCAAAGTTTGTGGATTTCTTACACACACACACACACCAAAGCACTGCTTCCAGACTAACAACATTGTCCTTTAGTCAACAAATATTTTTCATATGATGAATACAATTTGTTCTTGGTGGGGTATACCATTCCATTTTTTTAAATACTACTATCATCATCATCATCATCAACTTCATCATCCTCACCATCCTCATCATCCTCTCCATCATCATCATCATCATCATCACCTCTATAATTTTCATCATCAACATCATCAACACCATCATCATCATCGCCATGTCTTCAACAGTTTCCTGCAAGCCTTAACTGTATCAGCATGTGTTCCTCCATGTTCCTGAGATGTATTCAGCAATGTCTTTCACAATATAAGATAGTGTTTATATGTTGCATATTTTACATTATTTTCTTTCTGTTGTTTCTACTCTTACTTTACTGTTTTGCCAGTTTATTACGTAGAATTGAGTTGAGTTACTTTGTTGATGGTTTTTTGTTTTTTTTTGTTCTGTATTTTACATTGCAATTTGTGGACAATAGTGTCGCGGGTTACTGGTTTCCAGAAGGCCAATCATTGGTTCACTGTATTATTTATGGCAAAAACAACAACAGTCTGTATGTAACTGAGTGCAGAAAATAATATATCAAGGGATTTTGCTTGTAAAGTACCATTTGTTTCTGAAATACATTGGTAAAAAATATACACACACATGTCTCCATACACAGACACACACATTTCCCTGGTAAAAGATATACACACATAAACACACACACACACACCCATACACAAACACACACATCCACACAAATATATACACACACATCAACACACACACACACATACATATTACTGGTAAAATATATACACACAAACACACACACACCCAAACACACACACAGAGAAATACACACATACATACCATTGGTTAAAGATATACACACAAACACACACACCCATACACAGAAACACACACACACACACATACACACATACATACACATACAAATCCAGTGTCCTAGCATTACTTGATAACTTGTGGAGTTAAGTTGAACAGCCATTGACATTGTTGACAATGGTATTATCATTATCAGAAGTAATTATTATTGTTGTTGTTGTTATCAGTATATATAAAAAAAATATATTTGAAATCATAATTATTATCATTAGTGCGTTGTGCCAATGTGAAAACTAATTACTATTATTATTGGTGGTGGTGGTGGTGTTGTTATATCTGAGAAATTATTCAATTTTCGAAATGTAAGAAATTATTATTATCATCATTATTAATTTTGTCATTATTTGAGCTGTAGGAGGGTGAGCAGAGCATGGGGGGAGGGTGCAATAAAGAAAAAAGCAATTACATAAACTTCCACCAATTGTTAGAAGAGTTGTAATTTTAATTTTCCACACATGCACTCTTAAGAATATTGTAAACATTTACTAAGAAACAGAGAAAAATCTAAGAAGGAACATGAAGAGGAGAGAAGATAGAGAAAGGTGGAGAAGGAATAAGAGGATGAGAGAGAGAGAGAGAGAGAGAGAGAGAGAGAGTAATAAGGAAGAAATAGAAACTGACTTTTTAAATTTGTTTGCTTCACATTAATGAAAATATAATTAGTAACCAAACCAAAACTTAGTTGGAACGTGGAAAAACAGGAATCAAAGTTTTCAAAATAAGAAAGCAGACCATTTCAAAAAAATAATAAACAAATAAGAATTTAAATCATTTTTAAAATGGAAAAAAATAAAAGGATATATAAATTGCTAGTAAATTTTCAGAATTTGTGAAAAAAAGTTTTTAAAAATTATCATCATCATCCTTTTTATGTCCATTTTTCTGTGCTTGTTTGGGTTTAATTATTTCTAATTTAGACACAGGGCCAGCAATTTGAAGAGAGAGGTTACTCAAATTGACCTCAGTACTTGACTGGTACTATATTTTATCAACCATAGAGAGATGAAAGACAAAGTTGTCTTAAATGAGATTTGAACTTGAAATGTAAAAAGCTGAGAACAACTTAATTGTTTGCCTTTCATTCCACTCTGGCTATCCTTATAGCTATGACTGGTTGTGCACTGAAATCAACAGTAGCATCATCATGAACTATTGTCTTCACCTCTAGAGCCTGCTGTTGTTGTTGCTGCCTCATTTGTTGTCTGCTACCATACTCCTTCTCTTTCACATTTCCATCTCTGAGCAAAAGGACCTCAAATTTTTTGCATCAACACATGTAGCAACAGGGCCTTTTGACCTTGACAGCTAGTCCCATTGACTAGCTCTCAGCTTCTGTAATAAAGTACAACTGAAAGAGAGCCTAGTGGTCTTTGAGGTTAAGATCAGGATGTCCATCCAGTCCCTACCCAACCACATGTTACTGGGCAACCGCTGTGTTCCCTACATGTTTGTAATATACTGCAAAGAAGATAAGCCCAAACTCAATGTTAGTACAATATCTCTGGCTGTAACATCCATGTTCCTTTTTTCCATACACTGCAGTACCATTTTGTGAGCAGGTGCATGGAGCAACAACTCCACCAATATCCTCACCATGTCCTCACTCTTAAAAACTTAGGCACAGGTTTCCATATTCCAGCCCCAGTCAATGAAGCACACATCCTGCCACACATCAGCTAGAGCTTCCTCCAACTTTTCATTTGAGGACATATGGAAATACTCATTTGAATTTTGTTTTTTAAGCAGAGATATGTCACCTTCTTCCTTACTCTTTCTTTGGTAAATTTCTAGAGTAAGGAGTCACTCTCTTTTGTGACAAATATCTTCCAAATTGTTATTGGTAACAGTGTTTTTGTAGTTGTCATTTAAGTTAACATTGTCTTCACTTTTTCACCTGCAAATTGTAACTTTATAACTGCTTAACTGTAATTTTTTTTCTGCATGTGTTTTCAATTAATGATAATGATTTCATTTATTTGCCACAAGGGCAACAATAATGTAACTCATATAACACATACAAAATACAATCACCATCTAATGAAATAACACAACCTCATAATAATGTACATCAATGGTTGTTATCAAACCCGGGAGGATGAAATATAAAGTTGACATTTACAGGATTTGAACTCAAAACAAATAGCCCAAATAAATTTCAAAAGACATTTAATACTTTATCAGTTCTAAATAAATGAAAGATAAAGTTGAAAGATAAAGAATTTAAACAGAGAGTTGGATCAAATACTTTAATGATTCTACCAATTCACTATCTTTCATTATTATCTCAAATCCAGGGACTTCTCACTCATGTTGAACTCAACCACTTTCTGTTTGGTTTTAGTCATGTCAGTAGTGTAGCCATACTCACCACACTTGACCAATTGTGGGTTGGTGAGGTTATTTAACCCATAGTTGGGGTGGATGGCCATTGACTTTGAAGAGTTCATCCCGTTTGTTGGTTTTTTCTTTGTTTTTTTCACCTTCAAAATTGTCATCATCATGAAAAATATGTTGCAATATTGCAAGCCTCACATGGAAAATGAATCCCAAGAATACAGACATCAGTCTTAATGCTATATCTGTAATAATAATTTTGACTTTGTGTACATCCGTCAGTCCACTTCCGAGTAGTTAGCGCAGGCACATTGAATTCATGTTCAACAAGTGCAATTTAAAAACATTTTTCAGTGCAAATTTTTACTCAAATGTAAATAATATATATAATAACGATATTAATTCAATTGTAAAAGTTGTATATAATGATTCGAATGTAAATAAAAGAATATTTAATTTTATATATATACTCATTCTCCCAGTGAAGACTAACATGTACAGGCACACACACATTTTATGGGTGTAGAAATTGTCTACAATAAATCGTGTTTTCTATCTGCAGAATTTCGATGCTATTATTTACATTGACAAGAGTGGTGGATTGGCAGTATCGGTAGAGTGTCAGACAACATGCTTTGCAGCGTGGAGTTATGGCCCTTTGCGTTCTGGGTTCAAATCCCGCCGAGGTTAGCTTTACCTTTCATCCTTACGGGATCGATAAAATGAAGTATTAGTAATGCACTGGGGTAATTGCTGGCCATGTACCAAAAGAAGAAACAATTACTTACATTGACAAGAGTGGTGGTTTGAGAGAATCATTAGAGCACCAGATACTACTATCTTATACATCCAGAAATAAGTCATCAGATGACAGTAGCTGGTCAAACCTATCAAAAACCTAATGACTGGAAAGAGTTTCATCTCTAAAGATGTGGTTAATTAGTGCAGATAATTATAATCTCATTAATAACAATTTATCTCAGACATTCAAACATGTCATAGACAAGAGGACGGTTTTTCAATATTTAGTGTTTGGTCTTTTGTTTATTGGTACTTTATTTTATCGGTTTCAGAAGGATGAAAGGCAAAACTGATCTTGACAGGATTTGAACTAAGAATGTTAGAACAGGTCTACCAAACATAAACAAAATCTTTGAGTACATGGAAGCTATAAAAAGATTCAATGTAGAAACTATCAGTCTGAGAGAGAGACCATATTGAAACCAGCCTTTAAAAAACTACCAAGACTGGAAGTTCAATATATGATTAAAGGTCTACGAAATATAAAAAAACTCTTTGAGTACATGGAAGCTATGAAAAGATTCAACAAAAGAAACTTCTGTTTTAGAGCTTCCCTTCTTTCATATTTTCCTTTTTTTCTTTTTCTTAATCTGCATCCCATTGGCCTTTGATATTTGAAATTTCATTTTTGTTTTATTTTTTTCCCCCTTTTTATTAATTTTTCTAATTACTTGTCTCACTAGCTCTTTTTGATTACCAACTGTACAGAGAACTCAATACTTCCTCTAGTTTGTCATGGCTTACTAGCTCTATACGGACGTTTAAATTGAATAAACAAATATACAAATAGGCATCTTATCAAATGCTCTAACAATTGTTGTTCTGTTTTATTCTATGGGTATGTATGTGGGTATGTATGTGTATGTGTGCATGTGATGTTGTGTGTGGGCATGTAATGTTGTGTGTGGGCATGTAGTGTTGTGTGTGTGTGTGCATGTGGTGTTGTGTGTGTGTGTGTGCATGTGGTGTTTTCTGTGTGTATGGTGTCTTCTGCATGAGTTCTTTATATATCTGGTGTGGAGAGTTGTGTTCTGTCTATGTGCATCTAGTATGTTCTGTGTGCACATGGTATGTGCATGCGTATTTGGTGTAGTCTGCGTGTATGTGATCTATGTGAGTGAGTGTGTGTGTGTGTGTAAGTGGTGTATGTTTTGTGCATGTGTGATGCATATGTGGTGTATTCTGTGTGTGTATGTGATGCAGTCTGTGAGAATGTGTGTGTGTATGATGTATTCTGTGGGTGTGAGTGTGGGTGTGTGTATATATTTGGTGCACATTCTGTGTTTAACAGATTCTATGCATCTATGAGTGGGTGGAGTGTTCAATGTGTGCTTGTGTATTCACTGTGTGTGTGTGTGTGTGTAATATATTCTGTGGGTATGATGTGTATTGTGTATGTGTGTGGTGCAGATTCAGTGTTTAACACATTCTGTGCCTCTATGAGTGGGTAGTGTGTTCAATGTGTGTGTGTATGCTGTATTCACTCTGTGTGTATGTGTTGCAGCAGTGGGTGGTTGTCGCAAATTCTTTTTATTAAGACTTTAATTAATTATCTCCTTGAAATGAGAATAACTGTTTTGGTGTGTGTATGTGGGAGGGTGAAGTGATTTTTTTTTTTCGATTATTTTTTACCTCATTAATCTTGTGTGAACTGGTTAGCAAACTTTTAAGGTAAATTAGTTTAATTAGGTCAAGAAAAAAAGGGTGGGAAATGTTTTGACTATTATTACTACTACTGCAATTACTACCACTATTGCTATTACTACTACTACTACTACTACTATAATGTTTTCTAATTTAGGCACAAGGCCAGCAAATTTATTGGCCCCAGAAGGCTGAAAAGCAAAGTTGACTCTAGTCAGATTTAACCCTTTAGCTTTTAAACGGCTCATATCCGGCCAGAATTCTCTCGCCTCTTTCTGTTCAATCTGGCTGTAACCAGCCACTCATACTTATGTTAAGGTATTGTTCTCAAAATAAATGATATCAGAATCTCATAGATTCAATATTATGCGAGATAAAGCCTTTACCATGAAAATACAATAGTAAATATAGAGTAATGTAAATGCTAAAGGATTAAACTCAGAATATTAAGGGCCATAACTATATAGTGTAAAGCAATTTGTCTGATGCTCTACCACTCTTATTAGAAAGAGAGAGAGAGAGAAAGAGAAGTGAAAGATGAATCAACTGGTACTTATTTATCAACTTCAAAAGGTAAAGTTGTCTATGGTGGGATTTGAACACAGGGTGCAGAGAGCCACAACAAGTATCAAAGCATTTTAATCCAACGCTCTGACAACTTTGGCAATTCATCATCTGTCTCTACTGTACTATGTATGGTATGGATCCATAGGGGCTCTGCATAGACATATGGCATAACTAGGGCAATTGTTTTTAAAACCTGATGGTGCCTAGCCACTCCTTTCCAGGCATGAGCACAGCAGATTTCTTCCAGAGAAGGATAGGAAGTGAGAAAGATATATATAGAAGAAGAATCAACCTCAGTAATAGACTGGTACTTTTTTATCAACCTCGAATGGATGAAAGGTAAAGTTGACAGCAGCAGGATTTTAACTCAGAGCAGACATCCGGAACAAATACCGCAAAGCATTCTCTCCAACATTCTAATGACTGCCATTTCAGTGACTTATACTACATTATACTATTAAAATAATTGATGGAGGTGATGGTGATGACAGTTGTGGTGGTGGTGGTGGTGCTGCTGCTGCTGATACTGTTAGTGGAGATGGCAATGGAGGTGTTGGTGGTGATGATGATGATGAGATTAAGAATAACAATAGTAATGATTTTTAATTAAACATAATCCCTCCACCCCTTCAGTCATGATGAGAATAAATGCAACATTTGCTTTTATTCTCATCCCTTTCCCCACCTCTATCCTTCTTCTTGGAGTGTCTATTAAAGAAAATGTTGGTTAAAGTTGTAGCAGAATGGAAAGAAAGAAGAAAATAATGGGAGAAAGAAGAAAACCATTTTGATTATTCTAACAAATAATTGATTTCTCAGATTGAGAGAATACCAGAAAATTGTAGGAAAGAGAATTGATATAATTTGGATTGAATTAATACCAATATATGACTGGTATATATCTTATAACATTAAACAAGCATGGTCACAGTTAGCTGGTTGAGAATTAGTGTAAGAGTAAAGCTGCATAATAATAATGATTTCTACTTTAGGCACAAGACCAGTAATTTGGGGGTTTGGGGTCAGCTGACTATTGACCCCAGTTCTTTACTGGTACTTTATTTTATCGACCCTGGAAGGATGAAAGGTAATGCTAACTATAGCAGGATTTGAACTCAGAACATAAAGGGTTGTAACCAAATGCCATAATACTAACGATTTTGCTAATCTATTACTACTACCTGATTAAGGATAGAAACAACTCCCATCACTATCTGAAACTCAATATAGGCCCTCATTTTACTGTCTTTCTCTCTCAAAAATGGAATAATTAATTGCAACAACCCCTTATATTTAAATTTTATTTATAAAACACACTCCAATTGGTTTAAACTAAAACTAGTTTCCTAATTCATCCAATCACTGAGTATTTTACATCAAAAATGAGTAAGGACAAGGGGTTAAACAAAACCATATCAGTAAATATAAAAAGATAAATGGACTTCCATCAGAGTCAACAACGAATGTCCAACTTGTTTGGTCAATTGAACAACCTACTTGTGAAAGTAACAGTTTAAATTGCCAAGTATTCAACAGACACATACACCCACAACATAATTCTCAGTGAGATTCAGCCTAGCACAATGTGTGACATGGCTAGTCCTTTGAATTACAGGTACACTCCAAACAGTTCTTGTCTACATGTACCCATAACATAATTCTAAATGCATAGCATGTGACAAGGCTAGCCTTTTGAATTACAGGTACACTCCAAACGGTTCCTGTTCACATGTACCCTTATCATAATTCTCAATGAGATTCAGCCTAGCACAGTGGGTGACAAGGCTTGGTTTGACCCAAGGCTATGGTAAAGAACATTTGTCCAAGATGACATAGATGACATATAGTGGAAATGAATTTGAAACAAACTTCTAAACGATGGAAAAAGAAGATCCTCAGATCAGATGAGAGATTGAGAATCAGTCAATAGTGTGGTGGATGAAATGTCTTGGTATTTATTTTGGCTCACTGCACTATGAGTTCAAATTCTTCTCAGGTCAACTTAGCCTTTCCTCCTATGGGGGTTGAGAATTAAAGTACCAGTCCAGTGACGGTTGTTTGGTAGGATTGCTAAAGAATCAAACAGGGCACTTTGTGGTATCTATCCCAGTTGAGTGCATTCTGAATTTCAAATCCTGCCTCTTTCTACAAGGAGTTGCATCTGGTAGACAGTATCAGCCATGAAAAATCCAATAGAGACATTGTTTCCTTGGCCTGATCTTATGATCAGCTAGTTTTCTATCTTACCCATTCTGCCATGCTGTATCAACATTCAGAAGCTATAAAAATACAGCAGAATTAGAACAGAAAATTGTTATTGGCAATGTATACTGGGTGTACATGGAAGAA
The DNA here is from genome assembly GCA_964016885.1 of Eledone cirrhosa. NCBI lineage: Eukaryota > Metazoa > Mollusca > Cephalopoda > Octopoda > Eledonidae > Eledone > Eledone cirrhosa. Next base: position 195,658,315 of record OZ024740.1, read on the forward strand.
GAAACATAGGATAATTTTCCGTCACAGTTTCAAAGACAAGACAATTTATTATGATACAATGTTGAACAAAACCAAAAGTTTTCAGAATTTTCAACTGACCATAAAAACATATAGCTGTTTGATGCTACCCACCTCCCTCAACCCCCCAACCACCCACCCACCCAAAAAACTAATTTACGAGAAAATGGAAAATTTCATTTTTGATGCCTTTGGAGGAAATTTTGTTGCTTTGCTTTCGTTTGTTTTTTTTTTTCATTTGTCATATTCAATTTCTCTTATTCAGTTACAAAAAAAGAAAAATGGTCAATGGTGGTGATGGTCGTGGTGGTGGTGATGACAGTGGTGGTGGTGGTGGTGGTGGTGGTGGTGGTGGTGATGGTGATGGTGGTGGTGACAGTGGTGGTGATGGTGACAGTGGTGGGGATGGCAGTGGCGGTGATGGTGGTGGTGATGACAGTGGTGGTGGTGGTGATGGTGGTGGTGGTGGTGGTGGTGGTGGTAACAGTGGTGGTGATGGTGATAGTGGTGGGGATGGCAGTGGTGGCGATGGTGGTGGTGGTGAGTGGTGGGGATGATGACAGTGGTGGGGTTGGCAGTGGTGGCGATGGTGGTGATGACAGTGGTGGTGGTGATGGTGGTGGTGATGATGGTGACAGTGGTGGGGATGGCAGTGGTGGCGATGGTGGTGGTGGTGATGGTGGTGGTGGTGGTGATGGTGATTGTGACAGTGGTGGAGATGGCAGTGGTGGCAATGGTGGTGGTGGTGATGACAGTGGTGGTGGTGATGGTGACAGTGGTGGTGATGGTGACAGTGGTGGGGATGGCAGTGGCGGCGATGGTGGTGGTGGTGATGACAGTGGACGTGGTGATGGTGGTGGTGGTGGTGATGGTGACAGTGGTGGGGATGGCAGTGATGGTGAGAGTGGTGGGGATGGCAGTGGCGGCGATGGTGGTAGTGGTGATGACAGTGGACGTGGTGATGGTGGTGGTGGTGGTGATGGTGACAGTGGTGGGGATGGCAGTGATGGTGACAGTGGTGGGGATGGCAGTGGTGGCGATGGTGGTGGTGATGGCAGTGGTGGTGATGACAGTGGTGGTGATCGTGATGGTGATGATTGTGCTGATGATAGTGGTGGTGATCTCTAATCCTCATTTTCATATCCAATGTTGCCATGTTGATATGAGTTGGACAGATCAACAATATAATGAATGCAGAATGGGTTGAATAAATACATCTTCATAGAATACCTACAATATAGTATTCCATCTTGGAAAACCAGTTGAATAATGCCAAAGTGCCAAAAAAAAAATATATATATATATACATACATATACACACACACACACATGTGTGTGTGTGTGTGTACATTTATATATATAAATAGGTCTGTGTGCGTATATATATATTTGTGTGTGTATGTATGTGTTTATATATATCATCATCGTGTTTATATATATCATCACAGAGAAGACTGGGGTTAGCTGGACATGCTCACCAACATTCAGAGTTGACACTGCACACACTGGAAGAGGAAGACCAAGGATGACATATACTGATGCGCTAAGGACAGACACTGGTCTCTGAGAGACGCAGGACATGGCGATGATGATGGACAGAGACCACTGGAGAGAACTCATCCATGGATCTCAGGAATTTTACCTGCCCTAGATATATATATAGAGATATATATATATAGATATATATATATCTAGGGTTAAGGGTGAAAGCAGTGATTCTTTGGTTAAACTTTAATCTGTTATTTTAATAATTATATATATATATATATATCATCATCATTTTATGTCCGCCTTTCCCTGGTTGCAAGGGTAGGACGGGTCTTATTCAGCACAGCATCTCTCCACTTATCACGGTCCTTCGTCATCTCCACCGTGAGCTTCAGCGATCTGAGGTTTGTTCTCACCACCTCCGCCCATGTTTTTCGTGGTCTACCTCTACCACGTCTTCCTTCAACTGGCATTTCCTGGTACTTCTTCACCTATCGGTATTACTCCATGCGCATCACATGTCCATACCACCGCAGTCTCCTCTCTCGCACACTACATTCTATCCTTCTCAACACATCCATGCTGGGTCGTTCACGCACACTGACATTGCACATCCAACGGAGCATGCTTGCCTCATTTCTCTCCAGCTGTCGCATATCCTCTGCAGTTGCTGCCCAAGTCTCACTACCATGCAGCATCGCGCTCCTCACACAGGCATCATATAACCGGCCTTTTGTACGCAGGGAGAAACCCTTCTTCGTCAGCAGAGGAAGCAGCTCCCTAAATTTCTTCCAACCCGTCCTTATTCTAGATACTATGGCCTCGGAACACCCCCCTCCCATGCTAATCTGATCTCCTAGGTACCGGAAACTATCCAGCACTTCTATAGCACCCACCTGCATTTGAAAAATGTGTCTATCAATGCGACTTCTACTGTCTAATTTCCCTGTATATCTATTGCATATGTATTTCTCCCTACCTGTTAGTTTGTCTGCTATCCCACTACATCTCTTGTGTACCCAGGATCTGCATTGTGTGCATTTTATAGAATTTATGCCAGTTCCTGTCTGCATATCGAACATGGCCATTTCCCTGACAGAATCAGAGTTTTGTCCTCTTTTCTACTCATCAACACTTTTGTCTTATCTAAGTTCACACTCAGTCTTCTTGCTTACAACTGCTGTTTCCATAGCCATAATTTATTCTCTAACTCCTCTACTGATTTTGCTATAAGAACCAGATCGTCAGTATAGAGAAGTTCCCATGGACAGCCAGTCTTAAACTCCTCTGTTATGGCTTGGAGGACTATAATGAACAAGAGCGGATTGAGGACCGAACCCTCATGTACTCCTACTTGTATCTGGAATTCCTCACTAAACTCCATTCCTACCCTCACTTTACTGACAGCACCTATGTACCATGTTTGCATTGTCCTCACAAGCCATTCCTCAACACCTAGTTTCCTTAGGGACCACTAGATGACAGATCAGGGTACCCTATCAAAGGCCTTCTCTAGGTCAACAAATATATATATATATATATATATATATATATATATATATATATATATATATATACATATATATATACATATATATATATATATATATATACAATTACACAGCATATATATATATATCATCACTCATTCCAATGTGATCATCATCATCGTTTAATGTACATTTTCCATGTTACATGAGTTAGACAGGTTGTTCTGTTATGAGACAATTCAGATTAGATGACCATGTCTTGCTCATACGGATTTGTATTTTGGCTTAGTTTCTACAGCTGGTTGCCTTTCCTAATACTTATGTTACAATGTGGACTGGGTGCTTTTTATTGTGGCACCAAAATGACCACTTAACATGGTGGACTGGGTGCATTATCATTATCATTTTTACATCTACTTTCCATGCTGGCATGGGTTGTCACAATCTAACAAGACTTATCACAGCAGCCTCATTTCACTCATACTTTCCTTATTTTGGCATACTTTCTACAGTTGGATGCTATTCCTAACATCAACCACCTTACTGGGTGTATTTTTTGTGAAACCATCAATACCACTTTACAGAATGGTCTGGAAACCTTTTACCATGACACTGGCACTAGAGAGGTTGTCACATGTTTGTCCAGACTGAGGAGTCCTATCAGACCATATATTATCTTTGTTCAGCCACCAATCTCTGTAGTATCCAGTCTCTCACCATGCTTACTTTTTAGTGTTGCAATTCTTGTACTGGTGAGTAGGTCTTTTGTACCATAGCATAATGCCAGTCCACTCAGTCCTGTGTCATTTCCTTTGTGAAGTTCAGTCTTGGTTTCCCTCTTCTGCAGATTTTATCCACTTCGAGCTCTCAACAACTTTTTATACAACTTTCACTTTCCTTCAGTATCACTTGACCATACCATTGCAATTGTTTCTCTTGTACACTACATTTAATTCCTCTTGTACTTAAATGTTCTCTCAGTTCACTTATGCTCTGTTGTTCATGAGCAATACACATCCAGCAAAGTGTGCGTGCCTTGTTTCTTTTATATTTAGTAATATACTAGGTGATCCCTCCCCACTGGTTCCACACTACCATCCCCTCCTACAGATCTCTACTTTATTACCTTTAACACATGTAGATTCGTAGGCTTGCAATAAACTATAACACATAATTTATCTCCCTTCTCCTTTCAACTTAAATAAAGGGATTGCCTCCTCTTTTCACTCCTACATATGTGACAGACAGGCAGACAGACAGAGATACAGCTTTTATGATATAGATTGAGTGTTTAATATCATTTTATTTTTGCATAGTGCACCTGAGCACTGTACACAATATTTTCATTATTATTATTATTATTATTATTATTATTATAAACATAGACACTATATATATATATATATACATATACACACACACAAACACATGCATGCAAACACACACACACATGCCTTTATAAATGCCTCTTCTTTGTTTCATTGTCTTCTGTATTGTAAGTTGATACATGAAACCAAAAACCAGACTGTAAGCAAGTGATAAGATTCTTTTGTTGGTATTCAGACAATAATCCGATAAAGCAAATATGGATATTCTGGTAAACTTTGTATATTTTTACGACTTTGCTGATTTGAATAGAAGAAAGCTGTTTCCATTTTCTTTCTCAGCATTTTAAAAGTTGCTGTGGAGACATTTTGTGCACAAATAGTTATAGATTAATTACAAAATTAAATCTAGAAGTACACAAAATGTTCAGGTTCTGCATCCTGAGACAATAAATGTTCGATTTTTTTTCACTAGAGTAGAAGTGAATTTTGGTTATCTGAATACACAATATGAGAGCCATTCTTGCTTTTATTTTTTAGTGGGGAAGGGCCATTTCACATTTGTGAATCATTATATCATTAAGTAGATCATAAATAGCATGGAATCTAATTTTATTTCCAAAGTTTGAGGGTTTGCAGCTATATATGAGAAATAGTTATTAACAAGTCATATCAACTGGCTGATCAACAACAGTACAGTGTTTTCTGTCCTTCATTCTGAAGAATATAAGTTGATGTGATTATGCTTGAATTTCATGGAAACTTTTGCTGGAATGTTCCATTAATGTTCTTTATTATTCTAGCTAACAATGTAGAAGTGTAAAATCTTATAAAAACTCCTCCATCCCAGGAAACACTTCTTTGTACAGCTCTCTACAACCCTCATTCATTGTTGCAAGTGAGAAAAATATAATAAAACAATAAAATTTATAACTGCACAGGTTTTAGCAAAGCCCATCAAACACCCACCCCTATGGAGCTAAACTCACATGACTGTTGCAATAATATTCAACCCTTGAAGTTTGTATTCATCATCATCATTGTTTAATATTCATTTTTCATGCTAGCATGAGTTAGATATGCTGTCCCATTGTGAGACAAGTCAGATCAGGTGACCATGTCTTGCTCATCACAGAATTGTTTCTGGCTTGGTTTCTAAGGCCTTTCCTAATGCCAACCACATTTACAGCATGTCATGTCATGTCACCAGCATGAGCACTTTACAAGCAATGAAAAATAAAAATAAAAAAGGGGCTTCTACATATCTGATCAACCTGTTCAATCTTTATAAACTAGGAGAGAAATGTGATCACAAGAGAAACATATACAACCTTATAAATTAGGACAGAAGAGTGACCACAGCAGTAATAAGATAACTAATAAGTCTAATAAACTAGGACAATAGTGTGACCATAACAGACAAATGAATGAAGGAGCCTATTTTCAGTCATTAACTTTCTAGAAATACCAGCCAAATCTCTGTCATATCACATATAACCATCTCTTTAAAAAAAGCAAGGATACATTGAATAGTACAGTCATGGATACACTGTGCCAATCTAAAAAGAAAAAAACAGATGGAATAGTTATAACTTGAGCAGCATTGATTATAGGCCTGCTTGATCAGAGATGACCGTGGGGCTTAAACAACAACCACATCAACATCAACATGAACATTTGTATGGCTAGAACATTTGTATGTTTGTGCGTGTGTTTCTTCTTTTAAAGGGTATACACACATTCAACATCATTAGTATATTCTACATACCCAGTGTGTTAGGGGCAATGTGTCCTAGGAAAGTTACTGCATATGATTCTTGCAATAATTTCATGCCTCAGAGGAAACCAATACCTGGCTGACATTTCTAAGCAGCTGATGATAATATGATTTATAACTTCCATACTCATATCATATAACCAATATTTATTATTTATCCAGTGCCTCCAGGGATCTATGCAATGTCATTATAATCAGTTTTGGGGCTTGTTTTGTAGGGTTTTTTATAGTGTTGGTTTTTTTTTTTGGGGGGGGGGGGGGGGGGTAAGGTAGTGTATGATGTTGAAGTGGCTTAGTTCACTCTTTCAGGTCAAAAATATTGCTTTCCAAACATTAATAATATGTATACTGTTCAAGATTAATTCTAAATCTTACTATTTACTAGTTTTTGCCTGAGCAACAGCAATAACATATAACAAATCTGCAGTGAGGTTGGCAGGATCATTAAAGTAACAAAGAAAATGTCATGCAATATTTGTTTATAGGTCTTTACATTCTGAGTTCAAATCCCACTCAGGTATACTTTGTGTTTTCAGTTTCCCAAAAGAGGGACCAATAGAATAAAGTAGCAATTAAGTTCTGAGATGGATATATATTCCTATAATGCATTCTAGATGTGAATGAAATAATAACGATTTCTACTATAGGCATAAGGCCAGCAGATTGGGGGGGGGGGGGTCAATTATATCAACCCCAGTGCATTACTGGTGCTTTATTTTATCAAGCCTGTAAGGATGAAAGGCAAAGCTAACCTCAGCAGGATTTGAACTGAGAACATAAAGGGCCATAACTATGCTGCAAAACATGGTGTCTGACGCTCTACCGATTCTGCCAATCGACCGCCCTTGTGAATGAAATAACAGACAACAAAAGCAGTGTCTGTCTGAACTGAACTAAGGTGTAATTTGTCTTAAGTACAGTTTGATCGTGTTGTTGCTATTGATGTAATGATGGATCTTCTATCTGTTTTGACAATAAGCATTCAGTTGTTTGATCAACTGAGTGTTCTACTTATTAAATTAACAGGTAAATGGCTGAGTATTCCACAGACATGCATACTCTTAATATAATCATATTAATTCTTAGTTTGAAATAGTGTGACATAACATGTGATGAAGCAAGACCATTGAATTACAGATACAGTCCAACCAACAGGACTCCTCAAAGTTTCTATTTACAAGATTTCACTCATTTTTTTTTTCTTTTTAGATATCTACTGTGTATCCGGGACTGTACTATTCAATGTGTCCTTGATATTTTTTAAAGATTCTAATGTATGATATGAAGGAGATTTGGCTGCTATTTCTAGAAAGTTAAGACAGAAAACAGGCTCCTTCATCTGCTTGTCTGTTATCTTGAGTGGAGATAAGGTTATGGTAAAAGAGGTGTTCAAAGGGTCAGTCAGGCAATAGGACTGAACCCGGAACCTCATGATTGCACAGCAAACTTCTTAACCCATCAGGGATGGTTACAGCCACATATTAATGTAAACTTACACAATAGTTAACAGTATTTTAGAGCATTTGAAATTGTTGTTGTAAATAAATTCTTCAGTTGGCAAATGTGTTTTTATATAATATATATATAATCATTGTTGTTTTATATATATATATATAGTCATTGTGTGTGTGTGTGTGTGTGTATGTGTGTGTGTAGCATCATCATCATTGTTGTTTAATATATATATAATTTAAAAACACATCTTCCAACTGAAGAATTTATTTACAACAACAATCTCAAATGCAATAAACAAAATAAATGCTCTAAAATACTGTTAACTATTGTGTATGTTTACATCATATATATATATATATATATACAGACACACATATAAGAAAAATAAACAAGTAAAAAAAACTACAATAATGGAATATTAAGTTAAAGTTTGATAAAGTTGGAAAAGTGTCGTAACATTTCAGATGTTAGAAAGAGAGAACATTTGGGGGAGGAAGTGAAAAAAAAGACATGAGAGTAAAATGAGAAAACAGAAAAAAAAAGATGAGAGGAAGAAGCCCGTTTTGTTATAAGTAAGCCATCTATATTTTATATATGTGTGTGTGTGTGTGTGTGTATCATCATCATTTCATTTTACGTCCGCTTTTTCCCTGCTTGCAAGGGTGGGACGGGAACTGATTCTGGCTTGATTTCTACAGCTGGATGCCCTTCCTAACACCAACCTCATTTACAGTGAGTGCTGGGTGCTTTTTTGCCGTGGCACCTCCACGACCACTTTGCAGTGGAATGATATGGACCCAAGTCCCTATTATCTCATTTCTACACCTGAGTAAACTGGAGCAATGTGAAATAAAGTGTTTTGCTCAAGGAAGCAACACATCACCCAGTCTGAGAATTGAACTCACAACCTTTTGATTGCAAAGCCAATGCTCTAAGCACTAAGTCATGTGCCTCCATTATGTATATATCATCAATTAGACCATTTAACGTCCATTTTTCTACACTGGCATCGGTTAGATAAGTTATCCTGTTGTGAGCAATTCCAGGTGAGATGACCATGTCATGCTCATACAGAACCGATTTTGGCTTGGTTTCTACAGCTGGATGCCATTCCTAGCACCAACCTCATTTACAGTGAGTACTGGGTGGTTTTTGTTGTGATGCCTACATGACCACTTTACAGTGTGGGCTGGGCGCTTTTTGGCGTGTTGCCATCCCAACCACTTTACAGTGTTGGTTGGAGGCTTCACTGGATATATACTTCAGCTTGTCCTCATGGGATATATATATCTCCTTATAATATATAACCAGCAATTTCTCTGTCTGTCTGTCCGGCAGTGGAAACACGTGCGCGCGTGGTTGCTATCTCTCTCTCTCTAGCTATCCCTCTCTTTTAGTCTGTCTGTTTCTCTCACTCTTTCTCTTTGTAACACACTAAGATTCCTCCCCTCTATCGCTGTGACGATGGGGAGATGGAGGAGGAGGAGGAGGAAGGGAGAGTCACTTCGTCACTTCACCTCTGCCTTTCTTTCTCTCCCCTCTCACTCCCTTATTACGTACAGACATTAGGGCGGTGGATTGGCAGAATCTGTAGAGAGTCGGACACCATGCTTCATAGCATGGAGTTACGTCCCTTTAAGGTCTGAGTTCAAATACCGCCGAGGTTAACTTTGCCTTTCATCCTTACGGAGTCGATAAAATAAAGTACCAGTAATGTACTGGGTAATTGCTGGCCTTGTGCCAAAAGTAGAAACAATTATAAGAAACATTGCTTCATTTTTACATATCTAAGCATTAGTAAAATAACTAATAATTTCAAAAGTAATTCTTCAATTCCAATTGTTATGAACAGCAAAACATTAATAATAATTTTGTTCTAAGAAATATATATACATTTCTGTGTGTGTAATATATATATACACACACAGAAATATATATATATATATATACACACAGAAATATATATACATTTCTGTGTGTGTAATATATATATATATATACACACAGAAATATATATACATTTCTGTGTGTGTATCATCATCATCATCATCAGGTTTAGCGTCCGTGTTCCACGCTTGCATGGGTTTGGACGGGGGTTTTCCCACTTGAGGCAAGAGTGGTTGTCTTGCTCGCATAGGACTGTCTGGCAGGTTTTCTACAGTTGGATGCCCTTCCTAACACCAACCACATTTACAGTGTGGGGCTGGGAGGTTTTTACCGTGTTGCCTACACGGCCACATTACAGCGTGGACTGTCTAGCGGGTTTTCTACAGCTGGATGCCCTTCCTAACACCAACCACATTTACAGTGTGGGACTGGGAGGTTTTTACCGTGTTGCCTACACGGCCACATTTACAGCGTGGACTGTGTGTTTTTTTTGTCGTGACACCTACACGATCTCATTTGTTTCGGCCTGGATGTTGTGGGACCAACATAACTTTACATTGAAAGGGGCGGTGTGGATGGGGTGGAGGTGGTGGGACGGGGGTGTGTTTTGATAGAGATGCCTACTGACTGTAGTAGGTTTTTACTTTGTATTTAGGTAAGGCGGGTCTTCTCTATTACTGAGTACCGCCAAAGGTCTCGGTCCAGTGACATTGTCTTGGAGAGGTGTAAGCGTGTGAGGTCGGAATTTATCAGCTCGTCCCATGTTTTTCTGGGTCTGCCTACTCCGTGGCTACCGTCTATCTTTATTGCCCTGCACTTTGTTATACAGCTGTCGTCTTTCATGTGACCGTACCAACGTAGCCTTCTCTCGAGTAAACAACATCTGATCCCTCTTATTTCTAATATATATATATATATATATATATATATATATACACACACACAGAAATATATATACATTTCTGTGTGTGTAATATATATATATATATATATATATACACACACACAGAAATATATGGGCATTTCTCTGTTTGTCTGTCTGTCCTTCCCTAAAACTCAAATGTAGGTGCTACAGAAATATTACCTTCCTCTTCCTTTCTCCACTTTGGTACTACCAAGAGAAACACTGTTGCTATAGAAACATTACCTTCCCCTCTCCACTGACTTTGGTCACTGAGGCCGAGGGAATCGCTGGTTGCTATAGAGACACCTTGCACAAGCCAGAAGTAACCAGTTCGAGGCGGTTCTGACTTGACACCATGCCAAGGACCATTTGAAGATATATTTCCATCGTTATATCATAACGTTTATGTATCATAACGTTTATATTTCCGTCACTAATCTCTTTTTCTCCTTTTTCGTTTTAACATATATTTATTTCAAAGATTTCACCGTATAGATAACATATATATTTATACATGCATAAAAAACACACCGAGAGACGGTGAACATGTGGTGCCGAAAACATTTCTCATCCAAATCTCAACAATATCAGTATATACGCTAGATTTGCTAGCAGAAAACTGCCCACCGGGTGGTTTTCTGCTAGTCTCTATATATATAAAATTCTTTGTCTGTCTGTCTGTCAGTTCCTATGCATTCTCAAATGGCTGGACCAAATCAAATCAAATTTTACAAGGTATTAGACCCCAGGAGTGTCAACATGTAATTTTTATTTTCAATTACATTAAAAAAATATAATATTTTATCCAAAATAACATTTCTATAGTGAACTATAGTAAATCACGAAGACGACGAGTCACATTTTGTATATGAGGGTGTATGTGCCTGTGAGTATATTTGTGAGTTCGTTATTACATAAGTTGCATACACATTATCTTCACACACAGACAATTAAACACACACACACATCTACACATAGATACATATGTGATGACAGACAGGTGTGCGTGAATGTGTGTATGCCTGTGTGTGTGTCTGTCTTAGTGAGTGTATGTGAGAGTGTATGTGTGTGTGAGTATGTGTGGGTGAGTGTATGTGTGATAATTTTTATTTTCATTTGCATTAAATCAATAGAAAACAACACACCTTCGTCACATTTTGTATATGAATATGTATGTGTCCCTGAGTGTGTGTGCACGTGTTCATTAGGTACGTAATTAAATACACATGTACATCTACTCGTATGTAGCAACTGACCAAAAATTAGGTGAAAAGCTGTGTCTGCGTGAATGTATGTGTGTGTGTCTGTCTTAGTATATGTATATGAGAGTATGTGTGTGAGTGTGTAGCAACATTTTATTCATTTGGAGACCAACAAAAAATTACACAATGAATATTGTTTATCCTAAGGTGCTTCAAAATTGACAGATTCTCATTTCTAAATTCTATTATCATTACAATTTTGATATTTTTCTTAATAAAATATAGATATTTTGAAATAATTATGAGAAAAAAAAACATATCTTCATATTTATTGTTTTCTAATCTGAATAAGAACAGCAGTAACCCAGGCAACGCCAGGTAATTCAGCTAGTATATCATCATCATCATTTTACGTCCGCTTTTCCCTGCTTGGAAGGGTGGGACAGGTTCTATTCAGCACAGCATCTCTCCATTTGTCACGGTCCTTCGTCATCTCCACCGTGAGCTTCAGCGATCTGAGGTCTGCTCTCACCACCTCCGCCCATGTCTTTCGTGGTCTTCCTCCAACTGGCATTTCTTGGCACTTCTTCACCCATCGGTCATCCTCCATGTGCATCACATGTCCATACCATCTGTGTCTCCTCTCCCACACACTACAATTTATCCCTCTCAGACACAGTTTCACTCTCAACACATCCATGCTTGGTCGTTTCACGCACATTGACATTGCACATCCAACAGAGCATGCTTGCCTCATTTCTCTCCAGCCATCGCATATCCTCTTAAGTTGCTGCCCATGTCTCACTACCATGCAGCATCGCGCTCCTCACACAGGCATCATATAACCGGCCTTTCGTACGCAGGGAGAAACCCTTCTTCGTCAGCAGAGGAAGTAGCTCCCTAAACCTCTTCCAACCCATCCTTATTCTAGATACTATGGCCTCGGAATACTAATCTGATCACCTAGGTACCGGAAGCTATCAACCACTTCTATAGCACCCACCTGCATTTGAAAAATGTGTCTGTCAATGCGACTTCTACTGTCAAATTTCCCTGTACATCTACTGCATATGTATTTCTTCCTACCTGTTAGTTTTCCTGCTATCCCACTACATCTCTTGTGTACCCAAGATCTGCATTGTGTACATTTTATAGAATTTATGCCAGTTCCTTTTCTGCATATTGAACATGGCCATTTCCCTGACGGAATCAGAGTTTTGTCCTCTTTTCTACTCATCAACACTTTTGTCTTAGCTAGGTTCACTCTCAGTCCTCTTGATTCCAACTGCTGTTTCCATAGCCAGAATTTATTCTCTAACTCTTCTACTAATTCTGCTATAAGAACCAGATCGTCAGTATAGAGATGTTCCCATGAACAGCCAGTCTTAAACTCCTCTGTTATGGCTTGGAGGACTATAATGAACAAGAGCGGGCTGAGGACCGAACCTTGATGTACTCCTACTTGTATCTGGAATTCCTCACTAAACTCCATTCCTACCCTCACTTTACTGACAGCACCTCTGTACAAAGCTTGCACTGTCCTCACAAGCCATTCCTCAACACCTAGTTTCCTTAGCGACCACCAGATGACAGATCAAGGTACCCTATCAAAGGCCTTCTCTAGGTCAACAAAAGCTAGGTATAGTGGCTTATTCTTCTCTAAGAACCTCTCTTGTAATTGTCTCACTAAGAAGAGGGCATCTGTTGTACCCTTCCAAGGCACAAAACCAAACTGCATCTCATCTAGTTTGACCCTTTCTCTAATTAGTTGCGCTTATATCCTTTCTGCCACTTTCATAACCTGATCCATCAGTTTTATGCCCCTATAAGTGCTCCTCTCCAGAGCATCCCCTTTACATTTGTAGCAATTTATAAGAATACTGCTGCACCAGTCTTTGGGTATGATACTGCCATATATAGCCTGATTGATGATGCGTGCAACCAGTTTAGTGCCTACGTCTCCTGATGCCTTCAACATCTCAGCAACTATCCCCCGACAGTCCAGCGGCCTTACCATTTTTCATTTCCTTAATCGCCTCTTGGACCCTATATCCGTCAATCTCAATAGCTGGTCCCTCTGTCAGATCTACTGAGGGTAATTTCTCTCTCTCCCATTCGTTCTCCACATTCATATGTATATAGCCAGAATCAGTTCCCGTCCCACCCTTGCAAGCAGGGAAAAAGCGGACGTAAAATGAAATGATGATGATGATGATATATATAGGTGGATTCCTGATGTGTATTGGGAGGTAAGCACAGTTAAAAAAGGTACTCAATACGCTAGTTGAGTAAAGGCATATTTATTTTATTATAGAAATGACTTCTACTGATGATTTCATATAAATGAAGCAGTTCTAGTCATGTAGTATTCATTTTATATAGAAATGAAAAAAATAATATAATAATATAAGAATGGTTTTTGTGATGAACAGAAGAGAACCACAGTTAAATAACATGCAGTCATTTCTATATGAAATAAATATATACACATATACACATACATACATATATATGTTATTTATCACTTTAGTTGTCAAGGATAGAGGTGATTGGTAGATCATTAATATCAATGTACTAAGAATGATCTACACTATTAATACAATGTATTTTCATGCATGCATTTGTCCTGTCTAAACTATGCCCTAAGATCACGTGAATATGTGATTGATTTGCGTATGTTATTAGTACAGATTTTTTAGGTCTTTGACAAAAGATTTGTGAGGAACAGATTTATTTTTCTTTATTGCTATGTATTAAATGAAATATCATCAAAATCTGTGAAACCATACTTTAGTTGGTACTTCTGGTAGAAGAATTACAAAAAAAAATTGATGCACACTTTGTTTTCTTCAATAGAATTATTGAGAAGAAAAAATGAATTTTAGAAATTTAGAAGCATTTCATAACTATAACATACATGAATACGAAATACAAATTTAAATAAGTTTAACTATTTGGAAGCCTGACAATGTGTGCAAGATTAAAAGTGCCAAGATAATAGGAGTTATAGAGAATAAAGGACTGAGAAAAGAGTGAGAACGGTACCTTAGCAATTTTATTTATCTCAAATATTTTTCAGGTTTAAATCCATTCTCAAGAGAATCCGTTGTAGGTATTTAAAGAGTAATCGGAAAAGAGTTGTTTTGCTTGCAGATTTAATTTAAATGTATGAAAAAGATGTTAAAATTTAACGTTTTGTACGTGTCCATAGTAAAATACGTGTGAGAATATGTGTATGATATATGTGTGTGTGCAGAGAAAGGCGTGTGAGAATATGTGTATGATAAATGTATGTGTGTACATGAATACATAACACACAAATACAAACACATATATACATATATATAATGTATCTTAACCCTTTTGATAACAAACCACCTGAAACTGGCCTTGGTTTGAAAGCTATTTATTTTTAAGTATTCATAGTTATCTAAAACCTACTACAATTTTATGTAAGAGCCTTTGTTAAATTATGTTCCAAACATGAAATAAACAAGATAGTTAGATATATTACTAAATTACTCAAAATTCTTGATTATTGTCAAAATTATTTGAAAATCATAGGCAAAAGGATTAAATAAAACACTAGATTAACCAGACTGTCAGTGTATAAGACAAAATGGCTTGTAGTATTTAGTTATGGCCCACTACATTTTGAGTTCAAATCCCATCAAGGTCAACTTTGACTTTTACTTTCCCAGTATTATAGTTTACACACTCTGGAACCACAATATACTTATTCAAACTGCTATATCTAGGAGCATAAGCTCACTCAAATTACAGCTTTGCTATCTTGAAAAGAAAAGAAAACACATTAGATAATGTAGTTCTAGATATACAACAGCCAAGAGAAAAACAGGATGGTCATAAATAAAACATCTTTGCCTATAGGTCTGCTAGATCAGGGCTATGTTGTAGCTAAACAACATACTGTTTCAGAATAATGACATCATCAATGAGGTAGATATCAAGCTAAGAAAATTTAAGTCAATCATTCAACAGACTCCATATCTACAAGTGTAACTGAAGCACTCAGAGATTGAAGCAACTGAATGTATAAGACTGTAGATATTCAATTAATTAAGTTCCCTTAACTGGTGCAGCCAATTTTGGGGGTGCCAATCATGGCATTTCAGTGGGTTTTAGAAATGCTTGGCCATGCCCCTCTCTCTAAATATCCAGTTTAGCCTGTCAGCAGAAGCAGTTATTGACTGAAAAGTGTCCCAGAGCCAGAAGTGAGAATCAGCTGATAACCAGTGTACTTGTCCATGCCTAAGGGTGCTGCTGTCAGATATCATGGATTTTTTTTCTACCAAAACACCCCAGTTTTGAGATAATGTTTCTTTAAATCCTGGATGACAGTACATCTGGTATTGAAGTAATGTTTCTCAAAAACACTTCACTCTATTTTCAAAAGAACATTTGATAACATTATGCCCAGTATTTAAATAACTCATCCTCCCACTTATTCCGGAGTGGGTCATGGGGGCAGAGTCCTCCAATACACCTTCCAGTAGGTCCTGTCAGAAGCAACCATTTCCAATTGATCCAGCTGGATCCCCAAGCAAAACCAGCTAAGCTAATGGATGTTATCCAACCAGCTTGCTTGGAGTCTACTCCTGGATCTCCTGTCAGTTGATTTTGCTTGTAAAATCTGTCCAGAGATTCTTTCCTCAGACATTCTTACCACATGTCTGTAATATCAGAGCTGTGATCTCTCAATTCAGAGAAGTAGCAGCTTTACCTGGAGTAACTCTCTGATCTCTGAGCAACGCAATCTATCGAGTAACATTACTTTAAATTGTTTCACTCTACTTTCAAAGAGACAATATAACATTTCTTCAAATTAAACACAGAATTTTATCAATAGTAGTTTGTATTCCAAGCAATAGCTGTGTTATCTTATCTCTAATAAAGGCATTTTTCTCCACACACTAGTGAAGTCCTAAACAGATTTTTCTAGTATCTACATCATTGATGAAGTAGTAGTTACATGAGCCAAGAAGTCATGTAAAGTCAAATTGGTTGAGCCATCAAAGCAATGGATTAAATGTCTTATAGTATTTGTTCTGAGTTCAAATCCTGCAAGAGTCAACTTTGTCTTTCACCCTTTTGAGGTTGATAAATAAAATACCAGTACATGGCAGTGGATTGGTTGAATTGTTAGAGTGTTGGACAGCATACATTGAGCTATTTTTTCCAGCTCTGCGCATTCTGGATTCAAATCCCATCAACTGTTACTTGCAAAATGGTGATATGATAGGACTGGGGCCCCTATTATTAAAATACCTATGAAACAACCTCATGGGAGATCTGCTCAGGTGTGATCTGTAACAACAATATCATATTCTTCATTATCCATACTTATTGCTACACAAATGAGTCTTCCATAGTAAGTATAATTTCAGAAAATGTTTTGAAGAATAGCAAAAGATGTATTTCAAAAACACCTTTAAAATATTAGAATTGATCTAAATATTGTGATTCTGTTCACAAAAAGCACCAAAATATTTGAGGACAATAGAATAACAACCATAGTAACAAGAGATAATCAAAACAGAAGTTTTGGTTGAGAGTCTGGGATGGTTGTTTCACCGAAACATTGCTATTACCAGCTGTCTGTTACCTAGAATAAATTATACATATATTTGGTAAACATTTCCCTCATTTGGAAAAAAAGAACTACTGATAAGACTAAATATTGGTTCACAGCAGTCAAAAGAACAAAGTATAATTGCAGTAAAAAAAAATGTTTATAATTGACTTTCTCATCTGTTATGAAAATAAACAGTGAATATATAAATATATATATTTCTTTCAAAGACACCAGGGACAAATAGACAAACACCAGTTTTGATTAATGTATTTTTTGTTAACCCTTTATTTACAAAGTGATTATTTGTATATTTTATGTTTTTCTTCTTTCTTTTGTTTCGCATATGTTGCTGTTATGTCAGTACCATAGTTTATAAAACAAATGGTTAGAGTTAGATGGCAAGATTATTTTTGTTTATTTAATTTTAAAAGATTTCCTTTTTGTTTTGTTTTGTTTTTCGGGGTTTTTTTCTACATTTTAACAACAAAATATATTTCTATAAGATTGTCGCTTTTACTATTTTGTTTATTTTTTTATTTTATCTTTTTAAGAAACTTCAGAAAAACAGTTCACCAACTATATGAAGCTATTGTTAAAAACACAATTCTTTATCTCCTCATTCAAAAGTTTCAGTAAATTAAATTAAAAATTTTCTTACAAGAAATAACATAAGCCATTCAGAAAAATCACTGCATCCAATTATAATGCAAGCCAGCATGGCCATAACATAATTCTTTAAACTCATAAAGAACTAAAGATTGCTTATAAGATTTTTATCCTTTAAACTTCTAAAGAAATAAAGAAGGTAATAACATATTTTATCCTAAACACGATATCATAGGAAAAATATCAATAATGTAAAAGAAATATAAATAGATATATATATATATCACATCCACACATAAATCATCATTTATGCAACTGCTTTTAAATATGTCTATACCATATTTCCCGGCGCTGAAGATGCTTCGTCCTCGAGGACGCACCCTAATTTTGACAACCAAATTTGACGCACAGAAGATTTTTGAGACTTATTTTAGAAAAAAAGTAACAACTTTGACACCGGGAAATACAGTATATATAAATGGAGAAAATGGGAAGTTGTAGATGTTAAAGAGCCCTTTATTAATAAAAGCTGTAATACATATTTCAATGATGATTGTGACTACTTGATATTATGTAACCATTCACGTGATCTCATCGCACAGCAACATTAAGTAAGAAGGTTACGTTTCCAAGCCAATCCAGACCAAAATGTAAGGGAACGGACAAAAAATGATGTTTTTGTTGGGATTGTCCATTTCCTTATAAGCTTCTGTACACCTCCACAGCTTTACGCAGGCGCAAACATGGAAGAAGTTGACCACCTAACTACTACCCAATTCAATGCTATCCTATATATAAAATTATATTTGGGGAAAGTAAACAAGATAAGAAAAAAATTACCTCTTTACTTTGATGTCCTGACTACAGTTTCGCTAAGTAATAACAGTTTTTTTTTTATTACTGTGAGAAGTCTCAGCTCATCAAGGAACTTCTCAATCAAGAAAAATTCTTCCGAGTTATCCGCTACCAACAATAATTTCGAATGGAAGAAGAATCATGTGATTATGGTCAACAGAAGGGCAGCACTATATGACAAAAAACACCCAGTACTCACTGTAAACGAGGTTGGTGTTAGGAAGGGCTTCCAGCTGTAGAAACCAAGCCAAAATCAGTTTTGTATGAGCAAGACATTGTCACCTGACCTAGCATTGCCACAGTAGAACAACTCGTCTAACCTATGCTAGTGTGGAAAATGAAAGTAAAATGGTGATGATGATGATGAAAGTGTGAGAGTTCCAAATACAGAAAAAAAAAATAACAGCCAATCACTGTAGATAATTGTTGAGAAAATTAGGTAAATTACCCTGAAAGATGGAAAGAAAGTGGATAGAGGCATCTGTTTACACACACACACACACACATCATATTTACATTCATTCTCCATACTAGTATATTACAACCAAAAGCACAAGTGTGTGTCTGTAGTTTGAAATACAAACACCAACCTTATATTTTACACACACATTTCTATAGAGACAATAATTTCTTCAACTCACAACTAAATAACACTAATTCTGTATTTTCAATAATTATGATGATTATCTACATTAACAGACATGTCAAAACTCATATTGAAATAAAAATAAATTACAACTAATGAGAAAGAAAATGCAGCCATTTTCAAAAGTAGATGCCATCATAAAGACAAAGCAAGGAGGCAGATGATGATGAGAGAGAAACAGACAGGCAAAGAGAAACACACATACACATACTCATACAAACACACACAGACTAATACAGAAAGAGAGAAGCGAGGGGGCAATATATAAAAACAAAGGTTAGACAGGGTGATGTAGAACTTCACTTTGAGAAATACTACTGCTGATGGGTTACACTATACTCTTCCACACTGTGACTGTATTGTATTGAAACAGTTGAATCAGGTGCAGAGATTTCTTTCCCCACCCTCCTCTTTTTTCATAATCTATTTCTTTTAACAATTTGACAGCCATTTCAAAGGACCAGTTGTTTTTAAAAAGACGAGCATATTTAATCAATTTGCATATTTCAACAGTTAATTGCACACCTGCTTCCATTTTACATAAATAGTGGAATATGATTATAGAAAAATATTATATATATATATGCGGTGCCCCAGCATGGCCTCAGCTGGATGGCTGAAACAGGTAAAAGAGAATATATATATATATATATATATATATATATATATATGTATGTATGTATGTATGTATGTATCAAAATTTCATACACTTAATATGTACATGTGACCTTAGGTTTCAGGGTCCAGTTATGGGCACCACTGTATAGTGGAGGAACCATTCTAGGACTGACCTCGTTCATCAAGCGCAAGGGTGAACAAAGCCAGTCTGTTTCCTCCCCTATACAGTGGCAGCCATAACTGTATGCTAAAACCTAAGGTCATGTATACATGTTAAGTGTATGAAATTTCAATATATACTAAATAAACTCTCTTTGTACTAGATTGAGCTTTGTTTTCCATGGCTTTTTATCTATGGCTATCCTGCACACACACACGTCACTTCTGTTCCCCAGGCCACTCCTCAAAGTGTCCTTTTGCCTCATGGATTGATGGCCTCACACATTAGGACTGTGCAGAATTTGATTTTTCACCTTGGGTCAACTTGGGTTCAATTCTCACTAGCCCATGCATTTTCCTCAGTCAGCAACCTCTCATAATAGCACTTTAATGCATCTTTCTTTTCAGTGATAATAAAAATCAGCCATTGTCATTCTGTATACACTTCTCCCCAATGACATCTTGGTTTTTTCTTGTACACTGTCTTGTATTCCAAAATAACTATCACCTCTAGTCCTCATATCACAGAACATTGACAAATCTCTTTCTTTCTGCCTTGCCTCATGCTAAATGGACCTGACGGTTAGCTTCTCTCCTAGCTGCTGTTCCCTACTACCCACCCCCTGATTTCCAGATTTCGCAAGCCTTTCTCTTAGCTTTTATAGCCCTATCTACAGTACACACACACACACACGTATGTGTGCATGTGTATCTATTTTTGTGTGTAAATTCATATATATATATATATATATATCCAATGGAAATAAATAATGAAAAAAATGAAACAAAATAATGATAACTAGTAGAAACAAAAAGAAACCTATCAAGTTAATTGGAATAGCAGGAAAGACGTTCAAACAAGTTAATGAATTTAAATATTTGGGAAGAACACTAATGGAAGATGTGAGATCAAAGAGAGAAGTAAAATGCTGGATTGCAGCAGCTACAGCAGCTTTAGCAAAATTAGGCCCTGTTTGAGAAAGTAAAAAAGAATTACAACAAAAATTTATTTCGTTTTTTTTTTCAGAGTTAAAAGTAATTTCAGCTGTACTCTACGGGTGTGAATCATGGACGTTAAATGCTGAAAGTGAGAAAAAAAAAATGATGGCTTTTGAAATTAAATGCTATAGAAAGATACTTCGTATTCCATATACAGAACATTAAATTAACAAAAGTGCTATGAAAGAAATTGTTGGGAAGACTATGAACCACAAAACGCTTCTCTCAATTGTTAAAAGGCAAAAAATTAAGTGGTTTTGTCATGTAAAACTGAGTATATGCAGAATTGAATGTAGTGTGCAAGAAAAAAGATTGCACTCGTAAGGGCATGTGACACAAATGGAGGACGACATTTGTGTAAAGAAGTGCTAGGAAATCCAAGTGATAAGAACTAGCTGAAAATGAAAACCAAGGAAAACATGGTAAGATATGGTGAAAAATAAAATCTGAAAATTGAACCTTGTGAAAAAGATGTCAAAAGATCACCACAAATGGTGAGATTCTGTCTAGAGAAGACCTATCCAACTGAGGAATGAGCCATCAAAGTTGACAGCAGATAAGGCAATTAAGGATATGATGGTAGGGAAAGTAGCTGGCCCTCTTTGAGGATTGCTGCTGAGAATTATATTTAGGATACATGTGTCTATGGAATGCCTGGCCACTTACACATTAATTGGTCAAATAACTGGAATATGCATCATCAAAACCAAGAGGTCCATGTCATTCTATATATTCTACCCTAAATAACATCTGGCTTCTTTCTCCTTGCCCACTTATTCTTGAAAGGGTCGTGAGGGCAGAGTCCTTAAACACTCCATCCAGCCGGTCCTATCAGAAGCAACCATCAACAAATGATCTGGATGTATCCCCAAACATGAGACCAATCAAACTTATGGATGTTATCCAACCATTTTGCTCATAGTCTACTCTTGGGTCTCCCACTGGTTGATTCTGTCCATAAAATCTGTCCAGCAATTCTTTCATTAGACATTCTAACCACATGTTTGTACTACCAGAAATGTGATCTCTTGGTGTGGAAAAATAGCCACTCTATGCATAGCAACTCCCTGATCTCCCAGCTACACACCCTATCAAGAACATTACTCCAAAGATCCTTTAGAGGGACTCCATTTCAGTCACTTGTATTCATGATCATATTCCTTCAGTCAGTGCTCAAGATACATGATCATAGCTAAGAGTAGGCCCGAACACCAAATTCAAGATAGCAAGTTTGGCTTTTACATCAAGCTCCCTTCTTGTGATGACTGAGGGATGAAGTTGGCACTCTATTCTGCCACGATATATATATTCTACCACAAACTATATCTTCTATGACAAATTATATCATGTACCATAAACCACATCTTCTGTCATGAATTATATCTTCTACTACAAACTATGCTTTCTAGCATAAACTATATATTCTACCACAAATATATAGTAGAACTATATATTTTACCACAAAATATATAGTAGAACTATATATTCTACCACAAAATATATAGTTCTACAAGCTCTTTCAAACCCTGTTATTTTTTTTAAATGATGACTTTCATAAAATTGTATTAAATTCAATATCTCTCTTTCTATCGATCTATCTCTTTCTCACTCACTCTTTCATTAACTATATATATTCATCTCTCTCCCTCTCCTTCTCCATATACCCCTTTCCTCTCACTTTCTGCCTCTTGCTCTATTTCATTTTCTGTTTCAGTCCTTTTATTTATCCTCCTCACTCACCCTCTCTCTCTTTTCTCCATCCCTCTATTAATTCCTACTCTTTCTCTACATCAGTTCACCAATGCTGCCATCCTAATCTTCCAATCCCCCTCTCTCTCACTCCCTCCCTAACTCTTACACGCACTCACTCACTCTTTCATTCTCTCTCACACACACACTCTTTCTCTCTCCTTCTCTCTCTCTCTCTGTTAACATTTACCTTCCCCTTCCCAGCAATATTTGATAGTACCACCACACTAGCAATGGCTGGTGGGAGAGGAAGGTATGGATGTGTGATATTCATGTTTTAACAAGACAATGATCAAACAGAAAGATAATTTGAAGAATTATTGAACAATGATGACAGGAGGGGGAAGGGGAATTTCTGTCAGTCGCAATGCCACCATCAACTCCCTCAACACAACTACACTAATACCTTAATTAGCAACATCATCAATCACCACCACAATTAATACAACACTCAGACTATCAATAGCAACACCACCACTAACACCAAAACTAGTACAACTACACTAATATCACAATTAATACGTAACAATACTAATACCACTAACACCACAACACTAATAGCATCAACACCACAACTAATGCAACTACACTAACACCACCAACACCATAACTAATACAACACTATCACCATCATCATCATCAACACTACCATCATAACAACACTGCTGCCATCCACAACACCATTAACACCACCTCCACCACCATCAACAACACCGCCACCATCAACATGAGACACCACAAACATCAACAACACTGCCACCATCAACAACACTGCCACCATCATCAACAACACTGCCACCATCAATAACACTGCCACCATCATCAACAACACCACCACCAACACCATCAACACCACTTCCACCACCATCAACAACACCAACACCATCAACACCACTTCCATCACTATCAACAACACCATCACCATCAACAACACCACCACCATCAACACCATCTCCACCACCACCATCAACACCACGTCCACCACCATCAACAACACCACCACCATCAACACCACTTCCACCACCATCAACAACACCATCAACAACACCACCACCATCAACACCACTTCTACCACCATCATCAACACCATCACCATCAACAACACCACCATCAACACCATCTCCACCACCACCATCAACACCACGTCCACCACCATCAACAACACCACCATCAACACCATCACCACCACCACCACCATCAACAACACCACCACCATCAACACCATCTCCACCACCACCACCATCAACAACACCACCACCATCAACACCACTTCCACCACCATCAACAACACCATCACCATCAACAACACCACCATCAACACCATCTCCACCACCACCATCAACACCACGTCCACCACCATCAACAACACCAGCACCATCAACACCATCTCCACCACCGCCACCACCATCAACACCACATCCACCACCATCAACAACACCACCACCATCAACACCACTTCCACCACCACCATCAACACCACGTCCACCACCATCAACAACACCACCACCATCAACACCATCTCCACCACTTCCACCACCACCATCAACACCACGTCCACCACCATCAACAACACCACCACCATCAACACCATCTCCACCACCATCAACAACACTATAATCAACATCACAACATTTGTTGTTCTCATTAACATATTTGCTGTTAGTATTTTTGTCAACATTATTACTGTTGGTAAGGGCGGTGGATTGGCAGTATCGGTAGAGGGTCGGACGCCATGCTTTGCAGCAAAGAGTTACTTCCCTTTACGGACTGAGTTCAAATCCCGCCGAGGTTAACTTTGCCTTTCATCCTTACGGGGTCGATAAAATAAAGTACCAGTAATACACTGGGATAATTGCTGGCCTTGTGCCAAAAAGTAGAAACAATTATTACTGTTGGTATCTATGATAAAGTGCACCTAGCCCACACTGCACCGTAGAAATGGTGTTATGATAAAATGCACACAGCCCACACTGTAAAAGTGGTAGTGCTGGTGCCATAATAAAATGCACCCAGTCCACTCTGTAATATGGTAGTGCTGGTGCCACCACAAAATGTGCCCAGTCTACTCCATAAAGAAGTAATGTTGGTGTTATGATAAAATGACCCTAGCCCACACTGTAATGTGTTACTGCTGGTACCATGGAAAAAAAGCAATCAGGACACCCTCACATCGGGTAGTGATGGTGTCACAAGAAAACAAACCCAATGCACACAATTATGTGGTTGGCATTAGGTAGGGCATTAGGTAGGGCATTAGGTAGGGCATTAGGTAGGGCATTAGGTAGGGCATCAAGCTGTAGAAACCATGCCAAAATAGAACTTATAAGCAACAACCCATCTAGCCAATGCAAGCATGGAAAATAAATATGTAATGATGATGGTGGTGGTGGTGATGGTGATGATGGTGGTGGTGATGGTGATGACGATACTGATGACGATGATGCTGATGACGATGCTGCTGCTGCTGCTGGTGGTGGTGGTGGTGGCGGTGGTGGTGGTGGTGATGATGACGATACTGATGACGATGATGCTGATGACGATGCTGCTGCTGGTGGTGGTGGTGGTGGTGGTGGTGGTGATGGTGATGGTGATGATGGTGATGATGGTGATGCTGATGACAATACTGATGACGATGATGCTGATGACGATGCTGCTGCTGATGGTGGTGGTGGTGGTGGTCATGATGATGCTGATGACGATGCTGCTGATGACAATGATGCTGATGATGATGGTGGTGGTGGTGGTGGTCATGATGATGCTGATGCTACTCAAATTGTTGTTGTTGCTATTATTGTTGTCATTGGTAATGTTGTTGTTGTTGGTGTTATGGTCGGCTATGTATTTCTCTTTTCTTCATTGTACACTTCAATAGAGAACTTCTGTAGTTAGCTGCTGCTCTGCATAGCCCCACCCCCACCTCACCCCACACACACATACATACACACCCATACACACACACACATACACACACATACACACACATATACACACATACACACACACACCCACACACACACACACACACACACACCCATACACACACACACACACACACACACACACACACATACACACACACATACACACCCATACACACACATACACACACACACACATATATATATATATATATATATACAGCTACTCCACATATCTCCACCAACACACACACACACACACATATATATATATATATATATATATATATATATATATATATATATATATATATAGCTACTCCACATATCTCCACCAACACCCACACACACACACACCCACACACACACATATATATATATATATACCACCCAACTCTAATCTCTTGCCATAATTATCACACGGCATAAAATTTGCATAGTTTAATTAATAATGATCTTAGTAATTAGTTAACATTTGTTTTATCTTAACATACTTTTTTTTGTTTTGTTTTGTTTTTTTGGTCTTTTTGTTTATTACACGGCCATACACACTGATTAGTTGGCAGTGTGTGTAAATATTTGAAAGTGTGTATGTGTTTATGTGCATCAGTGTCTGTGTGTGCATATGTGTATGAGTGTATATGCATGTGTGCATGCACATATGCATGTATATATGTATTTGCGTGTGTATATATGTGTATGCATATATGCACATATGCATGTATATATATGTATTTGCGTGTGTGTATATGTGTATATGTGTATGCATATATGCATGTATATATATATATATGTATTTGCGTGTGTGTGCATGTGTATATATGTGTATATATGTGTATGCATATATGCACATATGCATGTATATATATGTATTTGTGTATATATGCATACACATATATACACATATACACACACAAATACATATATGCATGTATATATGCATGTATGTGTGTATATGTGTGTATATGTGTATATATGTGTATGCATATATACACATATGCATGTATATATCTATTTGATTGTTAGCATATATGTGTATATATGTGTATATGCTAATGTATGTATATGTGTGTATGTGTGTGTGTATGTGTGTGTGCACGTATCTGTGTATTTGTGTGTGTGTGTGTGCATATGTATATGTGTCTAAATATGTGCATGTGTCTGTATGTGTGTATGCGTCTGTATGTGTGTATGTGTGTATGTGTGTGTATGTGCATCATCATCATCATCTTCGTTTAACGACCATCTTCCACGCTAGCATGGGTTATGTGTCTGTATGTGTATGTGTATGTATGTGTGTATGTGTATGAATGCATGTATGTGTCTGTATGTGTGTAGGTGTGAATGTGTATATGGGTATGGGTTTATGTGTATAAGCCCCTATTTGTGACGGAGGAGAGGGAAAATTCTGAGTCATCAGATAGAATACCTTGCAGTATTCTCCCTCTCTCTCTTTCCCTCCCCCTCTCTCTCTCTCTATTCAAATCTTAACAAGGTCAACTATGCCTTTCATCCGTTAAGGTTAGATAAATGAAGGACCAGTTCACGGAATTCTTCAAGCAGCACATGAGATGCCTTGTGGTATCTGTTGCAGCTCTTAAATGTTCCGATTACGCCTGGTTGCTGATGGTCAGGGGAAAATCACCCAGCCACGCGAGGACCCTGTCCAACCTGCAATTAGCCAGTGTAGAAAGGTAGGCCTAAAACCAGAATTGTTGTTGAGGGTTCATCATGCAGTGAATCAAAAATGGATGAGTGGATGTGTGTATATACATTGTGTGTGTATGCATGTAAGTGTGTCTTATGGAAACAGCTTAATATATAATAGATGCAAGGAGAATATATGTATGTGTATATATATATATATATATACACACACACATATTCATGCATTTATATGTGTATATAGACACACATGTTTGTACATGTATGTGCGTCCTCATCATCAAATAGATGTAAAACAGTGATGGTGATGATGATAACAAACATGTATGCATACATATGTGTGTATATATATATAAATATATGTATGTATGTATGTGTGTGCATATAAACATATGTGCTGATGTGGTTTGTGTGAATGCATGTCTGTGACGTGGCAAAGCTACGTCGTTCAACTGCCATAATCTAGCAATACATTTAACGAGTCACTCCTGTATCTTTACAGAATTACAATATATATGAAGCAGCTGTAAAACAGACAAAGTGGAAACTGAGAAGCAAATTTTATATGATGGGGGATCAACCTTAGCGAAATAAAGGATTTCTATGCACAAAAGCTTCTATTATCTCTGACAAGGAATAGAATGAGAAAAGATCAGAAGCTTGCACAGCTTAATGGAAGAATAATCTCACTGAACCTTGCTGCTTGGTAAGATTTTCAGAATATATAGACATCTTTCTGTCAGCATTAGAGTGTGGCCTTGAATTATGTTTTCTAAAAAAAATCCTATTGCATTAAGCACATGTGAACTTCTTACATAATATATATAACACTTTCAAATAAAACAAAGACATATCCTAAGACATGCTATACAGAATGTATATATAAACTATACAACAGATGAAGCAAAAGAGAAGAACCACTAAATGATTGCTCAACCTGCTAGAAATAGTGCATAAATATGCCTCAAATTACATGCAAGGAAAGACATATTTGATTCGATGATATAGTCTGAGATAGACTATACTTTGAATTTAAAGACAAGACTATTGTAGCTAAAATACTATTGAGGGCTAACCTGGGGCTCAACAAACACAACTACACAAGAAAAATAAATCATTTTTTTTTTTACACCATAAGACCAATGAACAACCTTTTGTGACTTTTTTTGCTAGCAGTATGTGTTTGGCAATTTCCTATTACCTTCCTTATCATCATATTGGATAGATATAGATAAGTTTGTTGTGTCTGCCTCAGCATATAAAGCATAAAGAGCTAAAACAAATACCAGAAAGTATTTTGTCCAACATTCTTACAATTCTACCAATCCACCACTTTGAACTTTGCTAATTCTGCCTTTCACTCTTCTAGAGTTGACTCTAGAAGAGTGAAAGGCAGAATTGACTTTGATGAGGTTTAACCCTTTAGCATTTAAACTGGCTGTATCCAACCAGAATTCTTTCACACCTTTCTGTTCAAACTGGCCATAACTTGCCATTCACACTGATGTTAAGGCATTGTTCTCAAAATAAATAATATCAAAATCTTATAGATTCAATATCATGTGAGATATTATGTGAGATAAAGCCTTTACCACAAAAATACAATAGTAAATATAGAGTAATGTAAATACTAAAAGGTTAAACTCAGTACGTAATAATCCAGAAGTAATACCACAAGAAAGTATTTTGTCTGTAGGGAGAGGAAACATCACATCTGCAGGCTCAAGTATGTAGGTGAGTGACTTCATGCCAATCAGTTGAAGATCATGGTCTAGGATGTCTGTGTAGGTAGCAGCGGTATAATCACAAACATGCCAGCAATACTCCAATGTGTTTCACTTGAGATTTGAAAAGAGTTATAGAACTATAAAAAAGCTTGGCACATAGTTACACACGTCTACCTTTATATATGTATACAGATATATACACAAATCATATATGAGGTTGACTAAGGAGATTCAATGTAAAACTCATAAATACATTTATGTAACCAGCTATGTGAGAGCGAGAAACCAAATTCTAATTTTGTTGAGAGAGAGAAAGAGAAAAAGAAGAAAGAAAGGAAAGAGAGGGGGTGAGTAGATAGAGAGAGAGAAAGAGAGGGGGTGTTTTTGCATAGCTACGGTTTTCCAAATGTTTCTCTCTTTCTCTCTTCCTCTCTCTCCCCCCCCTCGCTCTCTCTTTCTCTCTCATTCTCTCTCTTCCTCTCTCTATCTACCCACCCCCTCTCTTTCTCCTTTCTTCTTGTTCACTTTCTCTCTCTCTCTCTCTTCCTCCTTTCTTCTTGTTCGCTTTCTCTCTCTCTCTCTTCCTCCCCCCTCTCTCTTTCTCTCTCTCTCTATCTACCCACCCCCTCTCTTTCCTTTCTTTCTTCTTTTTCTCTTTCACTCTCTCTCTCAACAAAATTAGAATTCCAATATATATATATTCTGCTGGCGGTGTCCAGCAGAAGCAAGGGGGGACAATCGTTAATGCATTTCGAACTGAACTGGTTCTCATCAGGATGATCCCTCCCGCTCTTGCACCTAATGGACTTTGAAAACAGGCGAGAATATATAGTTTTCTCATCTGTGTAAATGAGGTGATTAATCTCATTTGCATATATGAAGCTGTATAAGTTGGCTCAACTGATAATAGATGAGCACCAGTTCAGTTCGAAATGCATCAACAATTGTCACACTTGCTTCTGCTGGACACTGGCAGGTGGGGATAGCTGCCGGTGCTTTTGCATAGCAACATCTTTCTAAATATTTATTTATAAACACACCGTATTTCTTTAGAAATACAAAAATCCAATATATATATATATATATACACACCCCTGTATTTTGTTAATAAAAACCAGGCTTACAGATATAAAGTACTTATTAATTCAGAGGTTACAGTGTGCAATATTCAATATTCACATACTAGTTGTACAGAAATAATTATATTCATTTCACCTGAATAGTATGCATGTGAATAACATGTAAGTATATGTATCTGTGTGTGTGCGTGTGTGTGTGTTTGTATGTATTTATATATATATACACAAAACATACAAATACCATAACACAAACTAGATGTGCCACAACCCTACCTACACAAGAAAGAAGTACACCATTCAGACATTCAAAAACAGAGACTTACACAGAGAAGGGGGAGGTAGGAGGGGAGAGTGTGAGAGAGTCTATTATAAAAGTAGTCCAATTTGTTAAGAAATTCCAGAATGTCTTTTTGCTGCTGACAACAGTCTCTTCTACAACTGATCATTCTTTGGATGTTGAATACTAATCGACAGAGACAACCATTGTAAAATTGTGACAAACTCTTACAAAAAAAACACCAATTGAAGTAACCTGAAAAACACTTTCAATGGACACACACAAAGCGGCTTTAAAAACCAAGTAAAATCAGAAACAGACTTAATCAATTTATCGAACAAAAATTTACAAATTTTGTTCCAGTATTCCTTATCGTCTACCTATTTTGTCTCTTTGTTGCTTTTTTACATTATATTTATATTATTGTTTTCATTCTGTCTTCCTTTCTTTCCCTACTGGTTTTACTTTTATATTTTTGTCTAACGAATAATGGTGGTGTTCGTATGTCTATTTGAATTGGAGTACAGCAGCATTAAAAACTGATTAAACAAATTTGTAGATCAATAATAGGATGATGGGAGTCTACCATGGATGGCTCACCGATATTTTAGTACTGAATTGGTGTATTTGGTATCGATTGGGTTCTTCAGGCCATGGGACCATTCAAACTTCACTAAAGACCTCAATTACATATAGCTCTTTATGTATTAATCTAGAAGGGAGCCTTTTCCTGACCAGGCTAGGAAGGCAGTTATTCTGAATAAAACACTGATACATGGTATATGAGACACATTGATCTTGATGCAGGCAACCTCATACTGTCAGTGACATGGTAAAATGCAACTAGTCAAGGCTGTAAAGTGGTTGGTGACAGGAAAGGCATCCAATTGTAAAAACTATACCAAAAACATGATATACATTGATTATAAACTAAGGAATTGACTATCTGTTATTTTCTATACTGATGATGCACAAATATGCAGAAAAATGTTCTAAGAAATAGGAAATAAATTAAATACAATTATCCAAACATAACATTCTGAGTCATTTGAAAAAGCAAAAAAAGTATTATTCATATCTTTACTTATTTCTTTCCCTGACATAAAAATAACTGGATACCACCAAAACTAAATAGGAAACAACCACTACTGGAAGATATTTAAAATGCACAATGTGTAGAACATAAGGATAAATAGTCACAATCTTCACAAGAATACCATATGCATCTATATCCAGCTCAATTTGGGGAAATTCATAAGCATTCAAAGAGGATTGATACCAAGAAAAAAAGCTAAAAACAAAAAGATTTCCATACCAACTAAATATAATGATTTCTAATTTAAGTAGAAGGCCTGCAATTTTGGTGGGAAGTGAAAGTCAAATATATTGACTCTAGTATTTTACTGGAACTTTATTTTATTGACCTTGGAAGGATGAAAGGCAACATGGACCTCAGCTAGATTTGAAATCAGAATGTAAAGCACCAGAACAAATACTGCTAAGCATTTGTCCAATGATCTAATAACTCTGTCAATTCACCACCCTCACCAACTGAATATAATTAAATAATTTATAAAATATATTGCTACTGGGAAGGAGCTCTACTTTTTTCTTTTTTTTTTACTTTTCTCTACTCTCATCCTGAATGGAGTGGAGTCAGGAGAGATAAACTAAGCACTAGTAATATGCTGGAGTTTATGAAATCAACTTTACATCCTCAATTACAATAATTCTTTTCAATATTGGCACAAGGCCAGCAATTTGGGAGAAGGAGAATATTGATTATATCAACACCGGTACTTAACTGGTACTTTATTTTATCAACCCCAAAAGGATGAAAGGTAAAGTTAATTTCAGCAGGATTTGAACTCAAAGTGTAAAGAGCCAGAACAAATCTTTTGTTACAACATTTGATCTTGTTCTTAAAGTCTACAAAAATCTATATGATAAAACAGTCTTCTATTGATAGTTGAGAAATATCATTTATTAATGTATCATGTATGTGTCTGTGAGAGTATGCAAATGTGTGTGAGAGTGTGTGGTGTCTGACTGTAGGCCATCAATCAAAAATAAATTGTGAACAGAAGGCCAAAGACCTCTGTAAGTTTCCAAGCTATCCTTTCCTCTGAAGAGTTAAAAGTCAGAAAGATGACTCCACTTTTTTTTTATTTTACCTTTCAGTCACTTCACAATTTGTTATTTGTACAGAGCCATAACCACTACTATGCTGCCCCTTCCCCACTGCTACCATCCCACAAAAACACCATCAATAGAACACTGACCTACTTAACTAGGTTTTTGTTTATAGTGCTTCCTGGTTTAGCTCAGGTCAGCTCTCATCCAGGTAGACCTATATGTGATCAAATATATCCCAACCATGACATTCCCTTTCGTTTTCTTTTCAGATAGTATTTCTAAGGCTACTTTATCTAACATGTCCTTCCTTTAGTAGGGGAGATTGGCAGAGTTATTGGAACATCAGATAGAATAAATACATTGGGGCATTTGTTCCAGCTACCTACATTCTGAGTTCAAATCCCACCATGATTAATTTTGCCTGTCATCCTTTCAGGGGTTAATAAATGAAGTGCCAGTTGAGAGTGGCAGGGAATAAGTAGAATTGTTAGAGCATTGGACAGGATGTATTGCAGTATCTGTTCCAGCTCTTTGGTTTTCCCATGGACATTTGCAGTGAGGATAGGATAGACTTGTATGCATGGGTAGTTGATGATCTTCCATAAAAAAGCTTTGACCAAGCCTGTTCTCCTGGAGAGGAACTTTACTGGTGTAGATCTCTCATCTCATAAGATATACAGAAACTTAAGATATATTATCATCATTTAACATCTGCTTTTCCTGCTAGCAAGAGCTGGATGGATCATTAGACTAGGTTAGTACTCAATCAGAACTACAGACTTCTCAGATGAGCTGGAGTGCCTGCATCACATTTACATATGTCTCTGCACTCTACCAAGAGCTTAGATGAGCTGGGGGCTAGCATCTTACTTACATATAATCCCATGATCTACCAAGTGCAATTTATCATGGTACCAACCCCAGGAAGATTGTCGTGTCTTCACTCCAACTGAAGACATCCTGACCCTTTGGTTGGCAGGTTTTCTATAGCTGGATACCCATCCTATCCCCAACCCCTTTAGAGTGTACTGAGTGCATCTATCATGTAAATCACCAACACTCAGGTTATATTTTTGACAGCTGAAAAGTCCTTCTAAACTTTTATTTGGCAAGTTTTCTATAGCTGGCTGCCCTTCTTAATCACCAACAACTTTACAGAGTGTACTGGGTGCATTTATCATGTAGATCACCAACACTAGAGAAATTGTCATGCCCTTGACAAAACTGTAGAATCCTCTCGCCCTTTTTTAGCATGGTTTACCTGGTGGGATGCCCTTCTTCACACCAATCACTTTACAGAGTATACTGGTATCTAGTAAGGGAAAAAAGAATTATATCTAATGTTTAATACTTTTAAAATATCCATAATCACCATCATTTTAACATCTACTTTCCCTGCTA
Source organism: Eledone cirrhosa (assembly GCA_964016885.1). NCBI lineage: Eukaryota > Metazoa > Mollusca > Cephalopoda > Octopoda > Eledonidae > Eledone > Eledone cirrhosa. The sequence goes on from OZ024740.1 coordinate 195,692,292, forward strand.
GCATGGGTTGGGCAGGTCTATGTAGACCAAGTCAGTACTGAAGTGGGGCTGCTGATCTCCTGGACAGACCAGGGATCAGCATCTTGCTTATGTACAATTTCACATTCTGCCAATTGCACAGGAGAGGTTGTCATGTCTTTGACACAGCTAAGGGTCCTCCCAACCCTTTGTTGGTAAGCTTTCTACAGCTGGATACCCTTCCTATCATCAACTACTATAGAGCTGCCAACTAATTATTTATTTCATTTCTTCCTTAATTTTTTATTTCTTTTTTTACAGGTTTCAGTCATTTGACAGACAAAAAGTGAAGTCAACTTGGGTGGGATTTTAACTCAAGACATAAAAGTACATAACTAAATACCACAGAAATACGTTGTCTGATGCTCGACTGACTCAACCCCCCACTGTCATTACTAATAGGTAAAAAACAAAAAAGATTGTATTTTGTAACTGAAACTTTTTAAATAATCTGTCTACCAACTAATTACTAACTAATTTAAGAGAAAAAGTTATAGCTTATTATGAAATTATTATTAATTAATTATAATTTATTGTGATTAAATTATTGTTTATTATGAAATAATTATAGTTTATTGTGAATTAATTATAGTTTATTGTGAATTAATTATAGCTTATTGTGAATTAATTATATGTTCTGGTTCTCTGAGCACTGAGTCCAAATCTTGCTGAAGTCATCTTTGCCTTTCATACTTTTGGAGTTGATAAATAAAGTACCAGTCCATGGCAGAATTGATAAAGAGTTGGAAAAGATACTTTGCAATAACTGATTAGGCTCTGTTTTCAAATCCCACCTCCTATCAGGAATTGTAACTGGCAGATAGTACTGGCAAGGGGGAAATCAATGGAAACATAGTTTACTTGATCCAATCTAACAATCAGTTCCTTTCCTTTTCATGAATTTATTGCTAAGGTTAAAATGTAAATTATATCTGATATTCTAGACACTAATTTGGAACACAAACGACAAACTATTGCCAACTAACTTTGTATGAGCCAAAATGAGAGGTTATACATCTGGGGGTGGAGAATATTTTTAATTCCAGAGATGAATTACAAGAACTTAAGTTTTGGGGGTGTATCTGTGCTGAGAAAAATAATGAATCGTTAATTTTTAAAATGCATTATATTAACTCTTAACATGCTGTATGATATAATTTTGCTCAATAATCAGCATAATATCAGCAAGACAATCCTGAACAGCATAAAACATAAGAATTGTACTTTCTTGGTTACGTTAGTTTTAAAGGAAATAAGAGAGAAAACTGTAGTCCCTTCCTCTATTATTCATTTTTATTTTTACATTGAACATTGATCAACATGTTGCTGAATATTATTGAATTTTTGTAGTTTTATCTCAATATATTTCTTTAAAAAATGGCCACTGAAAATTATATCAACAACATCAAATGTCAATGATTGAAATGATGAAGTAATAGCTGATAACAGTATTTTACTTTTGAAAATGCTTGGATGACTATGACTCAAATTCTACTTAATTTATTACTAACATTTTTCTTTATATCATCTTTTTTAAGCACCATTATATTTTAATTATTATGCAAGCAACATTATTTTTAGTTCAAATGACCATATCACATTAAAAAACAAAGTCTTTCTTGCAATACTACCAATTCTTACAGCAATCTAATCACAATAAGATACTATAAACATTTGAATAAACAAACCTATTTTTAGATATTTTTTGTTTTGTTTCATCATTTGAACATTTTTTGACAGGATATTAAAAGTTATGACTTTAAGAGTTACACTTTTTTATGGATGTTTAGAGAATTTATTCAGCAATCAGTTCAAATTTGAATGTAGGTAAGGGGTTCTCCATTCCTGCTCTACATGGTGACTTGACTTTCTAGAAATAGCAGCCAAACTCCCTGAAGCCACACATTGGATACTGTAGTCTAGATGTACATGTGTCTCAAAAATAAATCATAATATGGGCATGTCTGTAATGAATTTGATCATAGATGTCTGCATGAAGTCCTCTTGGTTCTCAAAGGAGTCAAAAAGAGCCATGTCTAGAGCCTGGTGAATGAGCAAAATGCATTTTATACCAAGAAACCTTTGATAAGCTATGACAAATGAGCTGGGTTGTTGTCATGATGTAGCTGCCAGTTTTGCAAGCTCCACAGATCCAGTCTATTACACTGAACTACATCACAAAGACATCAGAAGACTTCCTGATAGTACTTCTTCATATCAACAAGATCCCAGACCTCATTCGCTCTCTAAGTGGGGTGGAACTCAACCAATTGGACCAAAGAAACAATGTTTCCATTGGAATTTCTAATTGGTAATACTATCTACTGGTTCAAATCGAACTAAGTATCCATTGTTGATGCTATCTACTGGTTGCAACTCCTGACAAAAGGAGTAACATGAAATAAATATCTTGCTCAAGGATATAACATCACCTAGTCCAGGAATCAAACTCATAACCTCACAATTGTGAATCCAACTCTCTAAGCCATGCACCTTCACTCTGATAATACTCCTTCATAAAAGTTTGTCCTGATATGTATTCATGATGCACAATACTTTGATAGTCAAAGAAAACATTGAGTGCCACCCTGATTTTTGCTTTGCACTTTATATGATTTTGAAGAGCCATAGCAACATTAGATACTTCCACTGTAATAACTGAGATTGGTTTTCCTTTCCAGGTCATACCCATACACCTACATCTCATCTCTAGCTATCACAGTATTTAGGAACTCAAGATTCTTGTTAGCAGAATTAAGTGAAATGAGTATGAAATGAGTAAGCATCTCACATGCTAGCTGCCTGACAGTAACTGATGCATCCAGAGAGCTCACCAGAAACCATGCATGCACATGAATATATATAGCTCCACACTGCATACTTGTCTCCTTAACGTTATTACTTCCCACAAGAAAAAAAAATAAAATCTGATAATATTTTTCCACAAACCTTGTGTGTGTGTGTGTGTGTGTGTGTGTGTGTGCCAACAACAACAAAAATTGTTAGCCACAACCAATATTTCCCCCTGTTTTTTCACCATAGCAGCAGATAATATAAATGTCTTCATGATTTATAAACTGCTTGACTAAGATTTTGTTGTCTTTACATGGTCAGTTCAACCAGTGTTGACCTAGCTGTCCAGCAGTTAATTTCCAGGAGTTTCTCTTTTTGTATTTTGATTTTTTGTTGCTTTGTTTATTTGTTTGTTTGTTTGTTGTTGTTTTTTTGTTGTTTTTTGTTTTTGGTTGTTGTTGTTGGGGGGGGGGGGGGGGGGGTTAGTTATTTAAGGGATTTTTTTTGTTCACCTTCCTTCTCTGTTCCAGTCTTGCACTGCAGAGGGGGAAAACTTTTGTCTTTCAAAGTGATTAATCAGAGAAATGGTGGGAAAATGCTTTCAAGCACACTAATACATACATACACACACAGAAATACATAAACACACAGGCACAGACACAAAGAGAGACACACAGCAGATTTTCATACACATATGCACACGTATAGACTCAACCACACACACAAAGTACATACACACGCACACTTTCATACACATATGTATGCATATAGACAACTACACACACACATAAGCACACTTTCATACACATATGCACACACATAGACAACCACACACACACACACACACACAAAAGCACACTTTCATACACATATACACACATATAGACAACCACACACACACACACACACACTATATATATAAGCATATAACCACTATATATATATATAAGCATATAACCACTTTAGATAGATATATATATATAAGCATATAACCACTATATATATATATATATATATATAAGCATATAACCATTATATATATATATATATATATATATAAGCATATAACCAAAATTCTTGTAATTCAGTTAGAACTACCTACAGAATATGTATTGTATTATGTGTGTTTCTTTAGAGTTTGAATGTGGCTCTAGGTGTATATTTATATGGAAGGTGAAGACAGGTGGGGAGAGGGGTGGCTAGAAGATGCGGGGGGGGGGGTAGTACTTTGTGTGTAAAGGAGGGTGAAGAAAGGAACTCACTTCTTTCCAGCAGCAAACAACTAAGGAGTTTTATTCTCAAACAAAAACCAGACAAACCAACCATACATTTATTTGTTTTGACATTTGCTTTCAAAAAGGGCGTTCCAAAAGAATGTATACACACTTTGATTACCTGTACAGGCAATATTTTATTAGAATGCTGTTGAAGTGTGTATACATCTTTTGGGGACATCTATATATGTGTATGTGAGCGTGTGAATGTGTGTATAAACATATATATATATATATGTGTGTGTGTGTGTGTGCATGTGCATATAAATATGTATATACATATGTGTGTGTGTGTATGTGTGTGCATATAAAACATGTATATACATATATATATATGTGTGTGTGTGTGAATGTGAGTATAAATATGTATTTACATGTGTGAGTGTGTGTGCATATAAACATGTATATACACAAATGTGTGTGTGTGCATGTGAATATAAATATGTATATACATATATATATACATATATATATATATATATATATATATGTATGTGTGAGTGTGTGTGTATAGGAAATATTTCTAAACTTAGGAGAAAAAAGTTTGTCTTTACAATCATCATCACTCTGTATTGGCTAACATTTGTATTTTGACCCCTGGTGGCCGGTTAGCTGAATAGATAGAGTGGGGGTTAGAAAGCCTCAGTGCCCAAAACCATTACTTATAGAAAATGGTGCACACTAAGTGACATTTTGAGATACACACACTTTCTTTCTCTCTCTCTCTCTCTCTCTTTCTCTCTCTCTCTATCATCTCCCTCTCTTTCTCTGAAGATTGATGCCCCTTATCTCTCTCTCTCTCTCTCACACACACTGTCTCAGAAGATTAATATAAGAAAAGAAATGAAAGAGCTACACAAACTTTCATTTCTAATAATGTTTTTTTTTTCTTCTCATATTGAGACAAGACCTTATTTCCCTGTCCCTTCTATCATTGATTAGTACTAACCTGGGACTTCACTGATAAATAAAGGACTAACATTTCCCTTGCCCCACACCATCAGGTAAAATACGGAAGCTAGGAATTTTGTCCAGATTCTGCCAATCCACTGCCCTTTATATAGACAAGAAACATTAATAATGGTTTCTGATTTAGACACAAGGCCAACAATTTGGGGGGAGAGGAAAGTCGATTAAATCGGCCCCAGTTTGTTACTGGTACTTTATTTTATCGATCCTGTAAGGATGAAAAGCAAAGCTAACCTTGGTGGAACGTGAAGAGACATAACTATGCTGCAAAGCATGGTGTCTGATGTTCTACCGATAGACAATAATAATAATTGTTTCTGATTTAGGCACAAGGCCAACAATTTTAGGAGAGGGAAAGTCAATTAAATCAACTCCATTGCATTACTGGTACTTTATTTTATCAACCCCGTCTTTTTTTTTCTTAGTATTTATTCATCTGAGAAGGAAGAGCAGTGCTGATAATCCTGTTCAAGACCTCTAAGGCAGGTGGAAAGGACTGAGGTATCCTCAAACCAAACAAATTGGTCCCAATGCTTGCAACAGAGTGGACTCCACTAAAAGCACCCAAGTGCTAGGTGGTGGTGTTCAACCAAGTAATGGATTAAGTCTATCAACATCAATGCTTGGCTGATATTTTATCTATCAAACAAAATGAAAACCAAAATTGACCTCAGTGAGATTTGAACTTAGAATGTGGGAGGTGGAACAAAGAGCCTAAGTTAAGGCTTTTTTTCCTGGCTTCTGTTCTTTTCTACTATCATTGTTATAAATGCCATTACCATCATTCTTAAGTTATATTTATATATTTGAGAGGGGCTACACAGGTGATATGTACTGCCCCTCCACTCCTGACTACCGTATTTAACCCTTTTATTACAATATTTCTAATGAAATATACTACTTACAATTGTTAATTGATTTTGTAAATAATCAAGAATTTGGAGTGATTTAGTAATGTTACTGAGTTTGTATGTTTGGAATATAACTTGACAAAGGTTCGTAGATAAAATTAATATGGAACATATGAGCAAAATGAGATCTCTCCAAACTGTCCAGTCTTGGACTATGACAACCAGTCCAAACCTGCTGGCATGGAAAGCAGATGTAAAATGTCCAACTCCTAGGAGGGAGAATGGATATTAAATAATGATGGGTGGAGTTTGTGAGAGCTGACCTCAGATTACTGAAACTCACAGGACGAAGGACCGTTACGAATGGAGAGATGCTGTGCTGAAAAGGACCCGTCCCACCCTTGCAAGCAAGGAAAAGCGGACGTAAAATGATGATGATGATGAACACCTTAAAACAAACAGTTTTGTATCATAAACCAGGAGCAGTTTCAGACAGTTTGGTATCAAGTGGCCTCATCATTCAACATGTATTTTTCCTGAAAACAAGGGTTGGATGAGTCCTCATACACTGAGTCAGTACTCAAGCAAGGCTACTGACCTCTCAGATTGACTGACTGCCTACACCTCATATATGGCCCTGCCCTCTACTGAATGCATTTTATTGTGACACTAACACTAAGGTGGTTGTTATGTCTTTGATAAAGCTGAAGGGTCCTCCCAGCTCTTGTGTTATATAAATAAATAAAAAGGCATAACTAAATACTCCCTGATGTTTTACTGCTTCTGAATATCCTTGTCGTCGATTAAATATAGAGGATGTGTTTCGGTTGAAAAGAAATGAAGCAACCATGCTTTTCTGGGGGTGTAAAGTTAGTGTACATCAGAGATTCTCAAACCTTTTGGGCCACCACCACCACCTCCTCCTCCTCACGGCCATGTAATACCTTCAGTGCCCCAACCCCTATTTCCAGAGAGACCTGCCTACATGCAAATTGTAAATAATATATAATAAATAAAATCGTTAATTTATATATAATAAATAATATAATATATACCAGGCATGGCCAACCTTTTTTGAGAAGTGGGCCACATGAGATATGGCTCATCATCAGGCGGGTCGCAAGCGCTAATTTACATTCATGCCCACATCATGTCCTCGATCGTAAAAATGATAGAAAGATAAATTGCAACTGAAAAGTTGGGGTAAAAAAATCAGAAAGATTTCACTTAGGTGACTTAGGCGTGCCATTCAGAAGCTTCACAGACCGCATACGGCCCACGAGTTGCCCATGACTGATATATACTATGCATAAATAAATATATCTTTTTTATTTTACTATATTTATAATATATGTATCATTTGATATTTAATATACTCACCCCCACCACTCCCTGGACCTTCTCAATGCCCACTTCGACAACCTCTAGTGTACATGAACAACAAGGCATAGGTTGAGCCGAGAGAAAAACTAGGCATAACAGGAATCAGATGCAGTATGCAAGAGAGAATGTTGTGCTGGTATGGACACATAGTGCATATGGACAATGATCACTGGGTGAAAAGGGTGAGGAGTAGGTTGAGGAAAACATGAACAGAAGTGGTGTGATGCTATGCTAGAGGGGGCTCACACAACCCATTCAAGTATAGAAAGAAAATGAATGTAAAAATGATCGAAATGATGATTGTTATATAAGAGAATAGTATTTCAAACTTCTATAAGTGTGTAAGAAATCTGAGTACGGATACAAGAATTACCAAAGTGTAGAGGTCACCCACAAATTTGAGTGTTTCAGTCAAACATAGTAATGTCCAAAATTAGCATAGTCCACCCTTTAGTACAAGGAGTGGTCAGCTGATTTCTGAATTTAATTTAACATTCCTCCTTAATAAATCAATATCTATTGTGTGTGTGTACATACATGTGTATGTGTGTGTATGTATATACGAACAGCAATGTTGCATGGCAGTGAGACCTGGGCATTGTGTGCAGAGGATATACGCAGACTGGTGAGGAATGAAGCTTGCATGCTCCGCTGGATGTGTAATAGTAATATACGTGAACGGCAAAGCATAAACGAACTAAGGGAAAAATTAGAAATAAGAGGGATCAGATGTTTACTCGAGAGAAGACTACGTTGGTATGGTCACGTGATGCGCATGAAAGACGACAGCTGTATAAAAAAGTGCAGGGCAATAAAAATAGACGGTAGCCACGGAGTAGGCAGACCCAGAAAAACCTGGGACGACTTGATAAATTCCAACCTCACACACTTACACCTCTCCAAGACAATGTCACTGGACCGAGACCTTTGGCGCTACACAGTAATACAGAAGACCCGCCTTACCTAAGTACAAAGTGAAACCTACTACAGTCAGTAGGCACCTCTAACAAAATACACCCCCGTCCCACTACCCCCACCCCATCCACACCACCCCTTTCAATGTAAAGTTATGTTGGTACCACAACATCCAGCCCGAAACAAATGAGATCGTGTAGGTGTCACGACAAAAGAACACACAGTCCACGCTGTAATGTGGCCGTGTAGGTAACACGGTAAAAACCTCCCAGCCCCACACTGTAAACGTGGTTGGTGTTAGGAAGGGCATCCAGCCGTAGAAAATCCGCCAGACAGTCCTATGCAAGCAAGACAACCACTCTTGCCACAAGTGGGAAAACTCCCGTCCAAACCCATGCAAGCGTGGAATATGGACGTTAAACGATGATGATGATACGCATATACTTAAAAACCTTCATCTGCTTTCAATCAGTAATTAATTAATAAAGCATAGCATCAAAATTAATTAAATACTGCATGGCATTGAAATTCAAAATTTTAAACCAACCTCATGATGACACACTACTATCACCACCACCTCCAGCAACACCCACTACTGCCACTAACACTACAACTACCACCAGCAACACCACCAGCACTACCACCAACACAAGACCAGCAATAATCAAAGCAACCAGTATCACTATCGCCAGCAGCATTTCATCAGACAACCACTCAAAGAGAAGTAAGTAACCTTACAGGCTCGATCAAATTTGTAATTAGGCTGACTCGTCAATAACAGATAAGATACTGTTCTCAATGATGATCAAACAGGACACACACACTGATATGACAATATCATTATGTTCACAAGAGCACTATCGTTATAAACTTCACCAATATATATATAGAGAGATAGATATACATGTGTGTGTGTGTGTGCATGTGTATTTGGAAGGGAGCTACAGTAGAGTAAGGCCAAAGATGACTGGCATTGGGGTCGCGAGAACTGATCTCAAACCACTGAATCACAGTCAGGTTGACAAAGGACCATGATAAGTGGAGGGATGTTGTGCTGGAAAAGAGACATACAGCCCATGCAAGCATGGAAGAACGGATGTAAAACAGTAATGAGGATGATATATACATATGTATATGTATGTATATATATATGTGTGTGTGTGCCTGTGTGTGTATATATATATAATAATAGTAAAAATTTATTTAACTGGGGAAATTTTTTAAGCCGGCAAAAACATATGTCACTTAGATAATGCTTTGAATCTTCAGTGTTTTTGAAATTAATTAATAAATATATATATATATATATATATATATATATATATATATATATATATATATATATATATATATATATATATATATATATATACAAAATCTATTTTTATAAAGGTTAAGCGAGATATGAATTTTTAAAAATAAAGTTAACTTAGAGTTAATAGCCTCAATACACGTTTTTGACTATGAACAATAGTGTAAGTTAGCTATAGTCTCTGGAGATAGAAAAAAGTGTACAGTATCATTGGTGGGACTTGGACTAACACCTGCTGAATACAATGTGTCTGTAATACTACCACAGCTGCACAGTATTTGGCAAGTGGCAGTTAGAATCCCATAGGTGACACTGTACTTTTTCCCTCTCCAGGAGCTTATATGCCCAACTTATCAGACTATTTTTTGTAGTCAAACGCAAACATTGGAGCCATTTTTTGTTTTTAAGTGATTGATAAGATACCAGACCAACGTGAAATAAAGTGTCTAGCTCAAGAACATAATGCATCACAACTGCCATGCTCCTTCACAAAAGCCATTAACACTAGCTTAATTTTCAATATATATATAAGTAGTAAATCATTACAGGATGTTTACTTAACACTTCAAATACAAACAAAATAATTTATATACAAACAAAATAATTTATATACAAACAAAACCGGCCACTCATACTGATGTTAAAGTATTGTTCTCAAAATAAATAATATCAAAATCTCATAGATTCGATATTATGTGAGATAATATGTTAGGTAAAGCCTTTACCATAAAAATATAATAGTAAATATAGAATAATGTAAATGGTAAAGGGTGAAATTTTTAAAGAGAGGAAAAGGACAGTGAGCAGAGGGATTCCAATAGGTTGTAGATCTGAGGAGGAAGGATTGGAGAAAAAGCAATTAGGTACAGAATCTGCTTGGGGAAGCGAAGATGAAACAAAGTAGATATTTGACAAGAGCAGGAGATGTGCATTACTCTGGGTTTTGATGGAGAGGACTGATACAAAGTTGGTACAAAGTTCTGAAAAGCTGCAGCTATTGCAGTAAAAGGGGTGGTACCAACACCACTATTACTGCCACTACATACATCATCATTACCACGTCTATGGTCAAAACACTCACTACCTCTGTATCACCATGTCCTCCGCCTTTGGTCTCTCTCTCTATCTATTTATCTACCTCTCCCAATCACCCGCTTCCAGAAAAAAAACACAAAATATCAATTTTTTTTTTTAAATTGTATTCAATAATTTACACATGCTTTTTTACTGGAGCTGATTAAAAGTTAATCCATAGAACTTGCATTTCTTTTCTAATCCACTCATATATTATGCTCACGTTTACACATACACAAAACATATACACACAACACAGATATACATATAATACACACACACAGATAAATCCACATATATATATTATAAACACAACACATATATGTATAATACACACACAGAGACACAAATACATACACATGGATATATCCACATATATACTACAAACACAACACAGATATATATCTAATACACACAGAGAGACACACAAATAGATACACAGATAAATACACACAAATAATACACAGATAAATCCACATACAGGGTGAGGACGATATTTGTTCGCAATTTTCAACTGCTAATTTTATGCAAATTTTTTTACTTCCATTGTCACTCTTGTCTTCATAAAAACAGTGACTATATTTCCATTATTTATTTTCAGAATAATTGATTATAAATAATTTTGAACCTCCAAATTTGTGGAAGAGACACAGAGTTCTCCTTGGAATCCGCACCGGGAGGACAAATAAGGAAATTTCAGACTTTCTCAGCGTCAGCAGGAGAATGGTGTCTCATCCAAAGACGTGCCCAGAGTCATGCAGACAAAGTTTCCAGCGACAAGTGTCGTCAGCAGTTAAGGTGACGTCATGCCACCTCACTTCTTCCCTGAGGGCCTCAAGCTGAACACCGATGGCTACATCTGCGTTCTGAGCGAAGTAGTAAAGCCCTGGATCGACTAGGTAGCTGCAGGTAGGCTGTACGTGTGGCAGCAAGACTCAGCACCCTGCCATACCAGCCGAAAGACCCAAGCCTGGCTGTCAGAGAACTTCATCGACCACACTTCACCTGACATCTGGCCTCCCAGCTCGCCTGACTGCAACCCCCTTGACTTCTTTGTGTGGGGCACAGTGGAACGAGACACCATCTGAAGGCCAGGATCACAAGTGCCTTTAGGGGCCTAAGTCGAGAGACAGTGACGAAGGCCTGTAGCCGGTTCCGAGGCTGCCTTGAGGCCATCATCAAAGCCAATGGCGGGTTTATCGAGTGAGATCGAAAGAACAAGTCATGAAGACAAACTGACCCAAGTTTGATAAATATATCTTAAAAAATAAAACTACTGTGTTATTTTTTCCTAGACAGTAATCTTGCGAACAAATATCATCCACACCCTGTATATATACTATAAACACAACAACACATACATACATCTAATACACACACACAGAGACACACAAATACATACACATAGATAAATCCACACATATATACTATAAGCACAACAAATACAACACATACACAAACAATACTACATACCTAATATATACCTACTGCATACACAAAACACTAACACAATACACATAAATACATATACACACAAGACACAGAGACAATCCATGATGGTGCTTATTGCTAGTTATGTAATGCAACCTTTCCAGCAGATGAACAGATGCAATTAGAAAAAAAATATTATGCAAAAATAAAATTAATAGAAGAATAAAATTTATGACCTACAACCATCATCATCACCACCTACATCACTACTACATCAACTACCTCTACCACCATCACTATAGCCACTACCACACCCACATACATCATCACCAACAATACCACTACACCACATTTTTGTATTTTTTGTTTGTTTGTTGTTCATTTATAGTGTTATTGCTATGCTAAAAAAACCCAGATTACAAGTTAGACATGATTTATGCTAAAAGATTAAAAATTAAAAATTAAGATTTAAAAAAAAAACATTAAATTAAGACAAAAAGATCATCATCATCATCAACATCATTTTTGCGACCATTTTTCCATGCTGGCATGGGTTGGACGAGATTTTTTGTGGCAGCAGGCTTTTCAATCTCTACCTTATTCTAAGTAAGGTATATGCCATTGATGCCTCCATCAATAGCCTTCTTCATTAATGTCTCAACTATCACTTACCCATAATTCTATTCATTGTACCACACTGCTTGTGTGCCGAGAGATATTTGATCAGTTCAATCCCTTTAGCATCACCCATTATTTCTCAATCACATTTTCTACTATCATTCCCTCTTCCATCACAACACCTGTGTAATGAGAAATGGCATCAGATCTGTCCATATCCAGTACCCCTTACTCTCATTTTCTCTCCACCTATGTGACGCCTACGGGTTTGATTCCTGGACTGGGTTGTGTTGTGTTCTTGAGCAAAACCCTTCATTTCACATTGCTCCAGTATATTCAGCTGAAAATGAGTACCAATAATAGCTGGGGGTTTCATACTGTGATGGACTGGCGTCCTGTCCACGGAGAGTCTACTACTCTCAGTTGCTTAACACCATGGGAACTGTAATAAACGCCAGCCTGGTGTGCCTACAGGCTTGAGACAGACTTTAGACTTTTTTCTGTTAATGTGACACTTCACTAACATCTATCATTCTTACTATCATTGCCCATCTCTATTGCTATCCATCATGGCATATCTTTATTGCTATCTTATCACATCATTTTCTATTCAATCTCCTTACCAACAACTAACACACAGCTATTACTATCTCTCTTCTGTTATTCTCTCATCTACCACCTTACTCCTTATTATTCACATGCTCTCTGCTTTTTCATCCTCTTGGTCATCACTCTTTTCTATTCACACATTTGATCACATCTGCCTTGAATGAAGAGACAAACAAACATAGATGTAGAGAGGACTCTTTAGTCTTATTGAGGATATGAAAGCTTCTCTAGTGCTGGTACCACAATAAAATGCACTCTGCAAATTGGTGTTAAGAAGGAAGGACATCCAGCCATAGAAACCATGTAATTTTAGAGTACAATACTTTCAAATAAGAAACGACTTGGCCCATGATAACCCATCCAACCTATAACAGCATGTAAAGCAAGCATAAGATTATGATGATGATGTGTGTATTGGAATGATAATGGTTTCCAATCAAATATTTTGTCATTCTTTCTCAGATTCATGTCTTTTCAAACTCGCTCCAGAAATGTAGCATGAGGCCGACCTCTAGTTGTTCTACCATAATCGTGATCAAATATTTACATGGCATATTAACACTATCTTTTATTGATTGATACCACCAGCAGATTTCCTGCTATGTTGTACATTATATATATAGGGATGATTTCTACAGGACTAGAACTGTTTCATTCATAAGAAATCATCAAGAAAGTCCTGATGATTTCTTATGAATGAAACAGCTCTCTCTCTTTCTCTCTCTCCATATAAACACACAAAGAAACCTATTGACACATACACATGTGCGTGTGTAAACCATCATTTACAGTCTGTTTTCCGTACAGGCCAAGCCAGTTCTACAGATGGAATAATGATTCTTTCTAATATAAGCACAAAGCCAGCAAAGACAAAGTTAATCACAGCAAGATTTGAACTCAGAACATAATGGGGTAATTACTAAAGGCCTCAAAGCATTTTGTCCAACGTTCTAACAAGTCTGTCAATCCAACACCCCCCTTAAATGGAATAATAATAATAATTGTTTCTACTATAGGCACAAGGCCAGCAATTTGAAGGGGAAGGAAAAATCAATAAAATCGACCCCAGTGCATAACTGGTACTTTATTTTATCGATCCCATAAAGATGAAAGGAAAAGCTAACCTCGGTGGGATTTGAACTCAGAACGTAAAGGGCCGTAACTCTGGGTCGCTAAGCATGTTGTCTGACGTTCTACTGATACTGCCATAATAATAATTGTTTCTACCTTTAGTACAAGGCCAGCAATTTGAAGGAAATCAACCACAGTGCATTACTGGTACTTTATCAACATCATTTACTTCCAGAACATACCATGTTTCCTCATTCAATAAAATTACCTGTTTAACATTCTAATACTACTCTACTAATTCCAGATAAATTATAGTTTGCATGATTTGGGTGCTGAGAACTTTAGAAGTATAATACGATAGAATGGAATAAAAGCAAAGGAGAAAGGTGTGGAATATAAAGTTCATTAAAAGACAATATAAAACTAGATTGAATTAATCAGATTGAAGAGCTACAGTTATTTAATAGCTACCTATATAACTTGATGGTCTCGCCATCTGATAAAAAAAAATCTATGGAAAACTGATTGCGTCTCTCCCTCTCTCCTCCTATCTTATTTACTATTTCTTTCCTTTCATCTTACATATATTTATTGGCCTCCTTTCTCATCTCTCACCTTTTAACAGACTCATCTTCTTCCATCTATCTCTCATTCATATATATATATATCATCTGTTGGGGGGGGAAAAAAGAAATAAAACCCCAAATTTTTGACAAAATTACAAAGTATAGATCTTTTCCTCAGAATTAGATCTTGTCTTCATCAAGTTCATTATTGGAGGCAAAGTTATATTAGTTTTCTTCACCTTCAATGCGCCATAAGATAAGAAGAGTATCTAAAATATTTCACCATTTATATGAAGTAGCAGCACCATTTCCACTGACTTATAGTAAACAACAGCAGACAACAAAGTTATATTTTGTTTATTTCAACATACACACACTGACACACATAATTCTATCATCATCATCATCATCACTGTGTAATGTCTATTTTTTCACACTTGCATGGCTTAGATGGGTCGTCCATGTTATGAGACAAGTGGCTGCACAGTACTTAGCTCAAGTGGAACTGTATTTTGGCTGGGTTTCTTTGACAGCTTGATGCCTTTCCTAAAACCAACCATGTTTACAGTGTGGAACTGGGTGGTCCTATTGTGAAGCCAGTTGGCCACACCATATCCTGCTCAAAATGGAACCATGTTTTGGGAGCTAGGTGGTCCAGTTATGAGGAAGGTGTGGTCAGTTGGCCACGCCATACCTTACTCATAGTGGGACCATATTTGATTAGTTTTTACGGCTGCTGGTTGTCCATCCTAACACCAGCCACGTTTACAGTGTATGACTGGGTGGTCTCCCTTTATGAGGCATATATGGCCAGTTGGCAACACTGCACTTTGCTCATAATGCGACCGTGTTTTGGCTGGGTTTTTATAACTACTCGATGCAATTACTGAACCTCAACCAGGTTTACAATGTGGGACTCTGTGGTCCCGTTATGAGACAAGTCTAACCAGTTGGCCGTACTCTACTCATAGCGGGAACCATGTTTTGGCTGGGTTTTAACAGCTGCTGGATGCCCTTTCTAACCTTTATAAGGAGGGTCTGGTCAGTTGGCTGCGCTATACCCTGTTCATAGTGGAACCATATTTTGGGAGCATATTATATATATATATATATACATAAAATATGATATATACATATACAATACACACACACATATATATAATACAATATATATATGTGTGTTAGGAAGGGCATTGGTGTTAGGAAGGGCATCCAGCTGTAGAAATCAAGCCAGATCAGTTCCTGTATGAGCAAGGCATGGTCAGCCGACCAGACACTGCCCACAACAGGACAACCCGTCTAACCCATGCTAGCGTGGAAGAACGGACGTAAAACGGTGATGATGATGATGATGATGATATGCAATATATATATATACATATACACATATACATGTATATATACAATATATACACACCACACATGTACAATATATAACATACGATGTAAGAAGGTAACTGTGAAAAGCAACAGGATGGTCTGCCAAACAACAAACTGGGAGGTTGTAGATTGGGGGTTAGGTGGGAGAGATACTGTGACGTTAAAGAATTAGATATGTTTTGGGCTTAGCTGTAACGTTTCACAGGACGAATGAGCAAGAGTGACAAGGTCGGCCAAAACAGTATATCTGATACGGGAGAGAGTGGGTAGGAGAAGGTGACAGAGGACGGTGACGACATGGAGCTTGTATAAAAATGGTATTGCTAAGAAAAATAAAAAATTAAAGCAATAAACTACATGGGAAAAAATACATAAATGGTGGAAAATTGATGCTGAGAAATGAATGGATGAATGGCTAAAAATAGAGAATTAGTTAGACAATTTTAGGGATTAGCTGTAATATTTCACAGGACAAATGATCATCATCATCATCATCATCAACGTTTAACGTCCATGTTCCACGCTTGCATGGGTTTGGACGGGGGTAGTCCCACTTGAGGCAAGAGTGATTGTCTTGCTCGCATAGGACTGTCTGGCAGGTTTTCTACAGCTGGATGCCCTTCCTAACACCAACCACATTTACAGTGTGGGTCTGGGAGGTTTTTACCGTGTTGCCTACACGGCCACATTACAGCGTGGACTGTGTGTTTTTTTGTCGTGACACCTACACGATCTCATTTGTTTCGGCCTCAATGGCGCGGCACCAACATAACTTTACATAGAACGGGGTGGTGTGGATGGGGTGGGGGTGGTGGTGGTGGGACGGGGTGTATTTTGTTAGAGATGCCTACTGGCTGGAGTAGGTTTTACTATATATTTAGGTAAGGCGGGTCTTCTCTGTTACTGAGTACCGCCAAAGGTCTCGGTCCAGTGACATTGTCTTGGAGAGGTGTAAGTGTGTGATGTCGGAGTTTATCAGCTCGTCCCAGGTTTTTCTAGGTCTGCCTATTCCGTGACTACCGTCTATCTTTATTGCCCTGCACTTTGTTATACAGCTATCGACTTTCATGCGCATCACGTGTCCATACCAACGTAGCCTTCTCTCGAGTAAACAACATCTGATCCCTCTTATCTCTAATTTTTTTCTTAGTTCGTTTATGCTTTGCCGTTCACGTATATTACTGTTACACATCCAGCGGAGCATGCAAGCTTCGTTCCTCTCTAGTCTGCGTATATCCTCTGCACACAATGCCCAGGTCTCACTGCCATGCAGCATTGCTGTTCGTATGCAGGCATCGTACAACCTGCCTTTCATTTTTAGGGAGAACCCTTTAGCAGCTAATAGTGGTATAAGCTCTCTGAACTTTTTCCAACCAGTTCTGACTCTAGCTACAGTACTTTCAGAGCACCCTCCCCCACTGCTGATTTTATCGCCCAGGTAACGGAAGCTGTCCACTATTTCTATAGAACCCTCTGCGCAATTGAAAGAGCTAGTATTTTGTGGGCACTTGCTGCTACTTATTGCACCAGAGCACTGGCCACATGTAAAATCTATGTTCTTAGTTAGCTTACCTATGATCCCACTACATCTTTTATGCACCCATACTTTGCATTTGGGACATAAAATGGAGTTTCTACCTACGCCTTTCCTACACACTGAGCATGGCCATTTCCCGGAAGGGACCGGCACCTTATTTTCTTTCCTACAAACTAGAACTTTAGTCTTAGCAAGATTAATTTTAAGGCCTTTTGATTCTAGGCCGTGCTTCCATGTTTTGAATTTCTTCTCTAGCTCGGCCATTGATTCAGCTATGAGCGTTAGATCATCTGCGTATAGGAGTTCCCATGGGCAGCCGGTCTTGAACTCCACTGTTATAGCCTGAAGGGCAATAATAAGTAGTAGGGGGCTAAGAACAGAGCCCTGATGAACACCAACTTTTACGCTAAACTCTTCACTATATTCGTTGTTAATTCTAACCTTGCTGACTGTTTCTTTATACATGGCTTGTATAGCTCTCACAAGCCATTCATCAACACCTAGTTTTCTAAGAGCCCACCAGATAATGGAACGGGGGACTCTGTCGAAGGCTTTCTCCAAGTCGACGAAAGCTAAGTATAGGGGTTTACTTTTAGCTAGGTACTTCTCCTGTAGTTGTCGTACAATGAAAAGAGCGTCTGTGGTACTTTTGCCTGACACAAACCCGAACTGCATTTCATCTAGGTCAATTCTCTCTCTGATTAGTTGCGCTATTACTTTTTCCGTGACCTTCATGACCTGGTCGATTAATTTAATGCCTCTATAGTTACTCCTATCTAGGGCGTCTCCTTTACCCTTATAACAGTTAACGATGATGCTGCTATGCCAGTCCTTCGGAACAACCCCATTCTGTACGACTTGGTTAACTATGCGGGTGACCATGGTGTGTCCCACCGTGCCAGATGCCTTCAGCATCTCAGCAACTATTTCCGAAGGCCCAGCCGCCTTACCCGTCTTCATATCCTTGATTGCCTTACTTATTATACTCCCCTCGACTAACACTGCTGGTCCCTCTATTGGGTCGATATGGGGGAGACTGTCTTTCTCCCATTTATTCTCCTCATTTAGTAGCCTTTCATAGTGACACTTCCAAGCTACCTTCTTATCAGCGTCGGTGATGGCAAGTGTGCCATCGTCGTTTAGTACACACTTCTCCCCGACAATATCACGGTTTTCCTTGACGCATTGCCTAGCAATCCTGAACACCTCACGTTTTTGGTCATAATAGCAAAACGAGGAAGTTTCGTTTACATATGAAAAATACTTATTGCATATTGACCTGTTACGTGCATTTCACAGAGGATTGGCTCAAGGTCAATACTGGAGTCGGGTCCATAACTCTTATGGGTCACCTTTCCTCTGCGAAATGCACGTAACTGGTCGATAAGCAATAAATATTTTTCCTATGTAAACGAAACTTCCTCATTTTTTCTATTATATACACTCTGCCTGTGCATAGAGTGCTTTATTTGGTACCAACACCAGTATTTCACCATAATACCTACACTATATATATATACAGGGTGGGCTAGAATTCATGACTCACTTGATTATTTATAGATCTATTAACACAAAATGTTATAAAACAAGTTAAGGAATATAATACCATATACAGGCATACATCATGAACAAGATAAGCACACAAATGTACACATTTAATTAATGCGGCGCTTAGTTAAATCGGTTTTCCATTTCGTGGTCAACCTGGCCTCTTTCGGTTGCAACACAGGCTTGCAACCTTACTGAAACATTTTGACATGCTTTACAACACATGTCTACCGAAATAAAATAAATTTAAACAATACAATAACATAAGCATGTTAAGAAATATAATTAACAAGCGAGTCATGAATTCTGGCCCACCCTGTATATTTATGTGTGTGTGTGTGTGTGTGTGTGTGTGTGTGTGTGTGTGTGTGTGTGTGTGTGTGTGTGTGTGTGTGTGTGTGTGTGTGTGTGTGTGTGTGTGTGTGTGTGTGTGTGTGTGTGTGTGTGTGTGTGTGTGTGTGTGTGTGTGTGTGTGTGTGTGTGTGTGTGTGTGTGTGTGTGTGTGTGTGTGTGTGTGTGTGTGTGTGTGTGTGTGTGTGTGTGTGTGTGTGTGTGTGTGTGTGTGTGTGTGTGTGTGTGTGTGTGTGTGTGTGTGTGTGTGTGTGTGTGTGTGTGTGTGTGTGTGTGTGTGTGTGTGTGTGTGTGTGTGTGTGTGTGTGTGTGTGTGTGTGTGTGTGTGTGTGTGTGTGTGTGTGTGTGTGTGTGTGTGTGTGTGTGTGTGTGTGTGTGTGTGTGTGTGTGTGTGTGTGTGTGTGTGTGTGTGTGTGTGTGTGTGTGTGTGTGTGTGTGTGTGTGTGTGTGTGTGTGTGTGTGTGTGTGTGTGTGTGTGTGTGTGTGTGTGTGTGTGTGTGTGTGTGTGTGTGTGTGTGTGTGTGTGTGGTATTAAGTTAGACATGGCCTGGGCCAATACTGGCCGAAAGTTATCAAAGTTTTATATATATATATGTATATAGTTCAAAATGACAAACAAACAAACGCAGGAGTCAATGGTACAGTGTTTTTAGCGTCATGCTTGGTGAGAATGGGGGGGTTTTCCGATTCCGCCCTATCCATTCCCTCAATCTTTCTAATTTCTCATTCTTTCTTCTGATGAAAGACTAGCGTCTGAAACGTTAAGACCCTCTTCCAACTATTTCAAGCGTTTAATATATTTCTTCCATATACTGTACCAATTGTGTTGTTATTTCTGTTTACCTTATATATCATCATCATTTTACGTCCGCTTTTCCCTGCTTGCAAGGGTGGGACGGGAACTGATTCTGGCTTGATTTCTACAGCTGGATGCCCTTCCTAACACCAATCTCATTTACAGTGAGTGCTGGGTGCTTTTTTTCCGTGGCACCTACACATTCACTTTACAGTGTGGGTTGGGTGCTTTTTTGCCATGGCACCTACACGTCCACTTAAATATATATATATATATAACGTGACAACCTGTCTAACCCATGCAAGCGTGGAAAAATAGAAATCAATCATCAGCATTATCATCATTTAATGTCTTACAAGAATAAGTAGAATATGATATACGTACATATATATGAACAAATAATGTAACAGCCAGTATATGCAAGGAAGATAACTCGTCCAGGGAGAGAACTCATGCGTACTGTAGAACTAACGTAACTTGAAATGCATGTTAGGAGTACTGTAAGGAGTACTCGATACTTCCCCTAGTCTGTTATGGCTTACTAGCTTTATACGGACGTTTAAATTGAATAAATAAATAAGGAATATCGTTTACAGTAATAGTATAACACAATTCTCAAATGGTGTCGAATTAGCAGTATCGGTAGAGGGGCGGGCGCCATGCTTTCCAGCATAGTTACGTCCCTTTACGGTCTGAGATCAAATCCCGTCGAGGTTAACTTTGCCTTTCATCCTTACGGGGTCGATAAAATAAAGTACCAGTAATGCACTGAGTAATTGCTGGCCTTGTGCGAAAAGTAGAAACAATTATTTGGTTTGACTAGCATGTAAAATCTTCCATTGAGGAATATTCTTTCTAAGAGACCAGTTTTTCTTCAGTTAGTGCTGGTCCCACTATGATTCATGCATCAAACAGTATTATACTGTACTCTGTCAGGCAGCGTGCAAGCATATTAAGATCTCTATACAATATCCACCTGTATTATTTCTCTTTCACTGACTGCCTTCATCTCTTTCACTCTCCCCATCTCTCACTATTGTATGCAAATGAGAGCCCACGTGCTGGCCACCCCGTGGTCCTGGCAGACAGCAGATTTAATGTTTATACAATTCAATATAGTAATAACATCACAGATAGTTTGGTAATATAAACAAAACTATTGAAGGGAACAAAAAAGGAAGAAAAGTAAGGAAATGAAAAAAAGAAAAAGGATCAAGCAACGGAAGAAAAGGCGGGGGGGAGGGACAGACACAACACCCCAGTCTGAATAGTGCCTCACCACACCCAACAGACAAAGTGGCAAAGGCATTACTGTGGTGAATGGCCAGAGACACCCACTGCAACAGCCATTCCACCTCTTGCAACTCCCTCTTCAAGTGGGCCGCTGTCTTTCTGACTTTATGGAGGAAATCAGCAGTGTGGGGACCAAGGGAACCTCGACGGAGACCAATGCAAAGAGGAAGCGGTTAGTCAGACCCCAATATTTGACTATCATCCTCTCGTCCTTGTTAGTTCACTTTGAACAATAAAGTTCAACAATAGAAGCAATAAGCATGACAGGTCTCGATAGATTGATCTTTTTGTGTGCAGAGAACATAGGAAAATTGGAAAGAAATGAAGCTTCCATGCTTTGATGGATGTGTATTAGTAATATACATGAACAGCAAAGCATAAATGAACTGAGAGAGAAACTGGGTATAAGAGGAGTCAGATGCAGTGTGCAGGAGAGAAGAATATGCTGGTATGAACATATGATGCATATGAATGATGACAGCTGTATAAAAAGGTGCAGAGGGCTCAAGGTTGATGGAAGCTATGGTGTAGGAAGATCTAGGAAGACTTGGGATGAGGTGATAAAAGCTGACCTTGCATAATTGCAGCTTTCAAAGACAATGATACAGGATCAAGATCTCTGTTATGCAGTAATACAGAAGACCTGCCTTCCCATGTGCACAGGCTGAAGCATACATCATGTATGCACTACTTCCCCCTCCTCCTTCCATACACCTCCACGCCCTATGTCATAACACTCCACATACCTGAACACCCTGCCTCCTCACATACACCCCTAGATCTACCCTTCACACCCACCCAAGTCCCCAGCCCACACTGTAAAGTGGTCATGTAGGTATCACGTCAAAAAGCACCCAGTACACACTGTAAATGTGGTCAGTGTTAGGAAGGGCATCTAGCCATAGAAACCAACCAAAACCAGTCCTATATAAGCAAGTCATGGTCATCGGTCCTGGCTTGTCTCACAATGGGGAAACTTGTCTAAGCCATACTAACATGGAAAAATGGACGTTAAACAATGATAATGATGATGGAGGTGATGGTGATGATGATCGCTGTTAATTTAAGTCTCATCTCTTGAGAAACAACATTGTTGTATGATAAAGAATGAGATAAATTGGAAGTGTTAATGACATCTGGAATTGTTAGCACTTGGTGCTCCAGTATTTCACTTTGAAATGTCAAGAATTGTAAAAAAAAATCATGAGGTGAGATAGTGTCTGTTACTTTATCAAACTACTCTGTTACTTTATCAAACATAGGCAAAGTTGTCAATGCATTCCAGTAGTTCTACTACATACACACACACACACACACACACATGTATATCATAGTTATCATTGCTTTTACCTCCACTTTCCATGTTGGCATGGGTTGGATGGGATGTCTTGAAACATTGTTTTACAGCTGGATGCCCTTCCTGATGCCAACCTTCTTTGTTGCCTCTTGTGACATGCAGGCATAGAGTTTGCCTATTATAAAAACCAGAATGCACACAACACCAGAATATATATATATATAATGATAGGGTCGGAAAAAATTAACCAAGAAGATAAAGAAAATGACATCAAGAAAACCAAAAAACTATCATGAAGTGTCACTTTTGTAATAGTTGAGAGAAGCGAATGAAGTGAATAACATCCTCCAGAAAGAACACTTTCCCAACTGTTTGACTTGTACTGTATATTGTATCTAATCAGTGGTGTTTCTTTGCACAATTCTTTGTTGTTCATCTTGCGCCATTTATTCCTGGGAGGGTCATGAGGGCAGAGACCTCAAGCATTCCTTCTAGCTGGTCTTGTCAGAAGCAACTGTCTCCATTTGATCCAGCTGCATCTTAACCCTTTAGCATTTAAACTGGCTGTATCTGGCCAGAATTATGTCCTCTTTTCGAAATCAGCCATAACCAGCAACTCACACCGATGTTAAGATAGCATTCTTAAAATGAACAACAACATCATCCAAATCTCGTAGACTCGAGATTATGTGAGATAATTACTTGAGATAAAGCCTTTACCATGAATATACAATAGTAATTATAGAGTAATGTAAATGCTAAAGCGTTAAGCAAACCCAACCGAGCTCATGGATGTAATCCAACCATCTTGCTCAGGGTTTACCTTGAATCGCCTGCCAGTTGGTTTTGTTTGTAAAATCTGTCCAGTGATTCTTTCCTGAGATATTCTAACCACATGTCCATGGTCTCGGAGCTGTAATCTCTCTTTTTATTGATTCATAAAATGTTTCACTTCATAGACATCATTTGAGCTCCTCAATTATTGTAGTTAATACTAGGTGTTTGAACTAAGTGAAAATAATTCTTTAGCCCTTTAGCATTTACATTACTTTATATTTATGCAGTAAAGGCTTTACCTCACATAATTATCTCACATAATATCAAATCTATGAGATTTTGATATTATTTATTTTGAGAACAATACCTTAACATCAGAATGAGCAGCTGGTTAAGGCTGGTTGGAACAGAAAGAGGTGAGAATTCTGGCCAGATACAACTGGTTTAAATGTTAAAGGGTTAAGATATAAAAGAAAAGTTTGAGAAGTGGTTTGAGAAGTGGTATCAGCATAATGAAAAACAAAAGGGTAACATGACTATTCATCAGCTACAACTAAAACATACTTGATTTGAGATATTTACTGTTTAGACATAAAACTCAGTGTGATATTTTCCATAGCTTGAGTAATATTTACAGTGTTGGTCAGTAGGAGTGCAAAATATGGATTTTATTTCAGAGGATATAACAAGTATAACAAATTTTACAAATATCCTAAGTAGAAAACACAGGGCTTATTGGGTCTTGTTTTGTTTTTTGTAGAGATGGTGGGGGGCGGGGGGTCTTCATTATACAACTACGTTTTCACACATGAAGAATATTGAACCCTGCTAGTAAAATATGTTGTCCTCTTTTACAAGGTTTGTCAAACATAAATATTTGTGTTTTGTATGTTCATATGTGTACCCATAACTCCTGGTGGAGCCATAAAGTCATTTTAAACCTGCAACCCATCTTTCTCCAGCCAATTTCTTCTAGAGATGGATAGCAAATGAGAGAGAGAAAGTAGGAAAGAGATGTAGAGGAAGAATTGACCCCTGTAATGGACTGATACTTTTTTGTCTATCTCAAAAGAATGAAAGGCAAAGTTGAATTTGATGGGATTTGAACTGAGAACAAATACCACAAAGCATTCCATCTGATGTTCTAACGATTTTGTCAAATCATCACTTTATGTTTTAGTTGCATTGAATAAATGGATATTTTCTATTTCAGCTGACCTGTAACGTACAGCATATCCTTCTTCTTTACCCACTTAATGCTGGGAGAGTCGTGGGAGCAGAGTCCTCAAACACTCTTTCCAGCGGGTCGGTCCTGTCAGAAGCAACCATTTCCAACAGATCCGGCTGGATCTCCAAGTGAGACCAGCCAAGCTCATTGATGTTATCCAACCATCTTGCTCGGGGCCTACCCCTGGGTCTCCTGCCAAGTGCACAGCATATCCAACATAACATTTTCCATGCTTGCATGCACTGCAAATTAATTTGCTTGTATGCTCCATTTTCAGCTTTGTTTCTATGGCTGGATGCCAACCACTTTACTGTGTATTAGGAACATTTGATCATAACTTCGGCACTACCAAGGGTATATATATATATAATAAAAACTTTATGCATGTTATGTGACGTGAGGACCAAAAACATGAGGTCTTCAGGATCATAAGGCAGTGAATCAGGGAAAATTGTGATGTTGTTGGGGAGAAGTGGGTCCGAGATGACAATGTGTGATGCTGAAAAAAAGCTAGCATGGAAATGTTATTATGAGAGACTGATGAATTAGGAGAATGCATGGAAGGAAGATAGACTGCTCCAAGAAGACCCAACAGAGGGACCAGCGGTACAACTCAGTAACAGCATAGTCAGTAAAGCAATTAAGGATATGAAGTTAGGCAAAGCAGCCAGGCCATTGGGACTAGTTGCAGAGATTCTGAAAGTATCTGGGATGGTAGGCCACACCATAATCACCCATATTGTAAACCAAGCAATACAAAATAGTGCTATACCTAATGACTGGCATAGCAGCAACATTACCAATTGCTGCAATGGCAAAGTTGATGCACTAGGCAGAGGAAACTACTGAAACATGAGATTTATGGACAGGGTCATGAAAGTTACAGAAAGAGTCATTGTACAACTGATTAGGGATCAAATTAACCCAGATGAGATGCAGATCGGATTTGTGCCAGGTAAAAGTGCCACAGATGCTCTCTTCTTTGTGAGGCAACTGCGGAGTAGTACATAGCAAAAAGTAAACCCCTCTACTTAGCATTTGATGACCTGGAGAAAGCTTTTGACAGGGTCCCCTGTTCTGTAATTTGGTGCGCACTTGGGAAACTAGGGGTGGATGAGTGGCTTGAGAGGACGGTACAAGCCACTTTCAGAGGTGCAGTCAGCAAGGTTAAAATTAATAATGGCTATAGGGAGGAGTTTAGCATGCAAGTTGGTGTCCACATGGAGTCCGTCCTTAGCCCTCTACTGTTTATTATCATTCTCCAAGCTATAAAAGAAGAGATTAAAACCGGATGCCCTTGGGAACTCATGTATGCTGATGATCTAACTCTCTGACAGAACTAAAGAAAACAATCCTGACCTGGAGCACAACCTGGGATCAAAAGGTCTACAAGTCAACTTGGCAAAGACCAAAGTTATAGTAAGTAGTAAGGCAAATAAAGCCTTGATCTTTTCTGTGAAATGGCCCTGTTCAATGTGTAGGAAAGAGGTGGGTAGAAATTCCATCCTCTGTCTCAAATGCACACTATGGGTTCACAGGCAGGCTGGCAAAGAATGTAGGTTTTACATGTGGGAATTGCTCAGGAGCAGTAAGCACCAAATACTCACAGGAACAAGCGCTATTAAATTGTTAGAAGATACAGTAGAAGCAATTGACAGTCTCTGTTACCTGGGTGACCAAATTAGCGGTGGAAGTGGGTGTTCGGAAAGTACAGTAGCCAGAGTGAAAACAGGATACAAAAAGTTCAGGGAGCTACTACTGCTGCTAGCTACTCTTGTTTGCACGAATGCGAGTGATGATTTCAAAGTGAGGTCGCTACTCATCTATCACTCTGAAAACCCGTGCATATTAAAAAAGAATAATGTTATGCCTGTATTGTGGAGCATAAACATGAAGGCTTCGGTGACAAGGCTCCTCTTCATGGAAAAGCTGCAAGAATTGTTCACACCAAGCATAGAACAATACCTGCAGGAGAATAATCTGCCCCTTAAATACTTCATGGTCATGCGCAATGCCTTGGCACACCCACCAGGCTTGGCAGACGAGCTGGATGTCAAGTTCCTGCCCCACAACATGACTCCTCTCCTGCAGCCCATGGATAATCAAGTGAAAGCAATTTTTAAGAAACTGTACATGAAGGTGCTCTTCGCATGGTACTTTTAGGTTATGAATGACAGCGATCTGATTTTGAAAGAATTTTGGAAAGATCATTTCAATATCCTCCACAGCATAAACCTTATTGATAAAGCCTAGAACGATGTCATTTACTGGACCTTCAGTGCAACCAGGAAGAAACTGTGGCCAGATTGTGTCCCTGAAGGGGATTTCAAGGGCTTTTAGCCTGAGGAAGTAGCAGTAGTAGAGGATATCATGTCCATAGGCAAGATCACGGACATGTACGTTCAATCATAAGGGCGAACTCTTGACTAACAAACTCATCGGCTTTCAGAGTGAGCAGCAGAAGGCCTTGGTGGAGGAAGAGGAAGAAAGGGAGGAAGCTACCAGCAAAATGATAAGAGACATCTGCGCTAAATGGGATGAAGTGCAAACCTTTGCCGAAAAGTTTCATTCAAACAAAACAGTGGCGAACAGAGCGCCAAATACCATGAGGGTGACAATGTGGTGTCATATTTTACAACGATTCCACAGCACAGAAAGAAACAAAAATCGCTGGATAGATTTTTAATTAAAATGGGTTTCAAGGACGAACCAGAGGCCAAGAGAGCAAAATGGGAGAAAACACCCTGAAGGCGAGTTATCCAGAGTTATTACGGAAGAGGGCTCATCTTCCAAACAGTAACTTCCTCTCACAATCTTCCTCTCTTCCATTTAGTTATGCTAGCAAGTATCTCTAAGAAAGATACGTGAACAATAAGCCATGTAAAAATTAAGTGTTCTCTCTCTTCTGTTGTGTGTTTTCATATTTAATATTAAATTTAGTATTATTTTCCTATATTCAAGGCTTTTTTTTATATTTTGTTTCATATTTTTTACTATGAAAAATTTAAAAACAAATTACGGATTACTTCTATTTCAATACAACCTAATAGAAAAAACTGACTCGACTTACGACCGAATCGGTTTACGAACAGAATTCAAGAATGAATTAAGTTTGTGCGCCGAGGTTCCACTATATTTATTTATTTGACACGGCTGGAAAAAGAAAATTAATATTTATCTCCCTTACATAAATAATATAGACTAAATTATTTCCCTTGCTTTAGGACGCTGACATCGATTAAATGAAACGTTTTTTTTTTTTACTTTATTAAATTAAGCTTGATAATTGAAGAGTCTATGAATTGGTATCTGGAAAATGTTGAGCTTCTTTTTCTTAAGTACTAATTAACACTAATTACATATTTTCAAGATTTTTACGCTGTATTCGCAAAATTACCGATAAGGGAAATAACTCAATATAAGCAAATAAGAGTTATCTCTATGAGTATCATAAATCTCTTAGCTTGTCACAAATATTTTATTTTTAAAAGATCATATGTTAATATAAATCACCGCCTCGTGATCCAGGCAGACAGGACGAAGACATTGCCCCAGAGGATGGTGAGGAAGACGCGTTGGAACAACTATTCCACATTGCAGCGCTCGCACGTGCGGGTAACCAACACTGCTCCAATAGCAGTGAGTAGGGATGTGGTCCAGAGGCTAAGAATGCTAGAAGTTTCATTTCTGGCCAGAGGCTCGGCCACAAACTTATCAGAAAGCGGAAGGTGATTTTACCTAGCGGGTAGCGAAGTCTGGGTTGGTAGCCAAAAGCAGCAGGTTGCCGCTGGAGGTGTTGCAACATGTGGCAACCCAGATGAGTGGGCTTACTCTTGCAAAACGAGAAGATTGTCATGCCATCTGCCCTTTCGGTCCAGCCCTGCTGACACAAGCTCTGAAGGAAAACCTGTGGCGTCCAGGCCATGCTTTATAATCTTATAAGTCGCCTCACTAAATAGTCGATTCCAAACAGTTCCATGCACTTTACTACTTGTTATGCTACCATATGTAGCCGTCCACTCCGTAACAACGTTACAACGCCTAGCATCTGACCAATAAAGCGTCACTTCATTATACTAATCTCACACACACTCTCCTTTTTAGACCATCTTTATATCAACATAATCATTGCATCTCCTCTTTCTTGTGATATGCCCTCTATTTGATCTTCCTAAATCTGACCATAAACACTACAACCAGTCATTGGGTGTATCAAAGGGCATTCAATCTATATTATAAAAGTCACGCTGAGCACTCTGTCCATAACATATATGTAGGAAAGAAGCGAAATCAAGAGGGGAGATAACCCGTCACAATATATATTTGTAGGAGGGAAGAAGGGGAGGAGAAAAGTTATTGAGAGAGAAATACAGTGGGAGTGTGTGAAGGAGACAGTTTAAAACATAATTTAACAATACATCGTAATAGAAATTGACAGACGTATTGACAGACATGGACTTAAAATTCACATGTATGGGATATTCATATATTAAAAAGTTCACATTACAAAACTTTATTGGAAATATTTCCAAGGAAATACATAAATAGCACTATAGTTAAAAAATAGTTTTTCATTATAAAATCATAACTCCAGATATTTTAGCCCCTTCTTTATGTAGAATTTGAAGTTGGTGAAAATCAGCAAAATATTGACTTTGAATATAAGCTGACCCCACCATTTTACCATCGATTTTTTGTCACATATTTCTTGGTTTATATACGGTAATATGTAAAGGTCAATATGTGTATGTTGGTATATTTATATAATATATATATTGTATGTGTGTACCTATAAAAAAAAATGGCATTTAAAACAGACATTCTTGAAAAGTGCAAAACAGCAATATGATTGCATCACATAAAAATTAGTCTTTCTTTAATTTACTGCAAATGTTCACAACAATTTGTCCATAGTAATGATACAATAAACATTTGAATCAACCAATCTGTTTGTTGTTTTTTTTTTATTTTCTGCTAAACCATTACAGGATGTTACGGGTTAAATTACTAAATGTTTCAGATATACAAAGATTAATTTCATAATATAAGAAACAAAACAGTGTAGCTATTACAAAAGGCATATGTGAACATAATGGGGTTTACACAGACAGCCAATACTCACAGAGTATGAGAACAATAAAACCTCAGATGGATTTTGGAAGAATACACACACATAAATAGAATAGACTTACCTGGTGTGCATATGCAAGGTTGATGCCAAATTCGTAAGCTTTTTCTTGCACAATAGTTTCATGTCCAGCGAGAATTATTGCAGCCTGGCAGCTATAACCAAGCAAGTTACCATAAGAGAGGTAAGCTTGGTTGCGCCAGTCACTAAATGTAATTGTCTCTTTTAATAGGCCATTGCCATCGGAATCTATAAAACTGGTAAACTGGGATTCCATTATCTTTTTTATTGATTCTGATATAATTTCAACAACCTGACAAAATAGATGATACACAAAAATTACAAATTTTCAGACTACTGTGTAAATGAAGCATAAAACAGTCAAAACACTTAACTCATGACATCCTGTACTACATGAAACCCCAATAGAAATATATTCTTGAAAAGTACAAAACAGCACTATGACTACATGATATTAAAAATTAGTCTTTACTTTAATTTACTGCAAATTTTCAGTCTGTCCATATTGTATGCATGTATGGTCTCGTAACTCCTGATGGCATACAGTGTTTCTTGGGCATTTTAAGCTTAAACACAGTAGATTTCTTCCAGAGAAGGATAGAAAGAGGGGAAATGAGAAAGAGATATAGAGGAAGAATCGACCGCAGTGCTAGACTGGTACTTTTGTTATTTTTTATCGACCACAAAAAGATGAAAGTTAAAGTTGATCTCGCTGGGATTTGAACTCAGACAGAAGAGAACCAGAATGAATACCGCAAAGTATTCTAGGATTTATAAAATGGCCTCATTGTCCCTCTTATCCTCTACCCCCCGTCCCCACTATATCGTATTACGCGCTGGCTAGCTCACCCTTTCAATCACTCCCTAAACCTGTTGCGAGTACGCTTAAAAATGGTCAGACCTCGTCCCTGCGAAGTATAATGTAAATGCCATTTTTCTTATCTCTCTCCAGCCTATC
The DNA here is from genome assembly GCA_964016885.1 of Eledone cirrhosa. Taxonomy (NCBI): domain Eukaryota; kingdom Metazoa; phylum Mollusca; class Cephalopoda; order Octopoda; family Eledonidae; genus Eledone; species Eledone cirrhosa. The sequence continues at coordinate 195,723,490 of OZ024740.1, forward strand.
GGTCCATTCATTCATATTGTTCTAAATAATCTTCTCTTTGCTATCGGTCCATTCATTCATATATCCGTATTATCGCCCCAAATCCAATCTTTGCTCTCTCTCAATGCTATTCTATAATTCTGTCTGGTTGTTTCTAAATAATCTTCTTGTATTTTAAAACCCCATTATTCGCTTATTATTACTGTTTATATGCTTCCCCAATTATGCCCCCCAAAATTCGAAGATTTCATTTAAAACCTCTCGCTAACTACCCCATTGGTTCTAAATAATCTTCTCTTTGCTAACTACCCCATACCCCTCCCTCCCGCCCCCACTCTCCACCTTATTATTTGGACCAATCACAAGTCAACGGCCTATGCTATCACTTCTGGCTGCTTTTCGATATGATGGATGGACTAAGGAATTTCTGGAGAGTCTGAAGAATCTGGACACTCGATGACAATGCCAAAGATAATGACAAATTCACCTCATGCTGCCGGACGAAAGGACAAGGCCCCCTCCTCTTTGTTTCGGCCGCGGATGGCCAACATAACCCCAACCCCATCCCCCTCACCCATCCCTGCGCCCCATCCTCCAAACACAATCCAAAACTTCAGAGTTGGTACCATAAATGTAGGCACCTTAAAAGGCCGCTCTAACGAGGTTGTAGAAATGCTTGAACGTAAGGAGGTTGATGTTTGCTGTATCCAAGAGACCAGGTGGAGGGGCGGGTCTGCTAGATTCATTGTGGGTAAAAAACGTTGCTATAAGCTTTTCTGGGTGGGAAATGACAATGGGATAGGTGGGGTAGGAATCATGTTAGCAGAAAAATGGGTGGATAAGATAATAGATGTAAATAGAGTAAATGACAGAATAATTAAAATAAGACTTGTTCTAAATAGAACTACTGTGACAGTAATATCGGCATACGTGCCCCAATCCGGACTGCCTGGCGCTATAAGACAGATTCTATGAGACACTGATGCTCACTACCTCCCAAATAACTATATAATTATTGCTGGCGACCTAAATGGTCACGTTGGTCAACATTGTGACGGCTATGACGGAATCCACGGAGGCTATGGGTTTGGTACTAGAAACGAGGAAGGCTCCAGAATCCTGGAATTCTGTGATGCAAATAACCTAACTATCTGTAACACTAACTTCAAAAAACGAGACAATCACTTGATCACCTACAGATCAGGGGAACATACCAGCCAGGTAGATTATATCCTTACCAGAAGACGTGACAGAGTGTCTGTTGTAAACACTAAATCCCTCCCCCATGAAGAATGCACCTCCCAACATAGACTGATAATTAGCGACCTAATAGTCAGGACGAGACGTACTCGACAGCAGAAGAGGACTATCCTCAGGAGAAAAATATGGAAGCTAAAGGACCCCACAGCCAGAAATAAATTTAAAAGCATATTACTTGATGCTTTCGACAGTAAGGAAGAGCAATTAGAGTCGTACAATATAGAGGAACAGTGGGAATTCCTGAAAGCAAACCTGCTGATGGCGGCAGACGAAGTCTGTGGCTGGAGCAGGCCTGTAGGCAGGAGAGTAGCATGGTGGTGGAACAGTAAGGTGGAGGAGTCAATTAAGGCCAAAAAGCAGGCTTGGAAAGTATGGCGGGATGGGGGAAGTAGAGAAGACTATCAAGTGGCCAGGAGGGAAGCTAGGAGACAAGTGTACTTCGCAAGAAGGGAAGCAGAGGAAAGAAAGTTCAAGCATGTTCTACAACGCGAGGACCAAAAACGTGAGGTGTTCAGGATTGCTAGGCAATGTGTCAAGGAAAACCGTGATATTGTCTGGGAGAAGTGTGTACTTAATGATGATGGCGTACTTGCCATCACTGACGCTGATAAGAAGGTAGCTTGGAAGTGTCACTACGAAAGGCTACTAAATGAGGAGAATAAATGGGAGAAAGACAGTCTCCCCCATATCGACCCAATAGAGGGACCAGCAGTGTTAGTCGAGGGTAGTATAATAAGTAAGGCAATCAAAGATATGAAGACTGGTAAGGCGGCTGGGCCTTCGGAAATAGTTGCTGAGATGCTGAAAGCCTCTGGAACGGTGGGACACACCATGGTCACCCGGATAGTAAACCAAGTCATACAGAATGGGGTTGTTCCGAAGGACTGGCGTAGCAGCATCATCATTAACTGCTACAAGGGTAAAGGAGACGCCCTAGATAGGAGTAACTATAGAGGCATTAAATTAATCGACCAGGTCATGAAGGTCACGGAAAAAGTAATAGTGCAACTAATCAGAGAGAGAATCGATCTAGATGAAATGCAGTTCGGGTTTGTGTCAGGCAAAAGTACCACAGACGCTCTTTTCATTGTACGACAACTACAGGAGAAGTACCTAGCTAAAAGTAAACCCCTATACTTAGCTTTCGGCGACTTGGAGAAAGCCTTCGACAGAGTCCCTCGTTCCATTATCTGGTGGGCTCTTAGAAAACTAGGTGTTGATGAATGGCTTGTGAGAGCTATACAAGCCATGTATAAAGAAACAGTCAGCAAGGTTAGAATTAACAACGAATATAGTGAAGAGTTTAGCGTAAAAGTTGGTGTTCATCAGGGCTCTGTTCTTAGCCCCCTACTACTTATTATTGCCCTTCAGGCTATAACAGTGGAGTTCAAGACCGGCTGCCCATGGGAACTCCTATACGCAGATGATCTAACGCTCATAGCTGAATCAATGGCCGAGCTAGAGAAGAAATTCCAAACATGGAAGCACGGCCTAGAATCAAAAGGCCTTAAAATTAACCTGGCTAAGACTAAAGTTCTAGTTTGTAGGAAAGAAAATAAGGCGCCGGTCCCTTCCGGGAAATGGCCATGCTCAGTGTGTAGGAAAGGCGTAGGTAGAAACTCCATTTTATGTCCCAAATGCAAAGTATGGGTGCATAAAAGATGTAGTGGGATCATAGGTAAGCTAACTAAGAACATAGATTTTACATGTGGCCAGTGCTCTGGTGCAATAAGTAGCAGCAAGTGCCCACAAAATACTAGCTCTTTCAATTGCGCAGAGGGTTCTATAGAAATAGTGGACAGTTTCCGTTACCTGGGTGACAAAATCAGCAGTGGGGGAGGGTGCTCTGAAAGTACAGTAGCTAGAGTCAGAACTGGATGGAAAAAGTTCAGAGAGCTTATACCACTATTAGCCGCTAAAGGGTTCTCCCTAAAAATGAAAGGCAGGCTGTATGATGCCTGCATACGAACAGCAATGTTGCATGGCAGTGAGACCTGGGCATTGTGTGCAGAGGATATACGCAGACTAGAGAGGAACGAAGCTTGCATGCTCCGATTGGATGTGTAATAGTAATATACGCGAACGGCAAAGCATAAACGAACTAAGGGAAAAATTAGAGATAAGAGGGATCAGATGTTGTTTACTCGAGAGAAGGCTACGTTGGTATGGTCACGTGATGCGCATGAAAGACGACAGCTGTATAAAAAAGTGCAGGGCAATAAAGATAGACGGTAGCCACGGAGTAGGCAGACCCAGAAAAACCTGGGACAACCTGATAAACTCCGACCTCACACACTTACACCTCTCCAAGACAATGTCACTGGACCGAGATCTTTGGCGGCATGCAGTAATAGAGAAGACCCGCCTTACCTAAATACAAAGTAAAACCTACTACAGTCAGTAGGCATCTCTAACAAAAATACACCCCCGTCCCACCACCCCCACCTCATCCACACCGCCCCTTTCAATGTAAAGTTATGTTGGTGCCACAACATCCAGGCCGAAACAAATGAGATCGTGTAGGTGTCACGACAAAAAAACACACAGTCCACACTGTAATGTGGCCGTGTAGGCAACACGGTAAAAACCTCCCAGTCCCACACTGTAAATGTGGTCGGTGTTAGGAAGGGCATCCAGCTGTAGAAAACCCGCCAGACAGTCCTATGCGAGCAAGACAACCACTCTTGCCTCAAGTGGGAAAACTCCCGTCCAAACCCATGCAAGCGTGGAACATGGACGTTAAACGATGATGATGATGATTCTATCTGATGTTCTAATGACTCTACCAATTCATCGCTTTAAATAGTAAAGATACCATAAATATTTTAATCAACCAACCTAATTTTAGATATTTTCTGCTAAACCATTACAGGATGTTAAGAGTTAAATAACTAAATGTTTCATATAAAATAAGATTAATTCAACTAACTGTACCCCAACCATTACAGCTACTTGATTTGTCATAAGAAATTAATATTGTTTGTCACTTAAGCATAGTGATTTGGTAGAAATTATACTATATTAATCAAGGATGGGAAAATCCAAGAGTCCCCCACTTTGCACCCGCTATTGGAGAAAAAGTCGATGGCAAGCATGTCAGAAGTCAAATTTGTCAAAAATTCAGAAAAAAACTTAAATATTACCAATTTTAATTAGTGTTATTAGCGGTCAACGTACTAACCAAACTTTCTTTTTATAAGTATTATAGATATAAATATATGCGTGTGTGTGTATATATATACATACATACACACACACACACAATCATGTGGCTGGTGAAAAGGGAGATAATTAGAAGTTGCACTAACAGAATGGTTCATTATACGATATGTTTATATGTATAATGAGAGAGAATTAAACCCAGTACTTGACTGGTACTTTATCACCCCAACCACCAACCCCACCTAAAGGTGAAAGGTGAAGTGGAAATCAAAGAGATTTGAATTCAAACCATGGTGGGCCAGAATAAATACTGCAAGACACTCTATTCAATGCTCCACCAACTCTAATTCACAGCCTAGTATAGAGCCTAGTATAGAGTCTTTAGAATGTGTATTATGAAAAATAGACATCTGTAAAGACTGTCTCAAGCCTGGAGGTTCATCAGGACAGAGCTTATCCTGGTTTCCATGGCATTAAGTAACAGAGTACAAGACTTCCGCTGGACAGGACACCAGTCTATCGCAGGGTTAAACCCCCAGCTATTGCTACTGGTATTCATTTTCAGCTGAGTATACTGGAGCAATGTGAAATTAACTGGTCTGCTAAAGAACACCACACAACCCAGTCCAGGCCACACGCCTCCACACTTACTTTAATAATATAGAAATACAAAAATTTATGGAAACCACTTTACCTTTATGCTATATGAACCAAAAGGGTGTAAAACAAAACAAGAGCAAAAGAAAAATTAAAATACAGAAATAAGATGATGATGATGTTTATAATATATGATAAAGACTTACTTTTGTGTTGTGTAATTTGGCAAGTGCAGAACATGCAGAGGCCAAAAGAAAGTCACCACTCAAAATAGCCATTTTGTTACCAAAGTCTAAATTACGTCTTTCACTACTGTCAACTGTCTTTAGATTTAAAACCCCTTTATGGATCAGAGTAGCTGTGTGGATCATCTCAGTTAATTCAGCAAGACAGCGCTGACTGAAAATGTAAAAGAAGAACGATAATCAGACAGGAACATTTTAAATGATTTCAACATGGATTTCTTGGTATTTAACTTCACTACTTTAAAGGTCAAAGATGATTGCTTGTATGAAAAGTATAATGAGAGGGATACATTTAAATTATTTCTAACTATCCAGGGTCTTCTCATTCCTGTTGACCTCCACCACCTTCTGTTTGGTTTTGGTCATGTCAGAGTGTAGACGTACTTACCACACTTTGCCTATTGTGGGTTGGTGAGGCTATATGACTCATAGTTAGGGTGGATGGCTGTTGACTGGGTAGTTCATCGACCCTTTTAACAACTCTTGTTTTTTGTACTGCTGGAGTTCCACTTACCCTCCTCACTAGACCAGGATCAGTTGGGGGAGCCGGTTTAATCGCTGACCACTCAACCATGAAACAGGTTGTATTGGGTTACATGGTACAAGTAGCAGACAAGTCTTACCTGACTATAACATAAGTACAAGGCTTCAAATGAAATTTTGGCGTGGGGCGTAAGATATAGTCAACTATATCAACCTTAGTACTTGCCTGGTATTTATTTTATCAACTCCAGAAAGATAAATAGTATAATTGACCATGACAGGATTTGAACTCAGAATGTAAATGGCTGTAATTAAACAGCACAGAGCATCTTTTTCTGACTTTTCAACAATTTTACCAATCCACCACTGTCCTAGAGATGTATCTAATGCCCCACCTTCCCTCCCATATACCTCCCACATTGTAATCAACTCACCTTTAAATCTACCTCATCAATTCCACATGCATCTCCCCCACCCAAGTCCCCAATCCATACTATAAAGTGGTCATCTCGGTACCACAACAAAAAACACCCAGCCCAAACTATAAAGTCATCGTGTTGGTGACATGACAAAAAGTGCCCAGCCCACACTGTAAAGTGGTTGTGTAGGTATCATGACAAAAGGCACCCACTATACACTGTAAATGTGGTTGGTGTTAGGAAGGGCTTCCAGCCAAAATCAGTTCTGTGAGCAAAACCGTCCTCCAACCTGGCTTGTCTCACGAGACAGCTCAGCTAACCCATGCTAGTGTGGAAAATGGACATTAAACAATAATGATGATGACTTATGAACCATATTCAAAAGCAATGATTCTCAGCATGGACCCTTAGGTCCAGAAGTGGGCCCAAGAATTTTTTTAAATGAGCCTAAAGTTGACCCACGGAAATAGGTGAGATTTGAAATTTTTTTTTTTTTTTTTTTTTTTTTTTTTTTTCACCGACATAAAATTATGAAAACACAAACTTCATTACTTATTTTTACTACATTTTGCTTTTGTAAATAAAATGTATTTCTTGTTACATGGAATTTCTATTTGTGCTTATGTGAGCCTGATATTTTTTAAACCAAAAATTGGGCCAAAAGAAAAAGATATGGTCATAGTGTCAAAAGTTTCTTTTTAAACCTTTGCTGTACGAAAAACATTGTTCATCTTCAAATTCTAAATGAGAAAATATTCCATTTTGGAAATTTCAGTCATTGTTATAGCGACATTTCAGCCATTGTTAAATTGATTCAATTCAAGAGTCAAATTAGATGGCATAGTTTGATTTTGTGCTAGGGAGAAGCACATCAAATGCCCTTTTTTAGTGAGGCACCTACAAAAGAAGTTCCTAGCTACTTGTAAACCACTATATCTGACTTTTGTTGATCTGCCTTTGACAGAATACCACAATCTGTCATTTGGTGATCCTTAGGCAAACTAGGTGTAGAAGAATGGCTTGTAATAGCAGTGCAAGCCATATACAGAGGAGCTGTAAAAGTATGTAATGAGTATAGTGAAGAATTAAAAGTGCAGGTTGGAGTTCATCAGGGCTCAGTCTTCAGCCCACACCCATTTAGTATAGTAATTCAAACCATTCAAGACAGGTTGTCTATGGGAACTTCCGTATGCTCATGATCTGGTTCTTACAGCCAAATCAGTAGAAGAGCTAGTGAAGAAATTCTGGCTTTTGGAAACAGTCAAAAGGGCTTAGAGAAAACTTGGGAAAAACTAAAGTTTTGTTAAGTAGGAAAGAAAACAGGACTCTGATTCCATCAGAAAAGTGGCCCTTTTCGATATGAAGAACCAGAGTAGGTAGTAACTCTATAAAATATACACAATGTAAATCTTTGTATACAAGTGGTGTAGTGGGATAGCATGGAGACTAACAGAAAAGGTAAACTTTGTATGCAGCAGATGCACATGGATAGTTAGTAATAAAATAAACATTTTCCAATCCCAGGAAGGCTCCAAAGAAATAGTTGATAGCTTCTGCTAATTAGTGGAGGAAGAGGCTGCATTGAGAGCCTAGTAGCCAGAGTAAGAACAGGATGGGAAAAGTTCAGAGAGTTACTACCTTTGTTGACAACAAAAGGCTTCTCTCTACAAAAAAATGGCCACTGTGTGATGCCTGTGTGCAAAGCGTGATGTTGCATAGTAGTGAGACATAGGCAATATATGCATATGATATGCAAAGGCAAGAGAGAAATGAAAACAAGCATGCTCAGATAAATGTGCAATGTTAATGTACATGAACAACAAAGCATGGATGAGCTGAGAGAAAAGCTAGATATAAGAGGAATCAGATTTAGTGTGCAGGAGAGAAAACTCTGCTAGTATGGTCATGAGATGCATATGGATGATAATCATTGAGTGGAAGTGCCAAAAAATCCTAGTAGGAGGACCAGGAGCCCTGAAAAGAGGTTGTAAGAGCTGATTTCAAATTAAACTATGGAATTTCTACAGAGTCAGCTAATATTATTTACAGCATTTGAGCAATTATACAAATTCCTCTCTCTCTCTCTCCTTTCTTCCTCTCAGCTTGGTAGTAGTGGTGGCAGTGGTAGTAATGATAATGTTGATGAAAAGAGGTTTCATGAAAATATCTGAAATTATGACACACATTTAGCACTTAATTGCAAATATGACTTACCTTGGGTAAATTCCATCAATGCTGTCGTCATCAAGAGTGGAATTAGGACAGGAACCAGCAGATTTGGCAATTAGAAGAACAATAAGCCCACACATCTGGAAATTATGTTTGCCATCATGTAGTAGGCTCCTGAAGATAAAAATTTCAATTGGAAAAAAAAAATAATTTTAATTTCAACTTACATAATTGTTTCTACTTTTGGCACAAGGCCAGCAATTATCCCAGTGTATTACCGGTGCTTTATTTTATCGACCCCGTAAGGATGAAAGGCAAAGTTAACCTCGGCGGGATTTGAACTCAGACCATAAAGGGCCGTAACTCTTTGCTGCAAAGCATGGCGTCCGACCCTCTACCGATACTGCCAATCCACTTACATATCATAATCGTTTCTACTTTTGGCACAAGGCCAGCAATTACCCAGTGCATTACTGGTACTTTATTTTATCGACCCCGTAAGGATGAAAGGCAAAGTTAACCTCGGCGGGATTTGAACTCAGAATGGCAAGGGCCGTAACTCTATGTGTCAAAGCATGGCATCCGACCCTCTACCGATACTGCCAATCCACATAAGACCTAGGTTTTCTGTAAATAAAAAAAAATCTTTTAATTATCCAGATCTTATATGCGAAGTTGAGCCAGTGTTTACCAAGACACTGGACTTGTACCTAACATAATATATTTATGTTAATGACTGCTGCTTTTGTCTGATTTACTAACATTTTCATCTCTTCAACTTTCATCATCATTTTTACATCAATGTTTCCATACTGACATGGATTGGATAGGATTTTTTCAGGAAATGTTTTACAGCCAGATGCCCTTCCTAACACACACCCATTTAATCACTTCTTACAACACCCAGCAATATGGTGTACCTATTCTAAACCAGATACATTTTTATAAAATGTTGACTGTTATAGCCAAGCTACTTTTGTTCTCTCTAATTAATTACAAGAAATTATTATCAAAAAGATTTTTTCTGTTGTTTAATTGCATGAATTTTCAGCATATTTTTTCCTGCTATACTGCTATTACATGTTTTAAGAACATTAGATGCTTACCCAAATAAAATGTTCTTTATACTAGTGGCAAGTTTTTTCATATGAAATCATGTGTTGAAACAAATAGTTATATTTGGGAAGAGTCATGCCTTAATATTGCCAGAAAAATATAGTAAAACACACTCAGTCCCAGAGGTCTTATTTGTCATCAGATACAAACAGTTATAGTGTACAAACAATACATTAGATCTATCTGGGATTGTGCTTGTTTAGACTACATCCCAATCTCCCCACAACAAATAAAAACTGTACAATATACAGGGCAATAAGGAAACATAAAAAGAAAGGAAAAGAAGAAAAAAAGGAATTAAGCAATGAAAAAAAAGAAGAGTGGAGGGAGTGACACACTACACCCCTGTCTCAGCTGTCTTTCAGCTTCACCCTACAGACAAAATGGCAAAGGTGTTGCCGCAGAGAAGGGCCAGTGACACCTACAGCAACAGCCATCCAAACTGATTGAGCTCCTTCCTCAGGCAGGCTGCTGTCTTTCCAGTTTTACGAAGGAAATCAGCAGTGCAGGAACCAAGGACACCTGAGGTCTCAATGACAACCAGTACAGAAAGGAAGTAGTCAGTCAAGCAAAAATTATAAAGACAGAACACAAAACAGTGAGATTTCACATCATCATAGGTTGCACACAGACCACACCCTCAAATTACTTACTGAAATAAAACTACTAAAAATTAAATATCACTTAGACATGCAAGTGGAGGTGCATGGCCTAGTGGTAAGGGTGTTGGACTTATAATCCTAATATCATTGGTTCAATTCCTGGGCTGAGTTGGGTATTATATTCTTGCGCAAAACACTTAATTTCATGTTACTCCAGTATACTCAGTTGAAAATGAGTACTCTCCAAGGGGAAGTCTTGTACACTCAGTTACTTAATGCCACAGAAACTAGGATAAACACTGGCCTGATGAGCCTCCGGGCTTGTGACAGACTTTGGACTTTACATTTAGACTTCAAGGAGCACTTTTATTGTTGCAGCAAACTCCAACATTCTGTCCCTACCACTACATATTCAATAACCTTCATATACACCTACATCACTCCTACAATACCACCATATAAAATATTAAGTCCAGATAAACATGAACACATACACACATGCAAATAGCAGCAGCATGAGAGCCACACAATCGGCTAAAAGTAGCAACTAAATATCTTACAAACTACACTCTACCTTACTTTTTAAAAAAGCACATATTAGTGAATTATGGTGGTAAATTAGCAGAATCATTATAACATCAGACTTACAGTATTTATTCTAACTTTATGTTCTGAGTTCAAATGCCACTGGGGTCAGCTTAGCTTTTTATCCATTTAAGGTTCATGAAATAAAATACCAATCCAAGGCAGTAGGTCTGCAGAATTGTTAGTGTTGGACAAAATATCTTGCAATATATATTCCATCTATATATTCAGGGTTCATCTGTGACTACATTGATACCAAACTGTATCTGCCCTGCTGTTTAAGCAGCTGCTGGTCTTCTACAAAACCCCTCGCAGAAAGCCTGCACCATGCAGAGGGAGTTTCCTTAATGCAAATACATGGTAACTACTAACTGGCGAAAGGCTTAGAAGATAAACTATATTTGAAAAGACAAGTTTAATCACAGCTAGAATACTTTTGATCCAAGGTCTCATTCACCAGTGTTGACAAGAACAACAGCCTTATTGATATCAAATACTGTACTGGGATGCACTCCACCAAATATAACTGCAAAAGAACAGCAACTATCATACTCAAAACAAGTTCAGCTAGTCTGCTTCCACTGTTGTCACCAACAGAATCTATAGGTATTCTAGATAAGTTGGATAACAGAATTCTATACACAGCTTTTTAAATAAAACAAGATGGTGATGGTCATGGCTGGAACGGCTTTCATGATAGGTTTGTTTCCTCAAGCTGAACGGTGACGAAACAACTCTAAACTACATTAGCAGTGGCTCAAAAACTTAACTCACTAAATGTTTTCTTATCTTTCAAACAATATTGGACATGGTCAATGATGTAGTCTGAAAAAAGGGTGTGGTCACGGCTAGAATGTCTTAGAGCATAGACCTGCTCAATTAGGACTCCTCCTTGGGTTAAACAATAATAACAGGAATGCAAGCATTTAGGAATAGACTGGAGGTGCAGAATAACATATCTAGACGGCCACATCGCATCCCATTCTATGAAGCGAGTTTCGCGAAATAGGAAAATGAAAACATCTTGTCTCATGCTCTACTTATATATACACCGCGCCCCAGCAGACGAACGAGCCCTAAACCTAAAGGATGAAAGTTCAGAATAAGCACATCATGTATCTGTCAGTACGCTTTGTTTTTGTTTTGTTTTGCATTGTTTATTTGTTTTTTGCTGTTTTCTGGGGGGGGGGGGGGGGCTACATATTTGACAGGAGATATGACTATCCTCAAAAATCTTTTCTTTTTCTTTAATTTCAACTTGCAGAGTGATATGTTTGTTGTTGTCGTTTAGTAGTAATTCAGCCCTGGTCAACCAGTCTTATGCTCAAATGCTTTACTGTCGCGACCATTTAATCTTTTCCGGATGTGCAAGGAACTCCGCATTATATTTCCTACAAGCTGTTTTAGTTTTGAATATAGTAAAGTGCGATTTTAGGGAGATTTTGTTGCTATTCTGGCAGGTGGAGTACTATGTAGAGGCTATCTGGTAACGGATGGGTGAAGGAAAAGTTTTATAATCAACATAAGGAGCGTGGGGCGTTAAATATAACAGCGAACATAGTGATCTTGAGAAAGAACGCGAATTACAAAACAGGGTTTATATAACGTGGATCCGGACAAAAAAAAAACATTGAATTTAGCTCTAAGGTTCTCGTGAAGACAGGGTCAAATGTTTGCTGGTGGTGTCAGTGGCTTGGAACAAAAAAAAAAAATAACTAAAGAATGGATTGTCTTTTTTTCTCTTCGAAGACAAGTGCCCGGTATATTAGATTTTTCACTCTACACAGAAAATTAACATTATTTTTTGTCTACAGACTTTTATAGACTAACTTTTACCGACGAAGGCCAATATTAGTTTCCTTGGACTCCGGATAGTAACTAAATAGTGGTTTCTAAATTTTGGCAAAACTAGCAATTTGGAAAGTCGATTACATCGATCTCAGTGTTTGACAGGTACTTTATTTTATCGACACCGAAAAGATGAAAGGTAAAGTTGGCCTGAGCAGAGTTTGAACTCTTCGTAACTAAATAATTGTTTCTACTTTAGGCAGAAGGCCAGCAAATACCCAGTGCATTACTGGTACTTCATTTTATCGACCCCGTAAGGATGAAAGGCAAAGTCAACCTCGGCGGGATTTGAACTCAGATCATAAAGGGACGTAACTATGCTGGAAAGCATGGTGTCCGACTCTCTACTGATACTGCCAATCCACCAACTAAATAATTGTTTCTACGTTAGGCACAAGGCCAGCAATTACCCAGTGCATTACTGGTACTTTATTTTATCGACCCCGTAAGGATGAAAGGCAAAGTCAACCTCGGCGGGATTTGAACTCAGATCGTAAAGGGGCGTAAACTAAATAATTGTTTCTACTTTTGGCACAAGGCCAGCAATTAACCCAGTGTATTACTGGTACTTTATTTTATCGACCCCGTAAGGATGAAAGGCAAAGTTAACCTCGGCGGGATTTGAACTCAGAATGGAAAGGGCCGTAACTCCATGCTGCACAGCATGGCGTCAGACTCTCTAACGATTCTGCCAAGTCACCGCCGTAAACTAAATAATGAAATACATTTTCGTCTGAACTATTGTCTCGACTATATCTCAAACTAAATGAAAAGAGTTATTTAGAAAAAAAACTAACAGAGGTAATGTTGTTTTTTGTCCACTTTCATTTGCATGACAAGAAAGACAGAACCATAAGGAATACCAGCAAAAGTATGAATTGTCAAACAGCCCAAATAAAATGACAAAAATATAACTCACTTTGCCGTCTTTAACAACGGGTGACGAGTTCCAACTAATTTCCTCATCTGAAGAGCAATGTTAGACAGTTCATCGCTCAGGAGGTACCGGAGACTTAAAAATGAGGTAGGGTAGCCAACTACTTTTTCAGCTTCAGACACAGCTTTTTTCCAGTCAGGACTGGAATTTGAACGCCAGGAAGAAAACATGTTATTAACCAGTATTGGTGTACTCCTTTGGGTTGGGCAGAGTAAAGTAACATGGTGCCATTTAGGACCGAATGGCCTTAACTTTAATACTATACCGTTCATGTTGTCAACAAGTAAAACATGTGCGGTCTAGAAGGTCGTCAGCGAACTAACATCTCTTACATGATGCACAAATTATAAACATTTCGTATTATATTCATAACATTAGAAAGCAAATAAAAGAACGAATTAAATTTTATGTTTAAAATATTTTAAATCCCCTGTATATTAAAATTTGAGAAATTAAAAAGATGAAATACATCAATTTTGAAGGATACGTCAATGATGTAAGAGGCCTTCACATGTTGTTGTTGAAAGTGAAATTATTTGTTTTCCTTCGCTACCGAACAAGATATAAGATGTTATTCAACTATAATGACTGAGTGAATATACTTATTATACAAAGATTGATATGCGTGGAACCCAGTTTTCCTTTTTTTTCCGCGTTATTTCCTGTGTATCTACCTGCACGTTTATATTTTAGCATCTAACGATGTGTGTGTATTAGCAACACGACGAGATGTGTCCGAAAACCTGTTGGAATTCAGTCAATTTACATTGTTGATAGCCCTGGGGAAAGCATAAAGGTCACAGCATCTTATTTAACCTTCTCCTAAAATATAAATCATTTGTGCTTAATCAAAAAGAAATCGCCTTTTTTTTTTTTTTTAAAATAACTCTAATAGACATTTGTTCCTTTTATGTATCCTTAATATTTCGACACCATTGTTATTAGGAAATATTTATTTTTGTTTCCATTGGTTTATCAACGTATTTGTATCTAGAAAAACAAACATCTACATACCTTCTCTATTCTGTCCGCCGGGGCCGCGGGGCGGCGTGTGGGCCCCCCATTCGTTTATAATAGTGAGTGGTGGGGAGAGCGAGAGAGACAGGAGCAGTGAGTGAAAGTATTTTATTACTAATAATAATGAAATTATTGTGTAAAGTGCTCAGGTGCACTACAACTCGTCAAAGGTGCATGTATAGTACATAGAATAATATACAAATGTCAGGGAAGTGAATAGTGTATCAGTCATGATATACATGTGTGTATGTGTATGGAGGGGGAACATTAGGTGTAGTGTTGGCGAATCTCGGGAAGCATGGAGGTTTTAAAGGATGCAGTGTCTCGACAGCTAACAACTGATGCAGGTAGTTTGTTCCATGCTTCAGCAACTCTGGGCGTGAAAAAATGTTTCCGAAAGTCATGGGAGCTGTGCTGTTTTCTGACTTTGTGGACATGTCCACGTGTGTTAGACACATGGAAATCAAAGAAGTACTCAGGGTTGTTGGCAAGATGGTTAACAATTTTGTGGGTGTTTACCAAGTCAGTTGCCAGACGTCGGAGCTTCAAAGTATCCATGCCCAGAGCAACAAGGCGTTCAGAGTATGGTAGATGCCTGATGGAGGGTATTCGCTTGGTTGCACGTCTCTGAACACTTTCCAGGCGGTCAATGTTCTGAGCAAGATAGGGGTTCCAGACTGGTGATGCAAATTCTAAGTGTGGCCGCACCATAGCCATGTACAGCCTTAAATAGATAGCTAGAGAGCGGCTGACAAAGGTCTTGCTGAGTGATGCTAAGACACCCTCAGCCCTCTTGCTAATTTTAGAGACGTGCTTCGTCCAACGCAAATCGCTGCTGACAGTAATGCCCAGGTCACGTTCACAAGAAGACTTCTTGATATTAGTGCTGTGGAGGGAGTATGTGGACGCTGGGTTTTTACTCCCAAAATGCATGGTGGTGCACTTGTCCACAGCTAGCTTGAGCTGCCAGTCTGAGATCCATTGTTGCATTGTGTCCAGGTCAGACTGCAAGCAAGATCTATAGTGTTCAGGACCTGTCCTTTTTATCTTGATGTCATCTGCGTACTTTAGTACTGTGGCATTCTTTAAGTTGGCATCTATGTCATTAATATATGCCACACACAAAAGGGGGCCAAGAACAGATCCCTGTGGTACACCAGATGACATCTCATATGGTGAGGAATGCTGTCCCAGAACCGTGACTACCTCTCTTCGACTGAGAATGAAGGACTTCAACCAGTTAAAAAGATCACATACTCCCTCCACGGCACTAATATCAAGATGTCTTCTTGTGAACATCTTGTTTGGTATCACCTTTAACTTTCTAAATGTTCTAATATAAAATATACCGTTTGGAAAGCGAAAATATACCAACCCAGAATTTTTGAGATCCACATAACTATCATACCACATAGTGATAATATAGCTAACTAAAAGTTGTCAAAATACTATGAGCAATACTATCATAACAAACATCTAGCAGCAGTTCTCAAACTGACATATTAGTAAAATTTCATATTAGTAAACCTTCCATATTAGTAAAATTCTTCCCCATCTTCGTTAATGAGAAAACAAAATAAAACTATGTAATATAAACGAATTGGCAGTCATTAGAACGTCGGATAGAGTGCTTTGTGGTATTCGTTCCGGCTCTCTGAGTTCAAATCCCGCTGAAGTCCACTTTGCTTTTCATTCTTTCGAAGTTGATAAAACAAAAGTACCAGGAGTTGATTTTTCCTCTGTATCTCTTTCTCACTTCCATTCTCTCACTATCCTTCTCTGGGTGAAATTGCTGTAGTCAGGCCTGGAGAAGGGTGGGCTCCGCCAGGCTTAAAATGCCCAAAAAACACTGTATATCAATACGGCACCCTAGAAGTTACGGAACCATACTATATCAGATAACATAACCCGTCACCAGAGGAGTGGGGTTGGACACTGAATGGCACTGCTCCCTTACTTTTCAGTTGAGCACCCTCAGATTTACAATGATATTCTTATAACGAAACTCCGCCTTAGAATTATTCCGAATTGGAGTGTCCACTCTGAGTTTTATGAAGCCCTCTAGCAGTAGAGCCTAGCGACGGGCTTGGATTCAACAGTATAATATTATAACAGTAATGACTATATAAAAAAAAACACCTTAGTATCCCTTCAAATTCTAGAGCCATTCGAATTGTCATATAATAATAATAATAATATAATAATGAAATTATTGTGTAAAGTGCTCAGGTGCACTACAACTCGTCAAAGGTGAATATATAGTACATAGAATAATATACAAATGTCAGGGAAGTGAATAGTGTATCAGTCATGGTATACATGTGTGTATGTGTATGGAGGGGGAACATTAGGTGTAATGTTGGCGAATCTCGGGAAGCATGGAGGTTCTAAAGGATGCAGTGTCTCGACAGCTAACAACTGATGCAGGTAGTTTGTTCCATGCTTCAGCAACTCTGAGCGTGAAAAAATGTTTCCGAAAGTCATGGGAACTGTGCTGTTTTCTGACTTTGTGGGTATGTCCACGTGTGTTAGACACATGGAAATCAAAAAGGTACTCAGGGTTGTTGGCAAGATGGTTAACAATTTTGTGGGTGTTTACCAAGTCAGTTGCCAGACGTCGGAGCTTCAATGTATCCATGCCCAGGGAAGCAAGGCGTTCAGAGTATGGTAGATGCCTGATGGAGGGTATTCGCTTGGTTGCACGTCTCTGAACAGTTTCCAGGCGGTCAATGTTCTGAGCAAGATAGGGGTTCCAGACTGGTGATGCAAATTCTAAGTGTGGCCACACCATAGCCATGTACAGCCTTAAATAGATATCTGGAGAGCGGCTGACAAAGGTCTTGCTGAGTGATGCTAAGACACCTTCGGCCTTCTTGACAATTTTAGAGACGTGCTTCGTCCAACCCAAATCGCTGCTGACAGTAATGCCCAGGTCACGTTCACAAGAAGACTTCTTGATATTAGTTCTGTGGAGGGAGTATGTGAACGCTGGGTTTTTATTCCCAAAATGCATGGTGGTGTACTTGTCCACAGCTAGCTTGAGTTGCCAGTCTGAGATCCATTGTTGCATTGTGTCCAGGTCAGACTGCAAGCAAGATCTATAGTGTTCAGGACCTGTCCTTTTTATCTCAAGGTACAGCTTGATGTCATCTGCATACTTTAGTACCGTGGCATTCTTTAAGTTGGCATCTATGTCATTAATATATGCCACAAACAAAAGGGGGCCAAGAACAGATCCCTGTGGTACACCAGATGACATCTCATATGGTGAGGAATGCTGTCCCAGAACCGTGACTACCTCTCTTCGACTGAGAATGAAGGACTTCAACCAGTTAAAAAGATCATCCTTCACACCCATTGCAGAGAGTTTTGCCATAAGCCTTTGGTGTGGCACAGAATTGAAGGCTTTCGCAAAGTCAAGGTAAACAACATCCACCCATGAGCCGCCATCAGTGATCCGGGTGATGTCCTCAAGAAACTCTATAAGTTGATCACAGCAGCTGGAGTTGGGGATAAATCCAAATTGCGAGGGCCGGATAAGACTGTGAGAGCTCCAGAAGTTCCAAAGTGTTTCTCTGACACAGGATTCCATCAGTTTGGCGATGCAACTAGTAAGACTGACTGGGCGGTAGTTCACAGGTGATGTGCATTCACCCTTTTTGAACATTGGAATGACATTGGCAGTTTTCCACTGTTCTGGAGTAGCACCGTTGTTCAGACAGAATTGAAAGAAGCGTGATAACTGGTGCAGAAGGAAGTACCCACCACATTTAAGAAGCAGGTACGTAGGAGAGGCATGGTTGCGTTTATTTTTTAGGTGACGTCGCAGCATTGCAGGTGTAAATTCCATGGTTGTAATAGAGTCCGGTGTCATAGGTGGTGGAGATGGTACACTCTGGTCTTCAATAGTGAAAATGCCTGCATAGCATTCAGCAATGAGCTCTGCGCATTCCTTGGGGTCGTCAGTAACCTGGCTTGTGTGGGGATTGCGAAGAGGACCAACTGGAGAGTGAGGCCTCTGCTTTGAGTGAATATACTTCCAGAACACCTTACTGTCAGGGCTGGTTGCTATGCGCTGCTCAAATTAAAGCACTGCCTTTTTTGTCACCTGTTTGAGGTGGTTGGATGATCTATTTCGCCTCTTCCTATTAATGTCTGATTTGTGAAGTTTGTACTCACGTTCAGCATTGCGCCTTTCTTTTCTGGCAAGACAGACTGCTGCAGTCTCCCAAATTGCACTTTTGGGATGTTTTTTTCCACTTACGTGGCACCGATGCTGCACATGCTGTCCATATTGAGCTCAGGATGTTCTGGAGTACAGTGTTGACATCTCCAGAATCGTAGAACTCAAGCCAGTTTGGCCGTTGCTACTCGGTGCAGTAACAGTTCCAGTTTGCTTTATTCCAGTCAAAGTGAGCAGTTTGGAGATGGTTGTGGTTCTTGTAACTGCCCATGAGGGATAGATTGGCAATGATCATAGCATGATCAGAGTCATCTAAAGGTTCCTCAACAGTAACACTAATGACCGTTTCAGGAGTAGTGGTGAAGAGTAGGTCCAAAGTGTTGTCACCTCTTGTTGGAGAGGTGACCACTTGGGACCAACTCGAGTCCAGCACTAGCACAAGGAAGTCATTTGCACTTGGCGGCCAACGAAAGGTTTCCCAGTCAATCTCAGGGTGATTGAAGTCTCCTGCAATGAAAACATAAGTGGCTGTCTTCCTGGCAGCAGCTCTGAGGATATCACAAAGTTGAGTGTCCTGATGGTAATTTGGGGGACGGTAAACGACTCCAAGTAGCAGTGTTGACATGGTCATAAGTATATCGCAGAAAAAAACTTCCTGCTGTGATTGGTTCAAATCAACACAAGGAATTGCCGACAGATTTGACCGAACGTAGACCATTACACCACCACCACGACGATTAATGCGGTCTTTACGAAACAGGTTGTAGCCAGTCATGCTGAAAACCCCATCACAGAGTAAGGGATGTGCCCAAGTTTCCGTGACTGTAATGAAGTCAGGGTTGATACTTTTGATGTAGGAGTCAAAAAGATGAATCTTATTGCATAGACTACGTGCATTCAAGGACAACAATTTGTACCTTGATTCCAGTCTATGATTATGTGCAGGGGATGGCAGGTTGTTCTGATTTAGTTTCCCAGAGTTTTTTCAGTTTCTTTATTGTCAGTTGTTGTGGGTACAGTGTTTTCAGACCAGCTGGTGTCTCTTTTCCATGTTTCACCAGCCTTAACAAACTTCCATATCTGCCCATCATCTCGTAGGCTGAAGCTTTCATGTTCTGCCAAGCTGCGGTTTAAGGAAGCTGCAGCACGCAACTTTGGGCGGACATCAGGTGGAAGACCAGGGCGTGTTCGGAAAGCAATCCAACTTTCACGCCTAGCTTTATCAGAGGCTACAAGGTATGAACGTGCCTCAGTTGAGTTTGAAAATGACAGTCTAATTAGCCTGGGTTTCGGGCCTGGTCGGCCAAGGCGTAGAGCACCCTTTGCGGGAGCACAGCCCAAGTCTTTGGATGAACTGGCAGCAAATGCCTGAAGATCAACTATGTCTTCTGGTACACCAATGGCAATCACTTCGTGGTTTGCAGATTCAGTGGCATTCTCAATGCATCTAGGTTTAACATGAGGTACGCGGAGATTTTTTAACAAGGCACTCCGGTAAGATCCCTTATTATGGGGTTCTACACGAACTCTTGATTTTATTCCCGCTATTTCTCGGCTTAAAGCGGAAATCATTTGCCGTATTTCCTCAAACTCCGTATTGACGGTCGGTTTTTGTTGTTGTTCTTCTCCTTCAACAAGCATGGTAGAAGACACAGTCGTCGGTTATTGTTGTTGAAAAGTAACGGGTGAGGAAGACATGGGTTGCTGTTGTTGATGAAAGTCCTTCAACGAGGGTAGTAGCAGAAGCTACGGTCGTTGGTTTTTGCTGTTGTTCAGGAAGACACGATCCTCGGTTTTTGTTGTTGTTCAGGAACAATGGTAGAAGAAGACACGATCCTCGGTTTTTGTTGTTGTTGTTGTTCGGGAACAATGGTAGAAGACACGATCTTCGGTTTTTGTTGTTGTTCCGCAGCAATGGGAGAGGCATACAGTCCAGGCACTGAAAGGACCAAATTGTTAGCTGGACCATCTGCCAGAGTCTATCCATCATAGCAATATGATGTTTCTTGTTTTGGCCTGGAATCTTCCGGAAGCCTGTGGCGCATTGAAGGCAGACAGAGATGTGACAGGTTCCACATTCGACCCAGCGATTACGGAACGAATTTTCGGGTTCCGTACAGATATGGCAGATGTAATCTTCTGGGCAATGTTCTATTTTGGAACATCGACCAGTTTTGTCGCATACTTCATCGATGGATATCACCATGGCAATTTTGTTATTTCTACCCATCCGTAGAAAAACACAGAATGTAAACAATATAGGTTTAGCGCACTTGATTACGATAGAAATAAATGTCTGTTTTTTGTTTTGTTTTTTTTTGTGTATTTTGTTTCCGTTTTCCTAAATGTTCAGAAGAGTCTGCGCATGAAACAAATAAATATGCTGCGTAAGTTAAATGAAACGTACTGTAGAAGGCAACAGTTTATTAACAGCGAAATAACGTTTTTTTCCTGATACTGCTTCTTTATAATAAACTTTCAATAATATTTTTCAAATTATTAACTTTCAGCTGCTAGTATATATATATAATTAAAAGGTGTATGTGGGTTAGAAGCGAAGTCAATGTTCAGAGATATTTTACAAATGTACGTAAGATTGGCCGGTATAGTATTTGTAATGTTATTTATGCATATATTTAAAACATATTTGTTCTGTTATTCTACTGTAAATTTATTTATATGCTCTGTATAATAAAAAGACCAGCTACGTATTTATTTTAGTCAGTTACTTTGTATGTGTAAATATATCACAATCTAAAATATCTATTACACACATAGTAATAATAAATACAAAGACCAAAATCTGAAGGGCTCGATAAGGATTGTATATAAAGTGAAATTCCGTTATAACAAAATTATGAGGTATAAAAAAAATCGTTGTAACGAAAAATTCTTTATACCGAGATCGACCTCACACCGCTCGTCTCTTGACATAGCTCCATGCTGTTCGGAGCCACCCTGCGATTCGATAGTAGTCCAACAATTTCTCACATTAAAAAAAGGTTCTCGTCTGTCCAGTTCTGGGACTTCATTTCTCCTCCGAAATACCAATGTCTCCATCTTATCTTTTCGCAGCCTAAGTGCCAACGCTGTTCCTCCTGAAAGAGATTACCCCTCTTTCTCAAGAGACAATTCTAATAGACAAAACATTCAAGAGGCTATGAAAGAAGAGAACAGAAATTGCTTTAGCCGGAAAGTAGATTTTTAGAGAACTAATTAAGAAAAGAAAAAAAATTGATGTGGGAAAAAATATTGGTTTGAATAGTTCCAGACTCGCCCTGACCTTTCGTATATTTAGTTTTTTGAAGGGACTGGAGTGAGAGATAGGCATTATTTTGATATTGTCTCGCATATAAATTATTTTGTGAGTGGCATGTGTACTATGTATCATAAAGACATACAAAGAATTATGTTCAGATTGTGTAAGCTCAAAGCAAACTGAATCCACAATCCGGTTTCAATTACCAGTGTCAATTGATGTTACAACTATTTTCCTTTCCGCAAGAAATTAATTTGTTCAAACATACCGTTTATCTAAAAGCTGACCATTCATTATTTTTTCTAGTTGAATTTAATAGAATGCAAACTTTTATACTTTTAAATCAGGGGAGGCCACCAATATGATTGACTGACTTGTGTTTTATCAGTCAGCTGTTTTTAGATATTCTTTGATTTTTTTTTTATTTAACATCTTCTTCTCATTTAGAAAATATGGTTTCGACGATTCGATACAATTCAGGTCAGTCTTTAGCTAAGTATGGTCATTTGGTACCTGGTAAGAGTAATTAGACTCATAGCAAGGTAGAGATGATTCTCTTGAGTATCGATCATTAAAAACAAAGGAGTGGTGCTAATATACAATGGGACTCCCATCGATTTACTTTCATTATAAAATGTTCTTAAATTAAAAAATTAAAAACAAACTATAATCTTTGTTTCTCTAAAAAGATAACATTATGGTAAATTCACAGAACATCCTATTCGATTTCAGTGGGAAAACTATTTTTTTCCTCGTTTATTTATTTATTTATTTTTTTTTTTCGTATGCTATCAACTAATCTAACCTCTAAGATTCTGGCAAGCAACTTTTTTCCGGGAGAAACGAGGGGGTGCCCCTCTCCTCGGAGTTTCCTCTCCGTTTTCGCGTTATCAACGAATATGAACTCAAACCAGTCGGAACCGATTAGATTTGTAGAAAAAGTGTAGCGAAAGAAATGTTTTTTCATGGTTTTCTTCTCCCTTACGGATACTGCCACCAAGTAAGCGACCTGCGACCTCGCAGAGAAGACAAATTCTTCTGATAGTAGGAATTACGGCTCCAGTACTTGGAAGGAGAACATATTTAAGGGTCATCTGTTATCTATCAGTAAAATAACTAGCAGTCATTAGAAATAGGCTTTCCTGTGGTCCTAATACTCAGTCACTGCCTCTTCTAGACAACAAAGTTCAATACCACTTTGCTTGTATAACACAATCTCACCATATAAGAGTTTACTACTACCTCTGCTGGTACATACTATCTGACTACAACTTGTCACTTTTTAAGGGAACATCCTATGATAAATAAAGAGACCCTCACACAACCCAGAAGCCTTGTTGAACACTATATTTATTTGTGAAGAGTATAATCAAACTTTATATTTATGATTCGAAATAATCATATTTTTTTCTTTTTTGCTGAAGTGAAGTAAAGATATATATTCAACCAGAATTGTTGGTATTTGTCGTGTTCATAATTTAATCCTCAACTCTTAAAACCTCGCTTCAAAAGTAAGGTGAAAAGGGACGAGAAGACCATCGGAGTTTCGCCGATCTACACACCTCTCGTTTTTGGTGGGAAATAATTATCTTTCTTTGTATTTTCCTGGACCTCTTAGATGCTTGCAATCGACGTGTACAGCCACCGGAAATAACATCTGTGAAATATCCAGCGCCATCTACCTGTTAGCTAGCTACCTCAACGTGAAACAAAAGAACCCTTAAAAGCTACCAGAATAAACGCCTACACAGCGGCTAAACATCAAACGATTATTTCTGTATAAATAGAGTGGTTCCAAACACTTCAGCAGTCGACTTTTGGCAGAGTCAGCTAGCGCATCGTTGTTCCTTTACTCTGCCACGCTTTGTCACTCACACACGCCTTGTACCTCGTATCGTCGCTTCATGTGAAAATAAATAGCTGATCGAATTTACATCTCGCCTTGCTTCGTCCTTTCAACTTGTGCTTTCGTCTGTCCATCCTCAACAGTTCTTTCAAGGGCTATATGCGACAACAGTCCTTTTAAGGGCTATCTTCAGATCTGATCAGACCGTATGCGATAACAGTCCTTCTAAGGGCTATTCTCGGATCTGATCAGAAGTAGTGACCAGACTGACTAACCACATCGCTACAATTGGTGACCCGAACGTGAGTCGAACGCGCAACCAGACAGCACCTAAGAAAATATCAACATGGACATGTCACAAACGACATAGGCCGATATTTCAGAGCTACGGGCTATGATCAGAGAGCGGACTGGTCAAATTAAAGCCCTCTCGAATCAAGTAGAGAACTTGACCTTTCAAATACACCGGCGACGCAGCAACAGTCGATCCAGGCCATTTCACAGTCGAAGATCCAGTAGTCCCAGTCAAAATCGTGTGCCTGGCAACCTCTGCTGGTATCACACAAATTTCGGCGCACAGGCATCTAAGTGCAAAGCCCCGTGCTCTTTCCGGAATGCCACCCAGGGCCTGGCGACGACGTTCACCCCTGGTACTGAAAAGAAAAGTCGTCTATTTTTTATTAACGACAGGCATCCGTTACCTCGTGGATACAGGAGCCCAGGTTAGTGTTATTCCTGTTTCCCTAATCTCGGGCAAAAGACACCCAACCCCGTCCTTTCTGCAGGCAGTGAACCGATCGTCAATTCCCACTTTTGGGGAAAAATCCCTGACCCTCAATTAGGGCCTGAGGCGGCGTTTTCAATGGGTGTTCGTCGTGGCAGACCTGCCGGCCCCTATCCTAGGAGCCGATTTTCTCCACCACTTCAACCTTCTGGTGGATATGAAGAACCGGAGGCTTATCGGCACCACCACAAACCTTACTGTGAGAGGTATATTTACCACGCAATCCACAGTGAGCCCTGTAATTTGCCAGTCAGAGCCTTCGCGGTACAACGGCATTCTCCAGAAATACCCAGACATCACTCGCCCGGTATTTAAGGATGGTCCCATTAAGCATAGTGTCACGCACCACATCGAGACAAGGGGACCACCCACAGCTGCCCGACCAAGGAGACTGCCTCCAGACCGATTGAGAATCGCCAAGCAGAAGTTCCAACACATGCTGGACCTCGGAATCATTCGCCCTTCCTCCAGCAACTGGTCTGCACCCCTACACCTTGTTCCTAAAAAAAACGAGAATGATGGCGACCATGTGGGGATTATCGTGCACTTAACAATTCTACAGTACCCGATAATTACCCTGTACCTCACCTGCACGATTTTTCTGCCTCTCTGCAAGGCGCACGCATCTTTTCCAAGGTAGATTTGGTGCGTGCATATAACCAGATACCTATGGAGCCTGCAGACATTCCGAAGACCGCAATCACAACATCGTTCGGTTTATTCGAATTCCTGCGAATGCCGTTCAGTCTGCGCAACGCTGCACAAACTTTTCAGCGGTTTAATGCCACCATGTTACGCGATCTACCCTTCGTATACGCGTATATTGACGACGTGCTGGTAGCAAGTACTTCCGAGCATGAACACGAGAAGCACTTAGATCTCCTTTTCCAACGTTTGGCTGAGTACGGTATCATCATCAACCCCAGCAAGTGCCTTCTCGGCGTTCCTTCACTGTCCTTTCCCGGGCACATCATCGATAAAGACGGCATTCGTCCACTTCCCGAGAAAGTAGAAGCTATCCGCAGTTTTCCCGCACCTACATCACTTCGAAAACTGCGTGAATTCCTCGGTCTGGTAAATTTTTATAGGCGGTTCATCCCTCATTGTTCCGACGCAGCCAGACTCCTCATGGACCTTCTTCGTAACCGGACTCGCAAAAACGAAGAGATCACTCTAAACGAGGAAGAATTAACATCTTTTAACCGCCTGAAGGAAATGTTGGCAAACGCTTCCATGCTCGTTTTCCCCATGTCTGGCGCTCCTCTTTCGCTGCTAGTGGACGCATCAGACACGGAAGTTGGAGGCGTTCTACAACATGTCGACGGCGTGTGGCAACCCTTATCCCTCTTTTCTAAGCGGTTGCAACCGGCAGAAACGAAATACAGTACCTTTGGCCGCGAACTCTTGGCAACCTATCTTTCGGTTAAGCATTTTCGGCACATGCTCGAAGGATCAGATTTCGTGATCTACACGGACCATAAACCATTAGTTTATGCGTTCCGTACCAAACCTGATCGACATTCACCGAGAGAACTCCGACACCTGGATTTTGTCTCCCAATATTCAACTGATATTCGGCATATCAAGGGATCAGACAACGTAGCAGCCGACGCCCTGTCCCGAATCCAGCTGAACGCAATACATGTGCATTCAGGCATCGACCTTCAACAGATCGCAGCTGAACAAGAGACTGACGAAGAGTTTATCAAGCTCCAAGATTCGCCATCCCTCAAGTTTCAGCAAGTTCCCATTACTTCTTCTCCGGGACAAATTTGGTGCGACCTTTCTGCCGGTCATGAACGACCGTACATAACACAGATGCATCGTCGACAAGTTTTTTTCTGCTTTACACTGCTTGTCTCACCCGGGAATCCGGGCTACACAGAAACTCATCTCTGCTCGTTTTGTGTGGACTAACATTAACAAGGACGTGCGCGACTGGTCCAGGAGCTGCATTGCCTGCCAGAAAGCCAAAATCCACAAACACATCAAAACTCCACTCGGCACATTCGCGCAACCTGATGCACGTTTTCATCATGTGCATATCGACATCGTCGGACCGCTACCACCATCACAGAACTACACACACTTGCCCACCTGCATAGATCGATTTTCTCGTTGGCCTGAGGCTTTTCCCATAAATGATACCTGAGCGGAAACAGTCGCTAAAACTTTGGTTTTACACTGGGTATCGCGTTATGGCGCCCCAGCGAAGATAACAACGGACAGAGGACGCCAATTTGACTCCCACCTCTTCAGGGAACTGACTCGCCTGTTAGGATGTAAACATATCCGCACGACAGCTTATCACCCGGAAGCTAATGGTCTCGTGGAAAGATTCCATCGCCAATTGAAAGCTGCAATAAAAGCATATCCAGACAAGACCCACTGGTTTGAATACCTACCACTCATCCTTCTGGGCATTCGATCCACCGTTAAGGAGGAATTCGGACACACACCTGCAGAATTAGTGTACGGCACCACCCTGGTTCTACCTGGTCAGATGGTTGTTCCCATCTCTCCTCAGAATGTTCCAGACCCAGGATCATACGTACGCCGTCTTCGACAATATGTGTCTCACCTTGCACCTGCAAGCACCCGTCAACAGAACACGGTCACACACGTACCTTCAGACATTAAAGATTGGACACACGTTTTCGTTCGAAACGACACCATCTCAGCTCATCTTCGACCTCCATATTCTGGCCCTTATCGTGTTCTAAAAAAATATCCGAAATATTTTATTCTCGATCTAGATAGTAAACAGAATTCTGTCAGCGTGGACAGATTAAAAAAAGCCATCATGGATACCGTTACAGTCTCTACACCAGAAACTCCAACAGATTGCTGTCCCAGCGAGCCACCTGTTTCATCTCCAGTCACGAGAAGTGGACGACGTGTCCATTGGCCCGCCAAGTTGGCACAATAAGTGAATTACTGTTAACCTCAAGTGATTTTCTTAATCATTCTTCGTGCAAAACATTTCCATTTTTCTTGTGTTTACTATTTCCAGTTTCAAATACAATGAACTTTCTGCTTGAACAATTGCAACTTTTAGTGACCATGTGCTCATGTCACGAAGAACATTATTTATAATGAACATTATTTATTACAAACACTATTTAAGAACAAACATTGCGTATAGCATTGTTTTTTCTTCTCTCTCTTGTTTTGCAAAAATTTGTATTTTTCTTGTTCTGTAACATTGATTGTGTAATTGCCATAATTTTTATATACTTACAAGGCGTGTACATATTCTGTTTTTCATGCACACTACAAAACCACGTTTGTTTCACCTTTTGGTTCATACACGGAGCAATAGATATTTGTGTCCCTCTAACTCTTACACTACAAAATGTTTTCTCTTTGATCACGCATTTCACAAATCGCATCCTCAACACTGGCCTTCTTTTTTCACGTACACATTCACTCAATAGCTCGAGAATGCCTCGCTATTTTTTTTTACCACATGCATTCGCTCAAGTCATATGCTGTGGAGCAAACTGTTACTTTTAGGCATGCTTACGGCCATTCAGTTCACACATTACGGTTATCTTCACTGCCCAGTTAGACTTTTTGTCACGCAATTCACAGACAACTCAACCCAAATTGCAACAGGCTCATTCATCACGCCTGCATAAATCTGGTCAAAGTCATTTTATAGTTTATTTCTTTTTTCTCTTCCTGACACACACATCTTGCCATATCATCTCTACATCGACTCTGTCCTGTACTCGATGATCACAACATTTCACAACGTGCTGGACACTCCTGGGGCTATTGTCATGACAAATGCACCACTGGCCAATTACTATACGATATTTCGCTCTTTTGTTGTACAAAAGATCTGGCAGGGGACTAATGTACAGCCACCGGAAATAACATCTGTGAAATATACAGCGCCATCTACATGTTAGCTAGCTACCTCAACATGAAACAAAAGAACCCTTAAAAGCTACCAGAATAAACGCCTACACAGCGGCTAAACATCAAACGATTATTTCTGTATAAATAGAGTGGTTCCAAACACTTCAGCAATCGACTTTTGGCAGAGTCAGCTAGCGCATCGTTGTTCCTTTACTCTGCCACGCTTTGTCACTCACACACGCCTTGTACCTCGTATCGTCGCTTCATGTGAAAATAAATAGCTGATCGAATTTACATCTCGCCTTGCTTCGTCCTTTCAACTTGTGCTTTCGTCTGTCCATCTCAACAGTTCTTTTAAGGGCTATATGCGACAACAGCCCTTTTAAGGGCTATCTTCAGATCTGATCAGACCGTATGCGATAACAGTCCTTCTAAGGGCTATTCTCGGATCTGATCAGAAGTAGTGACCAGACTGACTAACCACGTCGCTACAGACGTTTCCCCCGGAAAGCGAAAACCCTAATCCTAAACCTAACCTTATCCCTAATCCGGGTTAAGTCTATTGCAAGCATCTACAAGGTCCAGATAAAAAAAATCGAAGAAAGAGGTGCCCCAGCATGGCCTCAGCCGGATGGCTGGAACAGGTAAAAGAGTAAAAATTATTTTCCACCAAAGGCAAGAGTTGTGTATGAAGCGAAAGAAGTTAGCAAGTGTTGTCAGAGGTAAAATAACACGACAAATTAAATAATTTCGTTTAAATATAAAATTTACTTCACTTCAGTGAATAAAAGAACAAAGAATAAGATTACTAAAAAATAATAGAAATTGACGATGTTTTTGCTGTTATTTCGTTATGTTGAAATAGTGTGTGACAAGATATCGTTCGTTAGTCGTAGCACAGTAGCCGTAGCAGCAAGGTAGCAGTCAAAGATCACTGACAAGAGAAGGTGAGTCTGTACCCCAAGAGGTCTATCGTTACTTTATCAGGAACTGCATTTTGCCTGGTCTAAGACAGGCTTCCTCTGTACCTTGTCTTGAGAACTACCGAGGTGGCCCCGAGAGATCGTCCACGCATATACTTGTTTACGCCAAAAAGGAGGTAACCCAGAATTTGACTGTTAAATGGGTACTACAACGCTATTAGCTGTCAGTCCAAGCAGCCGATGGAAACAGGCGAAGGTGACGTCACTCGTCAAACATCGTTTATTTCCGTATTACTACCACGCGTAAGTGGAGTTTTCACGCATTTTTTGGAGAGAAAGAGAGGTGGAAGTGAGAGGGAAGACTTAAAAGGGCCAAATTAGAAAACAGATAGAAAACAAGTCATGGTTATAAAGCATATCGATGAAAGTGGAGTTACTTAAATGAAAATATAGGTGGCCCTTAAAAGGGCCAAATTAGAAAACAAATTTAAGTTAATTAGAAAACAAGTCATGGTTATCAAATAAATTTGATTTATTCATTTATATTTTCATTATTCACCAACCTTATTCAAAAGCATGTTTAGAAACATTTTTTTCACCAACCTTATTCAAATGTATGGAATCAGATGACGGATATGTTCTAATAACTTTTGGAAAATTTCTCCTTTAAATTCATACCGCCACATGAATTCAATGAGATGGGTTTGAAGCAAATTTCTGGCTGTCCCATTTTCCTTTTTATTCCTATTTTTTACGTGTTTCCACAAGCATTCTATGTGATTCATTGTGGCAAATGTTACCGGATCAACAAAATTGATCAAATGGTTCACCGTCAAATGTTGATAGCCTAGCTGATCGATCGTATTATAGGAACACCATAGATCAGATATTATGGTTGTCCCTGGCAATATACGATCCTGTATAATGGTTAAAAGTGTCTCCGCTGTCCTGTCTTCTACTGCTACTAAAATACATCTTCTGGTACTTCTTTCCAAAGCACCAAAAACCCAGTGTTTTCACAGAATGGCCACGATGGTATTTCCTTCTCACGAATGCGCTTTCATCAATCTCGACAATTCGGTTTGGCCCGCCAAGCTTAATGTTTTGTGCCACATGGTACTCTGCACATACATCACAGCAAAAATTTCGCCAATCTGCTACAGCCACATTCTCCTGAAATCTTCTTTTGCCCCAAAATATAATATATCAACTATTTGTTCACACTTCAAATTGCTATTTTCTAAAAATGCGCCTTTTCGAATAGAAACCTGTTTTCTACATGGTCTTTTACATGACCAGATAATCCCATCTGACACATTTTGTTTCGCTACTTCCAACATACGTTGACCACATGAAGGGCAGACCTCTTGTGTATTCAGAAGACCTTGAATTTTCAACCAATTGACGGTATCTACTGTAGTAGCGGTAGCAATGGTTAATTCCCTTAACACTTGGATATATTATAGAACTCATTTTTCAACTTGCAGATGCGTGTATTATCACAAAGTGAAGATTAAAGTTTATTTATTTACGTGGTATTGGTGATGATTGTTGCTGATTGGTGGGGATTGTCTCCATGGAGACTGTCGCTTGTCTCCATGGGCACTGTATCCATGCTTTTGAATAAGGTTGGTGAAAATAATTTGTTTTCTAAACATTTCTTCATAAATATATAGGGTTGGTGAAAAAAATTTGATAATCATAATTTGGCCCTTTTAAGGGCCACCTATATTTTCATTTAAGTTAACTCCACTGTTGGTGAAAATGACTTGTTTTTTATATTGATAACCATAACTATGAATATATGTGACGTCATTCATCAACCTTCCCCTACTTTCACTTCTGACAGCTAATACCATGAACTGTATTTTAATGGGATCTTCTGAAACTAAAGAAAAATCAATTTGTGAATGCAGAAGTAAATATTTCGAAAAACGTTGCAACCGAAGGAAGACAGCAAGACGATACTTTGGTTCATGGAGACGTAGTTTTAGGTATTTCTTCCTGCTTGGTACGGGTATGTTCTTTGTAGAAATATTCAGATGTTTCTGCATGATCAATATAAGTCAATAGAGTACTCAATCAAGGGAGCCAAATAGTAATAATAATAAATTTGAAGACTAACATCCAAAGAGGGCTCGATAAGGATAAATATATATCAAATATATAAGAACCGTAGAGCAAATATTTATTAAAATAACAGATTAAAGTTTAAGCAAAGAATCGGCTGCTTTCACCCTTAATGGGATCTTCAGAAACTAAAAAAAAATCAATCTGTGAACGCAGAAATAAATATTTTTAAGCCGACCTTTCCCAATTGCACCTCTCAAGGGCAATGACACACAACCATGACCTCTGGCATCACACAGTAATACAGAAGACCCGACTTTCCACAAGAACATATAGACAAAAATGTGCTGTGGTGTGCTTTGTTGTAAGTGAGGATTTAAATTTCCACTTTGATTTATGTTAGAAAAAAAATGTTTCCTTCATTTTTGCATGTGCTATCAACTTCCAAGATGCTCGGAGTGGACTATGCTTTTAGCATATTAACAAAAAATACGACTTCCCCTGCAATAAAAAATGACTAGCTTTGTAAATGGTATTTCCACCCACATCCTCCCTCTTTTTTCTACAAAGCTAGTCATTTTCATCAGGTTTCCATGTCATAACCATTGATAATATGTGCATATAATTGTAATTTGCGAGCACCATTTATGTCAAATTGGGTGGTAAGCACGAAAAAAAAAAAAAAAAATGCCAGATGAAAATTTGTCACACTAAAATCAATATCTTGGTGTGATGTAGTATGGTGTGGTTTGGTGAAGTTTCTACAAAGATAGTCATTTTCGACAGGTTTCCATGTCAATTATTGATAAGTGGAAAAAATATAGTCAATTGGGAGCACCTTTAATGTCAGATTGGGTGGTAAGCACACACACGAAAAAAAAAAAAAACGTGAAGAAAATGTTTCAGACCAAGATCAATAGCTTGGTGTGATGTAGTATGGTGTAGTTTGGTGAAGTTATGAAATGGAAACCAATTGTAAACGATAGATTCCCATGTCATATTCATTGATAATGTGTGTGAAAATAGTCATTTGCAAGCACCTTTGATGTTAGATTGAGGTGGTAATCACAAAAAAAAAAAAGCAGCTAGCAAATTTGTCACATTGATCTCCATACCATGGTGTGATGTAAATGGTAGGAGTAGGTGTTTTGTAATAAATTTACCATATAGTGAAGTATGGTTATGGTATGGATCGGGGTAGATTAATGTGCTGTGGTGTGCTTTGTTATAAGTGAGGATTTAAATTTCCACTTTGATTTAGGTTAGAAAAAAAATGTTTCCTTCATTTTTGCATGTGCTATCAACTTCCAAGATGCTCGGAGTGGACTATGCTTTTAGCATATTAACAAAAAATACGACTTCCCCTGCAATAAAAAATGACTAGCTTTGTAAATGGTATTTCCACCCACATCCTCCCTCTTTTTTCTACAAAGCTAGTCATTTTCATCAGGTTTCCATGTCATAACCATTGATAATATGTGCATATAATTGTAATTTGCGAGCACCATTTATGTCAAATTGGGTGGTAAGCACGAAAAAAAAAAAAAAAAATGCCAGATGAAAATTTGTCACACTAAAATCAATATCTTGGTGTGATGTAGTATGGTGTGGTTTGGTGAAGTTTCTACAAAGATAGTCATTTTCGACAGGTTTCCATGTCAATTATTGATAAGTGGAAAAAATATAGTCAATTGGGAGCACCTTTAATGTCAGATTGGGTGGTAAGCACACACACACACACGAAAAAAAAAAAAACGGGAAGAAAATGTTTCAGACCAAGATCAATAGCTTGGTGTGATGTAGTATGGTGTAGTTTGGTGAAGTTATGAAATGGAAACCAATTGTAAACGATAGATTCCCATGTCATATTCATTGATAATGTGTGTGAAAATAGTCATTTGCAAGCACCTTTGATGTTAGATTGAGGTGGTAATCACAAAAAAAAAAAAGCAGCTAGCAAATTTGTCACATTGATCTCCATACCATGGTGTGATGTAAATGGTAGGAGTAGGTGTTTTGTAATAAATTTACCATATAGTGAAGTATGGTTATGGTGTGGATCGGGGTAGATTAATGTGCTGTGGTGTGCTTTGTTATAAGTGAGGATTTAAATTTCCACTTTGATTTATGTTAGAAAAAAAATTTTTCCTTCATTTTTGCATGTGCTATCAACTTCCAAGATGCTCGCAGCGGACTATGCTTTTAGCATATTAACAAAAAATACGACTTGCCCTGCAATAAAAAATGACTAGCTTTGTAAATGGTATTTCCACCCACATCCTCCCTCTTTTTTCTACAAAGCTAGTCATTTTCATCAGGTTTCCATGTCATAACCATTGATAATATGTGCATAAAATAGTAATTTGCGAGCACCATTTACGTCAAATTGGGTGGTAAGCACAAAAAAATAAAAAATAAAAAAATAAAAAAAATTGGCAGAGGAAAATTTGTCACACCAAAATCAATATCTTGGTGTGATGTAATATGGTGTGGTTTGGTGAAGTTTCTACAAAGATAGTCCTTTTCGACAGGTTTCCATGTCATAATTATTGATAAGTGGAAAAAAAATAGTCAATTAGGAGCACCTTTAATGTCTGATTGGGTGGTAAGCACACACACACAAACAAAAAAAAAAACGGGAAGAAAATGTTTCAGACCAAGATCAAGAGCTTGGTGTGATGTAGTATGGTGGTACTTGGTTTGGTGTGGTTTGGTGAAGTTATGAAATGGAAACCAATTGTAAACGATAGATTCCCATGTCATATTCATTGATAATGTGTGGGAAAATAGTCATTTGTAAGCACCTTTGATGTAAGTTTGACGTGGTAACCACAAAAAAAAAAAAAGCAGGGAGCAAATTGTTCACATTGATCTCCATACCATGGTGTGATGTAAATGGTAGGAGTAGGTGTTTTGTAATAAATTTACCATATAGTGAAGTATGGTTATGGTGTGGATTGGGGTAGATTAATGTGCTGTGGTGTGCTTTGTTATAAGTGAGGATTTAAATTTCCACTTTGATTTATGTTAGAAAAAAAATGTTTCCTTCATTTTTGCATGTGCTATCAACTTCCAAGATGCTCGCAGCGGACTATGCTTTTAGCATATTAACAAAAAATATGACTTTCGCTGCAATAAAAAAATGACTAGCTTTGTAAATGGTATTTCCACCCACATCCTCCCTCTTTTTTCTACAAAGCTAGTCATTTTTCACAGTTTTCCATGTCATAATTATAGATAATATGTGCGAAAAATAATCAATTGCAGCACCTTTGATGTCAGATTGGGTGGTAAGAACACACACAAAAAAAATAAAGAAGCAGGAAGAAAATTTTTCACACTGAGATCAAAAGCATGGTGTGATGTAGAATGGTGTAGTTTGTTATGGTGTGGTTTGGATTGTTGTAGTTATGACATGGGAACCTATTGCAAATGATAGGTTTCCATGTTATATACATTGATAATGTGTAAAAAAATAGTCATTTGTGAGCACCTTTGATATCAGATTGGGTGGTAAGCACACACACACAGAAAAAAAAAACAGGAAGAAAAATGTTCTCACTGCGATTAATAGCATGGTGTGATGTAGTATGGTGTAGTTTGGTATGGTGTAGTTTGATGTAGTTTAATGTGGTGTGGTTTTCTAACCTCCAACATGCTCACAGCCAACTATGCTTTTACCATCATCATCATCATTTTACGTCCACTTTTCCCTGCTTGCAAGGGTGGGACGGGATCTGATTCTGGCTTGATTTCTACAGCTGGATGCCCTTCCTAACACCAACCTCATTTACAGTGAGTGCTGGGTGGTTTTTGCCGTGGCACCTACACGACCATATTGCAGTAAATGATAGGGACCCCTACAGCTGAGTAGACTGGAGCAATGTGAAATAAAGTCTTGCTCAAGGAAACAACACACCACCTGGTCTGAGAATTGAACTCACAACCTTTCGATTGCAAGGCCACTGCTCTAACCACTAAGCCATGTGCCTCCATTACCATATTAACAACAAATATGACTTTCACTGCAATCAAAAATGACAAGCTTTGTGAATGGTATTTCCACCCACTTTCCGCCCTCTTTTTTCTACAAAGCTAGTCATTTTCAACAGGTTTCAAAGTCTTCATTGATAATATGTGCAAAAAATAGTTAATCGCAAACACTTTTAATGTCAGATTGGGTGGTAAGCACACACAAAAAAAGACAAAAAAAGCAGGAAGAAAATTTTTCACACTGAGTTCAATAGCATGGTGTGATGTAGTATGGTGTAGTTTGTTATGGTGTGGTTTGGTTTGGTTTAGTTTGGGATGGTTTAGTTTGGTGTAGTTATAACATGGAAACCTATCATAAATTTACCAAGGTATGGTATAATCTGGTTTGGTGTAGTGTAGGTTAGTGTGGTGTGGTATGTTATTGTGTTGCATCGTATAGCGTGATTCTCTTTAAAATGTAATGCCTATCTTCTATATCTTAAAGAGTGACCTTAAATGTGATTGCAAATGACTTTTTTCTCTGGATTAATGTTAGATTTAGGGTTAGTGTTAGGGTAAGTTTTACTGTTAATGGTAAGTTTATTGTTAGTGACTGTGTTACTGTTAGCATTACTGTCACTGTTAGTGTTACTGTAATTGTTACTCTTACAGTTACTGTTTGCGTTACTGTCTGCATCAGCGTTAGCATTTGCATAAGCGTCTATGTAAGCTTTTGTGTTAGTGTCTAAGTAGACTGGTGTCAGCATCTATGTCAGCATTTGCGTCGGCGTCTGCATTGGTGATAGTGATTGTGTCAGCATTTCCCTTAGGGTCTGAGTCAACATTAGTGTTAGCATTAGTGTTTGTTTCAGTTCCTACGTCTACGTCAGCTTCTGAGTCAGCATTATCATTAGCGTCCGCATCAGCACTTGTGTCAGTGTCAGCATTTCCCTCAGTGTTTGCATTAGTGTTTGAGTCAGTGTTTGCATTTGTGTAGGGGTTAGCATTTGCGTCAGCATCTGCATCAGCATTCACATTAGCGACAGCGTTTCCTTTAACGTCTTTGTCAGCATTTCCGTTAGCTTCTACGTCAGTGTTTACGTTAGCGTCTGTGTCAGTGTTTCCTTTAACGTCTTTGTCAGCATTTGTATTAGCTTCTACGTCAGCGTCTGTGTCAACGTCTCTATTTACATCAGCGTCAGCGTTTACATTTGCATCTGTGTCAGCGTTTACGTTAGCTTCTACACCATCGTTTACATTAGCGTCTGCGTCATCGTTTACATTAGCATCTGTGTCAACGTGTGTTAGCATCTGCGTCAGCATTTATGTTAGCGTCTGTGTCAGCGTTTATGTTAGCGTCTGCGTCAGTGTTTATATTAGCATCTGCGTCAGTCTTTATGTTAGCATCTGTGTTAACGTGTGTTAGCGTCTGCATCAGCATTTTCATTAGTGTTTGCATCAGTGTTTCCTTTAGCTTCTACGTCAATGTTTACGTCTGCGTTAAAGTTCACATTAGCATCGCTGTCATCGTTTGCGTCAGCATTTGCATTTGCTTTAACATCTGCATCAATATTTGTGTTTGTGTTTGCATTAGTGTCTGCATGTGCTTTAGTGTTTGCATCAGCATGAGCATTTGTGTCAGTGTCCACGTCAGCGTTAGAGTCTGTGTAGCATTTACATCAGCGTGTGCGTCAGAGTCTTTGTCAGCATTCACCTTTGCACCTGCATCAGTATTCATGTTAGTGTTTGTATCAGCGTAAGCGATTGTGTCAACATTTGCGCTAGCGTTTGTGCCAGCGTTGGTGTTAGTGTTTCCATTAGTGTTCATGTTAGTGTTTGGTTTTGTATTAGTGTTAGTGTTCAGGTTAGTGTTAGTGTCTGTGTTAGTTTTCAGGTTAATGTTGACTTAGTTTTCTGGTTGGTGTTAGTAGTCAGATTAGGGTTCGTGTTACTTTTAGTGTTAGTGCTCAGGTTAGTGGTTTATGGTAGTGTTAGTGTTCAGGTTAATGTTCGTGTTAATCTCAATTTTAGTGTTATTGTTCAGGTTAGTGTTAGTTTTAGTGTTATTTTTTCCATTAGTGTTAATGTTTGTGTTAGTGTTTCCATTAGTGTTAGTGCTAGTCTTTGTTTTTCTGTTAATGTTAGTGTTTGTTTTAGTGTTGAGGTTAATGTTAACTTAGTTTTCTGGTTAGTATCAGTTTTCGTGTTAGTTTTAGTGTTAGTGTTTTTTTAGTGTTAGTTTTTATGGTAGTGTTAGTGTTACTGTTAGTGCTCAGATCAGTGTTAGTGTTGTCTTACTATTTATGGTAGTGTTAGTTTTAGTGCTAGTGTTTAGGTTAATGTTAGTGTTTGTTTTTGCGTTAGTATCTCTGTTAGTGTTAGTTTTAGTGTAAGTGTTCAGGTTAGTGTTCAAGTTAATGTTAGTGTTAAGGTTAGTGTTAGAGATTGTGTTAGTGTTATTATTTGTTTTTGTGTTAGTATCTTGGTTAGCATTAGTGTTTGATGTTTCCATTAGTGTTAGTGATTGCGTTAGTCTTTGTTTTTGTGTTAAGGTTAGCGTTAATGTTAGCATTAGTATTTCTGTTAGTGTTAGCATAAGTGTTTATGTTAGTGTTCAGGTTAATGTTAGCTTAGTTTTCAGGTTAGAGTTAGTGTTCAAGTTAATGTGAGTTTTAGTGTTCAGGTTAATGTTAGTGTTAGTTTTTATGGTAGTGTTAGTGTTACTGTTAGTGCTCAGATCAGTGTTAGTGTTACTGTTTATGGTAGTGTTAGTTTTAGTGCTAGTGTTTAGGTTAATGTTAGTTTTAGTGTAAGTGTTCAGGTTAGTGTTAGTGTTCAAGTTATGATAGTGTTAATGTTAGTTTTAGTGTTAAGGTTAGTGTTAGAGATTGTGTTAGTGTTTGTTTTTGTGTTAGTATCTCTGTTAGCATTAGTGATTGATGTTTCCATTAGTGTTAGTGATTGTGTTAGTGTTAGTCTTTGTTTTTGTGTTAATGTTAGCATTAGTATTTCTGTTAGTGTTAGCATGAGTGTTTGTGTTAGTGTTCAGGTTAATGTTAGCCTAGTTTTCAGGTTAGTGTTAGTGTTCAAGTTAATGTTAGTTTTAGAGATTGTGTTAGTGTTTGTTTTTGTGTTAGTATCTCTGTTAGTGTTAGTTTTAGTGTAAGTGTTCAGGTTAGTGTTAGTGTTCAAGTTAATGTTAGTGTTAGTTTTAGTGTTAAGGTTAGTGTTAGAGATTGTGTTAGTGTTAGTATTTGTTTTTGTGTTAGTATCTCTGTTAGCATTAGTGTTTGATGTTTCCATTAGTGTTAGTGATTGCGTTAGCATTAGTCTTTGTTTTTGTGTTAAGGTTAGCGTTAATGTTAGCATTAGTATTTTTGTTAGTGTTAACATTAGTGTTTATTTTAGTGTTCAGGTTAATGTTAGTGTTCAGGTTAGAGTTAGTGTTTCAAGTTAATGTTAGTTTTAGTGTTAATGTTAGAGATTGCGTTAGTGTTTGTTTTTGTGTTAATATTTGTGTTAGTATCTCTGTTAGCATTAGTGTTTGTTTTAGTGTTGAAGTTAATGTTAGCTTAGTTTTCTGGTTAGTATCAGTTTTCAGATTAATGTTTGTGTTAGTGTTACTTTTAGTGTTAGTGCTCAGGTCAGTGTTAGTGTTTATGGTAGTGTTAGTTTTAGTGCTAGTGTTCAGGCTAATGTTTGTGCTAATGTTAGTTTTAGTGTAAGTATTCAGGTTAGTGTTAGTGTTTGTATTAGTGTTTACGGAAGTGTTAGTTTTAGTGCTGGTGTTCAGGTTAGTGTAAGTTTCAGTTTTAGTGTTAGTGTTCAGGTTAGTGTTTGTGTTAGTTTTCTATTTAATGTTAGTTTTCAGATTTTGTGTTTGTGTTAG
The DNA here is from genome assembly GCA_964016885.1 of Eledone cirrhosa. NCBI lineage: Eukaryota > Metazoa > Mollusca > Cephalopoda > Octopoda > Eledonidae > Eledone > Eledone cirrhosa. The sequence goes on from OZ024740.1 coordinate 195,762,702, forward strand.
TTTTTATGTTAGCGCTAAGTTCACTGTTAGAGCATGTGTGAGTGCAAGTGTTAGAGCATGTGTGAGTGTTATTTTTAAAGTTCGGTTTTAGCTTAAAGTTAAGTTTTCTACTTTCCAGGAAAAAAGTTGATCCTCTCTAACTTGAGTGGTGTGATATAGTGTGGTCAAGTATAGTGTTTCATAGTCTTGTGTGGTGTTGTCTATAGTTGTATAGTGTAGTATGGTATATTGTTTCATAGCATGGTCTGATGTGAGGTCGTACAGTGTTTCGTAGTGTGGTGTTGGATAATGTGGTATGGTATAATGTTTGTCAGTGTCGTGTGGTATGGTATAGGTTGATGTAGTGTGGCTTAGTTTGATTATAATAATACAAATAATAATAACAATAATAATAGTAATAGTAATAATAATTGTTCTTCTTGTTCATTTTCTTTGTCTTCTTCTGTGCCTTTGTCTTCTTCTGTGCCTTTGTTTTCTTCTGTGCCTTTGTTTTCTTCTGTGTCTTTGACTGCTTCTGTGCCTTTGACTTCTTCTGTGCCTTTGACTTCTCCTCTGCCATCTAAATACCAAAAACAAAGAATGTAAAACATATATGTTGCCTATCTCTCAGACTTTACAAAGTGCTGAGGAGATAAAGTTAATTTAAAGAGCAGTGTGCTCATGCACTGTGATCCTATAATGTAGCTTATAAGCTATTTCATAACTAAAAAACAATGTCAAACATCAACAAAAGTATATACAAATATCTTTGAATGTTTAAGTTAAACCTAAATAGATCATATCTACAGGTCATTAGGTTAAGACTGAACTAAGATCATATCTATAAATCATTAGGTTTAGCCTGAACTGAGATCATACTTTCTTCTTCTATTCGTCATCTTCGTTTTCCGTGTCTTCTTTGTCTTTGTTGTCATTTTCATTTTAGTCGTCTGCTTCGTCGTCTTTTTCTTCTTTTCCATCTAAATATAAAAAAAAATTGTAAACAAATATATAGCTGATCACTCAGACTTTCACGAAACACCGAGGAGATACAGTTAATATAACGAGTAGGGAGCTCATATATATATATATATATATATATATGTTCCGAAGGACTGGCGTAGCAGCATTATAGTTAACTGTTATAAGGGTAAAGGAGATGCCCTCGATAAGAGTAACTATAGAGGCATTAAATTAATCGACCAGGTCATGAAGGTCACGGAAAAAGTAATAGCGCAACTAATCAGAGAGCGAATTGATCTAGATGAAATGCAGTTCGGGTTTGTGTCAGGAAAAAGTACCACAGACGCTCTTTTCATTGTACGACAACTACAGGAGAAGTACCTAGCTAAAAGTAAACCCCTATACTTAGCTTTCGTCAACTTGGAGAAGGCCTTCGACAGAGTCCCCCGTTCCTTTATCTGGTGGGCTCTTAGAAAACTAGGTGTTGATGAATGGCTTGTGAGAGCTATACAAGCCATGTATAAAGAAACAGTCAGCAAGGTTAGAATTAACAACGAATATAGTGAAGAGTTTAGTGTAAAAGTTGGTGTTCATCAGGGCTCTGTTCTTAGCCCCCTACTATTTATTATTGCCCTCCAGGCTATAACAGTGGAGTTCAAGACCGGCTGCCCATGGGAACTCCTATACGCAGATGATCTAACGCTCATAGCTGAATCAATGGCCGAGCTAGAGAAGAAATTCAAAACATGGAAGCACGGCCTAGAATCAAAAGGCCTTAAAATTAACCTGGCTAAGACTAAAGTTCTAGTTTGTAAGAAAGAAAATAAGGCGGCGGTCCCCTCCGGGAAGTGGCCATGTGCAGAGTGTAGGAAAGGCGTAGGTAGAAATTCCATTTTGTGTCCCAAATGCAAAGTTTGGGTTCATAAAAGATGTAGTGGGATCACAGGTAAGCTAACTAAGAACATAGATTTTACATGTGGCCGGTGTTCTGGGGCAATAAGTAGCAGCAAGTGCCCACAAATACTAGCTCTTTCAACTGCGCAGAGGGTTCTATAGAAATAGTGGACAGCTTCCGTTACCTGCAAAATCAGCAGTGGGGGAGGGTGCTCTGAAAGTACAGTAGCTAGAGTCAGAACTGGGTGGAAAAAGTTCAGAGAGCTTATACCACTATTAGCCGCTAAAGGGTTCTCCCTAAAAATGAAAGGCAGGTTGTACGATTCCTGCATACGAACAGCAATGTTGCATGGCAGTGAGACCTGGGCATTGTGTGCAGAGGATATACGCAGACTAGAGAGAAACGAAGCTTGCATGCTCCGCTGGATGTGTAATAGTAATATACGTGAACGACAAAGCATAAACGAACTAAGGAAAAAATTAGAAATAAGAGGGATCAGATGTTGTTTACTAGAGAGAAGGCTACGTTGGTATGGTCACGTGATGCGCATGATGGACGATAGCTGTATAACAAAGTGCAGGGCAATAAAGATAGACGGTAGCCACAGAATAGGCAGACCCAGAAAAACCTGGGACGAGCTGATAAACTCCGACCTCACACACTTACACCTCACCAAGACAATGTCACTGGACCGAGACCTTTGGCGGTACTCAGTAATAAAGACCCGCCTTACCTAAATACAAAGTAAAACCTACTACAGTCAGTAGGCATCTCTAACAAAATACACCCCCATCCCACCACCCCCACCCCATCCACACCGCCCCCTTCTATGTAAAGTTATGTTGGTGCCACACCATCCAGGCCGAAACAAATGAGATCGTGTAGGTGTCACGACAAAAAAACACACAGTCCACGCTGTAATGTGGCCGTGTAGTCAACACGGTAAAAACCTCCCAGACCCACACTGTAAATGTGGTTGGTGTTAGGAAGGACATCCAACTGTAGAAAACCTGCCAGACAGTCCTATGCGAGCAAGACAATCACTCTTGCCTCAAGTGGGAAAACCCCCGTCCAAACCCATGCAAGCGTGGAACACGGACGTTAAACGTTGATGATGATGATGATGATGATGATGATATATATATATATATATATATGGTATAACATGGTGTTATGTGGTCTGGTGTGGTACAACATGGTGTGATGTGGTGTGGTATGATATGGTGAGGCGGGGAGGGGGGCACAACGTTAGATTAACGTTAACAATACACATGTAGCATCCATCTACAGGTGATTAAGTTAAGACTGAGGTGTAATCATATGAAAAGGTCAATTTAAAATTACACTGAGATCCTGCTTAAAATGATGGTCAATGAAGTGTTTACTTACTCAGATCCTTTGAAATAACTTTCTCTTACTGTAACTGGACATACCTACGAAATAGAAAACAGTCGAATAGACAGTGGTGTGGTGTAGTGTAGTGTAGTGGAATGTGGTTTAGTGTAGTGGACAGTGGTGTGGTGGAGTGGAGTGTGGTTCAATGTAGGATGTGGGATATGGTGTAGTGAGTGTGGTGGGATGTAGTGTGGTAGCATGTGGTGTGATGGCATGTGATGTAATGTGGCGAGGCATGGTGAAATGTGATGTGATGTGATGAAATGTGGCGTGGCATGGTGAAATGTGATGTGATGTGATGAAATGTGGCGTGGCGTGGTGAAATGAGGTGAGGCGAGACAAGACGAGATGAGATGAGATGAGTGATGTGATGTGATATGGTGTGGTCTGATGTGGTGTGGTGTGGTGTGATGTGATGTGATGTGGTGAGATGGGGTGTGGTGTGATGTGATGGCGTGCGGAATGATTTGATGTAATGTGAAATTTGTTCATCCTATTTTTCATGTGCTATCAACTAATCCAATTTCCAAGATGCTTGAAACTGACTTTTTCCTCCCAGGAAAACGGCGGGGTGAGGTGGTTCCCCCTTCACCCAGATAACCCCTGCTTACTCGGAATTTTCCCTTTGATTCTATTTTCATGCGTTATGAGTGAATATGACTTCGAAACCAGTCAAAAACAACTAGCTTTGGAGAAAGAGGAGGGGAAAGAGTTTTGCAGATCTACACCCCACTCACATGTTGTGGAACTTAATCATTTTCGGTATATTTCCTATGCTATTTCCTATGCTATTTCCTATGCTATTTCTTGTGCTATTAATTAATCTGACCTCCTAGATGCTTCCAATCAACTTATTTCCCTGGGTTGGGTTTAGGGTTGGGGTAATGTTTAGGGTTTAGTTTTAGGGTTGGGGTAAAGTTTAGGGTTTAGTTTTAGGTTTAGGGTAATGTTTAGGGTCTAGTTTTCGGGTTGGGGTAAAGTTTAGGGTTTGGTTTTAGGTTTGGGGTAAAGTTTAGGGTTTAGTTTTAGGGTTGGGGTAATGTTTAGGGTCTAGTTTTAGGATTGGGGTAAAGTTTAGGGTTTAGCTTTAGGTTTGGGGTAAAGTTTAGGGTTTAGTTTTAGGGTTGGGGTAATGTTTAGGGTTTAGTTTTATGGTTGGGGTATAGTTTAGGGTTTAGTTTAAGGGCTGGGGTAATGTTTATATTTAGATTTAGCTTGGTTTGGTTTAGATTTAGACTTTAGGGTTGGGGCTAGATTTAATTTTGTTTAATTTAGTTTTAGTTTCCAAATCCCAGAAAAAAAAAAATTGATTCAGAGCAACTAAAAGGTCAGATTAGTTGATAGCACTCAAAAGGAAACCGAAGACAAATCATTAGGGTATATATCTACAAAACGACAATGGTTTTTCCACCTGCTTTACCCCTCCTTTTTCCTAGAACAACTAATCATTTCCAACTGGTTTGGAGGTCATATTCGTTGATAACATACGAAAAATCTTAGAGAAAACTCTGGGGTTAAATGAGAGAAGTGCATCCTCGATAGTTTTCCATGAAGAGAGAGTTTAATAACAAACATCTTTGAGTTCGGGTTAGTTTATAACACATGACAAAAAGATGAGGAAAAAATTTTGGGTGTTATGTGGTGTGGAGTAGTGTGGTGTGTTTTTATGTGGTGTGATGTAGTAAGGTGTGTTTTTATGTGGTGTGATGTAGTGAGGTGTGGTGTGTTGTGTTGTGGTGTTATGTAGTGTGGAGGGTACTTATGTGGAGTGATTTAGTGAGGAGTGGTGTGTTGTGTTGTGGTGTGGTGTTATGTGGTGTGGAGTAGTGTGGTGTAGTGTTGTATGTTTTTATGTGGTGTGGTGAAGTGTGGTGTGATGTGGTGTGGTGAAGTGCGATGCGGTGCAGTGTGGTGTTGTGCAGTGTTGTGCAGTGGGGTTCTTCATCTTTATCTTTCTCTTCTTCATCTTTGTATTCATCTTCTTTGTTTTGTCTTCCATCTAAACAAAAAAAAATATATATAAAACATATATGTAGCCAATCTCTCAGACTTTTACAAAGCTCCAGGGAGATAAATTTAATATAAGTGGTGTGTTCCTGAACAGACATACTACAAAATAGCTTAAAAGCTATATATATAAATAAATATACACGGGTTTGTATGATTGTGTATAGAAGATTATCTAAATATAAAACAAAATTGTAAACAAATATATCGCTGATCTCTCAGACTTTCACGAAAGAGCGAAGAGATAGAGTTAATATAACGAGTGGGGAGCTCATATATATATATATATATATATGGTATAGCATGGTGTTATGTGGTCTGGTGTGGTATGTGGTCTGGTGTGGTATATGGTGAGGCGGCGGGGGGGGGGGGGACAACGTTAGATTAATGTTAACAATACACATGTAGCATCCACATGTGATGAGAAGGGGGAAACAGTGTTTAACTAATTTTAACATTACATGTACCATCCATCTACAGGTGATTAAGTTAAGACTGAGGTGTAATCATATGAAAAGGTCAATTTAAAACTACACTGAGATTCTGCTTAAAATGATGGTCATTGAAGTGTTTACTTACTCAGATCCTTTGAAATAACTTTCTTTCTCTTACTGTAACTGGACATACCTACGAAATAGAAAACAGTCGAATAGACAGTGATGTGGTGTGGTGTGCTTTGTTATAAGTAAGGAATTAAATTTCCACTTTGATTTATGTAAGAAAAAATTTTTTCCTTCACTTTTGCATGTGCTATCAACTAATATAACTTTCAAGATGCTCGCAGTGGACTATGCTTTTAGCATATTAACAAAAAATATGACTTCCGCTGCAATAAAAAAAATGACTAGCTTTGTAAATGATATTTCCACCCACATCCTCCCTCTTTTTTCTACAAAGCTAGTCATTTTTGACAGTTTTCCATGTCATAATTATTGATAATATGTGCGAAAAATAGTCAATTGCAGCACCTTTGATGTCAGATTGGGTGGTAAGAACACACACAAAAAAAATAAAGAAGCAGGAAGAAAATTTGTTGGATTGTTGTAGTTATGACATGGGAACCTATTGCAAATGATAGGTTTCCATGTTATATACATTGATAATGTGTAAAAAAAATAGTCATTTGTGAGCACCTTTGATATCAGATTGGGTGGTAAGCACACACACACACACAGAAAAAAAAAACAGGAAGAAAAATGTTCTCACTGAGATTAATAGCATGGTGTGATGTAGTATGGTGTAGTTTGATGTAGTTTAATGTGGTATGGTTTTCCAACCTCCAACATGCTCACAGCCGACTATGCTTTTACCATCATCATCATCATTTTACGTCCACTTTTCCCTGCTTGCAAGGGTGAGACGGCAACTGATTCTGGCTTGATTTCTACAGCTGGATGCCCTTCCTAACACCAACCTCATTTACAGTGAGTGCTAGGTGGTTTTTGCCGTGGCACCTACACAACCACTTTGCAGTGGAATGATAGGGACCCCTACAGCTGAGTAGACTGGAGCAATGTGAAATAAAGTCTTGCTCAAGGAAACAACACACCACCTGGTCTGAGAATTGAACTCACAACCTTTCGACTGCAAGGCCACTGCTCTAACCACTAAGCCATGTGCCTCCATTACCATATTAACAACAAATATGACTTTCACTGCAATCAAAAATGACAAGCTTTGTGAATGGTATTTCCACCCACTTTCCGCCCTCTTTTTTCTACAAAGCTAGTCATTTTCAACAGGTTTCAAAGTCTTCATTGATAATATGTGCAAAAAATAGTTAATCGCAAACATTTTTAATGTCAGATTGGGTGGTAAGCACACACAAAAAAAGACAAAAAAAGCAGGAAGAAAATTTTTCACACTGAGTTCAATAGCATGGTGTGATGTAGTATGGTGTAGTTTGTTATGGTCTGGTTTGGTTTGGTTTAGTTTGGGATGGTTTAGTTTGGTGTAGTTATTACATGGAAACCTATCATAAATTTACCAAGGTATGGTATAATCTGGTTTGGTGTAGTGTAGGTTAGTGTGGTGTGGTATGTTATTGTGTTGCATCGTATAGTGTGATTCTCTTTAAAATGTAATGCCTATCTTCTATATCTTAAAGAGTGACCTTAAATGTGATTGCAAATGACTTTTTTCTCTGGATTAATGTTAGATTTAGGGTTAGTGTTAGGGTAAGTTTTACTGTTAATGGTAAGTTTATTGTTAGTGACTGTGTTACTGTTAGCATTACTGTCACTGTTAGTGTTACTGTAACTGTTACTCTTACAGTTACTGTTTGCGTTACTGTCTGCATCAGCGTTAGCATTTGCATAAGCGTCTATGTAAGCTTTTGTGTTAGTGTCTATGTAGACTGGTGTTAGCATCTGCGTAAGTGTCAGCATCTATGTCAGCATTTGCGTCAGCGTCTGCATTGGTGATAGTGATTGTGTCAGCATTTCCCTTAGGGTCTGAGTCAACATTAGTGTTAGCATTAGTGTTTGTTTCAGTGCCTACGTCTACGTCAGCTTCTGAGTCAGCATTATCATTAGCGTCCGCGTCAGCACTTGTGTCAGTGTCAGCATTTCCCTCAGTGTTTGCATTAGTGTTTGAGTCAGTGTTTGCATTTGTGTAGGGGTTAGCATTTGCGTCAGCATCTGCATCAGCATTCACATTAGCATTAGCGTTTGCGACAGCGTTTCCTTTAACGTCTTTGTCAGCATTTCCGTTAGCTTCTGTGTCAGCATTTCCGACTTTGTCTGTGTCAGCGTCAGTATTTACATCTACATCAGCGTCAGTGTTTCAGTTAACGTCAGTGTTTACGTTAGCATCTGTGTCAGCGTTTTGTTAGCTTCTACGTCAGCGTTTACGTTAACATCTACGTCATCATTTACGTTAGCTTCTACGTCAGCGCTTACATTAGTGTCTGTGTCAGCGTTTGTGTTAGCTTCTACGTCAGCGTCAACGTCTCTATTTACATCTACATCAACGTTTACATTTGCGTCTGTGTCAGCGTTTACGTTAGCTTCTGCGTCATCGTTTACATTAGCGTCTGTGTCAACGTGTGTTAGCATCTGTGTCAGCGTTTATGTTAGCGTCTGCGTCAGTGTTTATATTAGCATCTGCGTCAGTCTTTACGTTAGCATCTGTGTTAACGTGTGTTAGCATCTGTGTCAGCATTTTCATTAGTGTTTGCATCAGTGTTTCCTTTAGCTTCTACGTCAATGTTTACGTCTGCGTTAAAGTTCACATTAGCATCGCTGTCATCGTTTGCATCAGCATTTGCGTTTGCTTTAACATCTGCATCAACATTTGCGTCTGTGTTTGCATTAGTGTTTGCATCAGCGTGAGCATTTGTGTCAGTGTCCACGTCAGCGTTAGAGTCTGTGTAGCATTTACATCAGCGTGTGCGTCAGAGTCTTTGTCAGCATTCGCCTTTGCACCTGCATCAGTATTCACGTTAGTGTTTGTGTCAGCGTAAGCGATTGTGTCAACATTTGCGCTAGCGTTTGTGCCAGCGTTGGTGTTAGTGTTTCCATTAGTGTTCGTGTTAGTGTTTGGTTTTGTATTAGTGTTAGTGTTCAGGTTAGTGTTAGTGTCTGTGTTAGTTTTCAGGTTAATGTTGACTTAGTTTTCTGGTTAGTGTTAGTTTTCAGATTAGGGCTCGTGTTACTTTTAGTGTTAGTGCTCAGGTTAGTGGTTTATGGTAGTGTTTGTGTTCAGGTTAGTTTTAGTGTTATTTTTTCCATTAGTGTTAGTGTTTTATGTTATGTTAATGTTTGTGTTAGTGTTTCCATTAGTGTTAGTGTTAGTCTTTGTTTTTCTGTTAATGTTAGTGTTTGTTTTACTGTTGAGGTTAATGTTAGCTTAGTTTTCTGGTTAGTATCAGTTTTCGTGTTAGTTTTAGTGTTAAGGTTAGTGTTAGAGATTGTGTTAGTGTTTGTTTTTGTGTTAGTATCTCTGTTAGCATTAGTGATTGATGTTTCCATTAGTGTTAGTGGTTGTGTTAGTGTTAGTCTTTGTTTTTGTGTTAATGTTAGCATTAGTATTTCTGTTAGTGTTAGCATGAGTGTTTGTGTTAGTGTTCAGGTTAATGTTAGCTTAGTTTTCAGGTTAGTGTTAGTGTTCAAGTTAATGTTAGTTTTAGTGTTCAGGTTAATGTTAGTGTTTGTTTTTGCGTTAGTATCTCTGTTAGTGTTAGTTTTAGTGTAAGTGTTCAGGTTAGTGTTCAAGTTAATGTTAGTGTTAAGGTTAGTGTTAGAGATTGTGTTAGTGTTATTATTTGTTTTTGTGTTAGTATCTTGGTTAGCATTAGTGTTTGATGTTTCCATTAGTGTTAGTGATTGCGTTAGCGTTAGTCTTTGTTTTTGTGTTAAGGTTAGCGTTAATGTTAGCATTAGTATTTCTGTTAGTGTTAGCATAAGTGTTTATGTTAGTGTTCAGGTTAATGTTAGCTTAGTTTTCAGGTTAGAGTTAGTGTTCAAGTTAATGTGAGTTTTAGTGTTCAGGTTAATGTTAGTGTTAGTTTTTATGGTAGTGTTAGTGTTACTGTTAGTGCTCAGATCAGTGTTAGTGTTTGTGTTACTGTTTATGGTAGTGTTAGTTTTAGTGCTAGTGTTTAGGTTAATGTTAGTTTTAGTGTAAGTGTTCAGGTTAGTGTTAGTGTTCAAGTTATGTTAGTGTTAATGTTAGTTTTAGTGTTAAGGTTAGTGTTAGAGATTGTGTTAGTGTTTGTTTTTGTGTTAGTATCTCTGTTAGCATTAGTGATTGATGTTTCCATTAGTGTTAGTGATTGTGTTAGTCTTTGTTTTTGTGTTAATGTTAGCATTAGTATTTCTGTTAGTGTTAGTATGAGTGTTTGTGTTAGTGTTCAGGTTAATGTTAGCTTAGTTTTCAGGTTAGTGTTAGTGTTCAAGTTAATGTTAGTTTTAGTGCTAGAGATTGTGTTAGTGTTTGTTTTTGTATTAGTATCTCTGTTAGTGTTAGTTTTAGTGTAAGTGTTCAGGTTAGTGTTAGTGTTCAAGTTAATGTTAGTGTTCAAGTTAACGTTAATGTTAAGGTTAGTGTTAGAGATTGTGTTAGTGTTAGTATTTGTTTTTGTGTTAGTATCTTGGTTAGCATTAGTGTTTGATGTTTCCATTAGTGTTAGTGATTGCGTTAGCGTTAGTCTTTGTTTTTGTGTTAAGGTTAGCGTTAATGTTAGCATTAGTATTTCTGTTAGTGTTAGCATAAGTGTTTATGTTAGTGTTCAGGTTAATGTTAGCTTAGTTTTCAGGTTAGAGTTAGTGTTCAAGTTAATGTTAGTTTTAGTGTTAAGGTTAGTGTTAGAGATTGTGTTAGTGTTAGTATTTGTTTTTGTGTTAGTATCTCTGTTAGCATTAGTGTTTGATGTTTCCATTAGTGTTAGTGATTGCGTTAGCGTTAGTCTTTGTTTTTGTGTTAAGGTTAGCGTTAATGTTAGCATTAGTATTTCTGTTAGTGTTAGCATTAGTGTTTATGTTAGTGTTCAGGTTAATGTTAGCTTAGTTTTCAGGTTAGAGTTAGTGTTCAAGTTAATGTTAGTTTTAGTGTTAGTGTTAGAGATTGCGTTAGTGTTTGTTTTTGTGTTAATATTTGTGTTAGTATCTCTGTTAGCATTAGTGTTTGTTTTAGTGTTGAAGTTAATGTTAGCTTCGTTTTCTGGTTAGTATCAGTTTTCAGATTAATGTTTGTGTTAGTGTTACTTTTAGTGTTAGTGCTCAGGTCAGTGTTAGTGTTTATGGTAGTGTTAGTTTTAGTGCTAGTGTTCAGGCTAATGTTTGTGCTAATGTTAGTTTTAGTGTAAGTATTCAGGTTAGTGTTCGTGTTTGTATTAGTGTTTACGGTAGTGTTAGTTTTAGTGCTGGTGTTCAGGTTAGTGTAAGTGTCAGTTTTAGTGCTAGTGTTCAGGTTAGTGTTTGTGTTAGTTTTCTATTTAATGTTAGTTTTCAGATTTTGTGTTTGTGTTAGTTTTTATGTTAGCGCTAAGTTCACTGTTAGAGCATGTGTGAGTGCAAGTGTTAGAGCATGTGTAAGTGTTATTTTTAAAGTTCGGTTTTAGCTTAAAGTTAAGTTTTCTACTTTCCAGGAAAAAAGTTGATCCTCTCTAATTCGAGTGGTGTGATATAGTGTGGTAAAGTATAGTGTTTCATAGTCTTGTGTGGTGTTGTCTATAGTTGTATAGTGTAGTATGGTATATTGTTTCATAGCATGGTCTGATGTGAGGTCGTACAGTGTTTCGTAGTGTGGTGTTGGATAATGTGGTATGGTATAATGTTTGTCAGTGTGGTGTGGTATGGTATAGGTTGATGTAGTGTGGCTTAGTTTGATTATAATAATACAAATAATAATAACAATAATAATAGTAATAGTAATAATAATTGTTCTTCTTGTTCATTTTCTTTGTCTTCTTCTGTGCCTTTGTTTTCTTCTGTGCCATTGACTGCTTCTGTGCCTTTGACTTCTTCTGTGCCTTTGTTTTCTTCTGTGCCTTTGACTTCTTCTGTGCCTTTATCTTCTCCTCTGCCATCTAAATACCAAAAACAAAGAATGTAAAACATATATGTTGCCTATCTCTCAGACTTTACAAAGTGCTGAGGAGATAAAATTAATTTAAAGAGCAGTGTGCTCATGCACTGTGATCCTATAATGTAGCTTATAAGCTATTTCATAACTAAAAAACAATGTCAAACATCAACAAAAGTATATACAAATATCATTGAATGTTTAAGTTAAACCTAAATAGATCGTATCTACAGGTCATTAGGTTAAGACTGAACTAAGATCATATCTATAAATCATTAGGTTTAGCCTGAACTGAGATCATACTTTCTTCTTCTTTTCGTCATCTTCGTTTCCCGTGTCTTCTTTGTCTTTGTTGTCATTTTCATTTTAGTCGTCTGCTTCATCGTCTTTTTCTTCTTTTCCATCTAAATATAAAAAAAAATTGTAAACAAATATATAGCTGATCACTCAGACTTTCACGAAACACCGAGGAGATACAGTTAATATAACGAGTGGGGAGCTCATATATATATGGTATAGCATGGTGTTATGTGGTCTGGTGTGGTACAACATGGTGTGATGTGGTGTGGTATGATATGGTGAGACGGGGGGGAGGACACAACGTTAGATTAACGTTAACAATACACATGTAGCATCCATCTACAGGTGATTAAGTTAAGACTGAGGTGTAATCATATGAAAAGGTCAATTTAAAATTACACTGAGATCCTGCTTAAAATGATGGTCAATGAAGTGTTTACTTACTCAGATCCTTTGAAATAACTTTCTCTTACTGTAACTGGACATACCTACGAAATAGAAAACAGTCGAATAGACAGTGGTGTGGTGTGGTGTAGTGTAGTGGAATGTGGTTTAGTGTAGTGGACAGTGGTGTGGTGGAGTGGAGTGTGGTTCAATGTAGGATGTGGGATATGGTGTAGTGAGTGTGGTGGGATGTAGTGTGGTAGCATGTGGTGTGATGGCATGTGATGTGATGTGGCGAGGCATGGTGAAATGTGATGTGATGTGATGAAATGTGGCGTGGCATGGTGAAATGTGATGTGATGTGATGAAATATGGCGTGGCGTGGTGAAATGAGGTGAGGCGAGACAAGACGAGATGAGATGAGATGAGATGAGTGATGTGATGTGATATGGTGTGGTCTGATGTGGTGTGGTGTGGTGTGATGTGATGTGATGTGATGTGGTGAGATGGGGTGTGGTGTGATGTGATGGCGTGCGGAATGATTTGATGTAATGTGAAATTTTTTCATCCTATTTTTCATGTGCTATCAACTAATCCAATTTCCAAGATGCTTGAAACTGACTTTTTCCCCCCAGGAAAACGGCGGGGTGAGGTGGTTCCCCCTTCACCCAGATAACCCCTGCTTACTCGGAATTTTCCCTTTGATTCTATTTTCATGCGTTATGAGTGAATATGACTTCGAAACCAGTCAAAAACAACTAGCTTTGGAGAAAGAGGAGGGGAAAGAGTTTTGCAGATCTACACCCCACTCACATGTTGTGGGACTTAATCATTTTCGGTATATTTCCTATGCTATTTCCTATGCTATTTCCTATGCTATTTCCTATGCTATTTCCTATGCTCTTTCTTGTGCTATTAATTAATCTGACCTCCTAGATGCTTCCAATCAACTTATTTCCCTGGGTTGGGTTTAGGGTTGGGGTAATGTTTAGGGTTTAGTTTTAGGGTTGGGGTAAAGTTTAGGGTTTAGTTTTAGGTTTAGGGTAATGTTTAGGGTCTAGTTTTAGGTTTGGGGTAATGTTTAGGGTTTAGTTTTATTGTTGGGGTATAGTTTAGGGTTAGTTTAAGGGTTGGGGTAATGTTTATATTTATATTTAGCTTGGTTTGGTTTACATTTAGAGTTTAGGGTTGGAGCTAGATTTACTTTTGTTTAATTTAGTTTTAGTTTCCAAATCCCAGAAAAAAAAAATTGATTCAGAGCAACTAAAAGGTCAGATTAGTTGATAGCACTCAAAAGGAGACCGAAGACAAATCATTAGGGTATATATCTACAAAACGACAATGGTTTTTCCACCTGCTTTACCCCTCCTTTTTCCTAGAACAACTAATCATTTCCAACTGGTTTGGAGGTCATATTCGTTGATAACATACGAAAAATCTTAGAGAAAACTCTGGGG
>OZ024740.1:195781606-195796606 GCA_964016885.1 Eledone cirrhosa
CCCGCTTGGACCAAAGTATGAGTGAACTTGGATTTGCGGACAAAGAGCGCAGCTCCCTAATTCATAGTCTACAAATGGCTGCGATATCTGGCACCTTCAAAATTTGCAAAACATTCTTGCGATTCAAGGGATGACAATTTCTTTTCTTTTACAACCATGCCACCAAGAAGGTGGCCGGTCAAAAAATATACTCGAAATTAAGAGAAAGAGATAACATACATAGACATATACATACATATATACATATACATACATACACACATACATATATACATCCATACATGGTGGCTGCCAACTCGTTTTCGAGTACGGCCACTACTTTATATCCATGTAGGAGAACCCCTACCGATGCGCTGAACGAGTGTGACTTTTTAGTCCAGCCAACGACTTGAAAACTCTGGTACAAACACTACACTTGCGACAATTATTGACACATAGTGCTGGGCCCATGGTACCATGTAACGAAAAGTGCAGAGAGATCTCCAGATCGTGAAGCTTTTATAGTGCCGTGAAGCTTTTATAGTGAGCAAAGGCACTGCACAAAGCCAGTCCCACTCTCTTAACCAAGATGATATTTACCAAAAAGAAGAACAAGTCAACATCATTGGATACCATCAGGGTTGCAGGTGTTATATCAGAGTTTTCCTTCTCTTAGAATTCTGCATTGACAAAGGCTAAGGGGTCATCTATCCCAGTGATTTTGGATGGCCATTGACTCTTAAGAGCTCCTTTGCTCTTTGACAGGTTTTGTTTTTAGTCCTGCAGGATGTCGAAAGTCACCCTCCTCACCAAGAAACCTTGGTAGGGTTGCCAGCGACCCGACCATGGGACATACATACATACATATATGAAGCATACAAACAATCTGAACCCCCAAAGTTCGGTTTTATGCAAAGGCTAAACACGTTATGGAACTCCAAACACCCAGAATTAGACTTTTCTCCAAAGCATTTAAATGAACAGCCAAAACGTATCATTATATGTAAATTGATACATCTAACGGAATTGAGTGATACTACAAATACAGCCCTTGTTGACAACCACCCCACCTCCACTGACAGACAAAGAGAATGGCCAACTAAATCTAATAGTGAACAGCTCACCAACAATTTTGCTGAAATCCATCCCACTTCCACTGAAGAACAGCGAGAAAGGTCAGCTAACTCTAGTAGTAATTGTCACCACATTAACAACGAGGCTGAAATTCATGACTCTACTGTACAAACAGAACACCAAAAACTTGTGGGCACCTTACAAGTGATATGGGACGATATGTTTCAAGAGATACACAGCCTTAATGTGAGTGACAGACCATACAACACCAGAATCAGTAAAGAACCCACTAAATTGGAATTGGAAGCGGTGAACGAAATAGCTGGCAATTATCTGAAGGCTATACGATCTAAAGGTGTAGAAATGACATTTGAAACGCTTAATATTTTGTTGTATGTTTCAGCTGTCACATTGCTATCATATAACACACATCTAAAACCACGCAATCAAGATACAAACAAAAAGCCTGTACCAGCATGGATGCGAAATTTAAAAAGCAAAATTTTGTCCCTGAAACGAAGTATTTCACACATCGCAGTCGTTATGAAATGCAACATAGAGAGCAACTTCACACGACACCAGGAAGACCTAAAAAAAAAGTTAGAGAGACGATTTGGAGATACAAAATTTAAAACTTTGAACTCCAAATTACACCAGTTGAAACAACAACTCACAGCTACAACAGAAAGACTAAAGTCAACAGCACATAAACGACAAGTGCTAAATAGATTGTTTGCCAGAGATCCTAAATCAGTTTATCGCAGCTTCGGTGGCAAAAGCTCAATCCCTGTAAATGACACCCCTTCAAAAGAACAGGTTGAGAGCTACTGGAGATATGTATGGGAAACGGATGACGGATTCAACAGACAAACTAATTGGCTAAAAGAACTGGAACAGGACTACTGCACACATGTCCAGACAAAACAATATGACATAGATGGTATGATGTAAATAGTAGGAGTAGGTATTCTCCAATAAATTTATAATGATATGATGTAGAATGGTATAGTTTGGGGTAGTTTAATGTGGTGTGGTCTGCTTTATTATAATGTGTTTCCCTATAAAGTAAGGACTTTAATTACCACTTTGAATCAAGTCAGAAAAACATCTTTCCTCTGTTTTTTCCCTGTGCTATTAACCAATCCAACTGCCAAGATGCTTGCAGTTGACTAAACAACAAATATGAATTGCACTGCAATAAAAAATGACTAGCTTTGTAAATGGTATACTACATACATACATATATATATATATACACAATATATTAATAAATGGAAACTATATTTATAAAACCATATTTATTTTATACATTTTTCAGGGGCCACCGCTTTCATCAGATAAAAAATATATATATATACATACATGCGACCCCTGTAACGTTTTTAATAATTATTTGATATTACTTACCTTTTTCTTATCTTTTGCTTTTACTGTTTTGCTTCTCCGGCGATTGGTGACATTCGCGCTATTGAATGTAGAAAAATGGCGCCAAACTTTTCCTTTTAAAAGAATAATGTGATTTATCACGTGATATTTCCTCTAAATATGTGAATACGTAGATACGTATTTTTGGCACTACAACGCTATTAGCTGTCAGTCGTGAAAGTAGGCGAAGGTGACGTCATTCGTCATCGTTTATTTCCGTATTACTACCACCGCGCGTAAGTGGAGTTTTCACGCGTTTTTTTTATTTTTTTAATTAAAGCATATCGATGTAAGTGAAGTTACTTAAATTAAAATATAGGTGGCTCTTAAAAGGGCCAAATTAGAAAACAAATTTAAGTTAATTAGAAAACAAGTCATGGTTATCAAATAAATTGGATTTAATCATTTATATTTTCATAGTCATGGTTATCAATATAAAAACAAGTCATTTTTACCAACAGTGGAATTACTTCTGACAGCTAATACCATGAACTATATTTTCATACTCATGGTTATCAATGTAGAAAACAAGTCATTTTCACCAACAGTGGATAGATAGTGTAGTCCTAGATTAATATGCCTAAAAAAATACCCGGTTGTCACAGTTGAAGTGTCATCATAGGTTGGCTAGGAATCGTTGTCAATATACAGCTAAAAATAAGGAAATGAAAATATTTTCCTTTCAACCTTCCAAAGTAGATAAACTAATGTATCAGTCTAAATATAATGATTTCTACTTTAGGCCAAGGTCAGCAATTTTAGGGGAGGGGAAAGTCGATTACATCGACCCCAGTATTTACTGGTGCTTTATTTTATCGACCTCATAAGGATGAAAAGCAAAGTTAAACTTGGCGGGATTTGAACTCAGAACATAAAGGGCCATAACTCTATGCTGTTAAGCACGTTGTCTGACGCTCTACCAATTCTGCCAAACCACCTACCAATCTAAATATAATTGTTTCTACTTTTTGGCACAAGGCTAGCAATTATCTCAGTGTATTACTGGTACTTTATTTTATCGACCCCCGTAAGGCAAAGTTAATCTTGGCGGGATTTGAACTCAGAATGGCAAGGGCCGTAACTCTATGTGTCAAAGCATGGCGTTTGACCCTCTACCGATACTGCCAATCCACCTACCAATCTAAATATGATGGAGTTGATTCAGTACTCCTATAAAGTATCTTAGCTGTGAATATATATAGATAGGGTCATAAAGGCTAAGAGACAGTCTTGGGGATAAAAAAATAACAACAAGGAAATAGAAGTCTTACTATGAGAGGTTGTTGATTATGGCAAATGAAGGTCTACCTCAAGTAGACCTAAATGAAAGATCAGCCATAAAAGTTGACAGCAGTATGGTTTGAGACCTTCCTGCACCACCTTTCTCCTTCACATCGCCTCCTCTCCTCTGAACACCACCCAACTTGTCACACACCCATACCTCTATACTTATCACACTCCATGACATCATGTTCAGAGTGTGACAGCTAGACTGGCCCATACAGCATACATCAAGCAATATACAGCTTGATGTATGCTCTTTCTCATCACTGTCTCCCCAGCTGGGCCAAGGACAAGATGAGCACCCAAGTGTTGTTATGAGGTAGTACTGGAGACATGATAAATCATACCCTATCCACCTTGTAAAATGGTAGTGCTGGTGCCTTAACATAAAGCACCCAGTCTACCCTGTAAAGTGGTTGACAATAAAAACCATCCAATCCATCTTTTAACCCTTTAGCATTTAAACCAGCCATATCCGGCCAGAATTCTCTCACCTCTTTCTGTTCAAACCAGCCGTAACTGACTACTCATACTGACGTTGAGGTATTGTTCTCAAAATAAATAACATCAAAATCTCGTAGTCGATATTTTGTGAGATAATTATGTAAGATAAAGCTTTTACCACAAAAATACAATAGTATATATAGAGTAATGTAAATGCTAAAGGGTTAAGATGGTAGTGTCAGTGCCACAACTAAAAACACCAAGTATATCCTATAAGGTTGCATTGCTGGTGCCATGAGAAAAGATCCCAGTACATGCTGTAAAGTGGTTAGGATTAGGAAGGGCATCCAGCCATAGAAAAGCAAGCCAAAAATGGAATGTATGAGCTAGAGAATGTCCCCTGATGTGTCAAGCCACATAATGTCAGCCCATATAACCTATGCAAGCATTGAAAATAGGTGTTAAATGGTGATTGATAATGATGATGATATATTCACACATATATCATCATCCAAACCCATGTGAGCGTGGAATATGGACGTTAAACGAAGATGATGATGATGATGATGATGATATCTATATATATATATAAACAAAAAAGGTGTGGTAAGATACCAGGTGGATCATAACGCACCAAAGTACTCGATACTTAGGGTAGTAGAGTGGGTAATAGGAAAAGAGTCAGGACCCCGACGGCTGAGCTCCAGCTCTTTTGACAGTTAGATCTAGCTGTCGAAATGGCCGGAGCTCAGCCGTCAGGGTCCTGACTCTTTTCCTATATATATATATATATATATACATATGTGTGTGTGTGTTTGTATTATATTTGTATGTATATTATTTGTATATATATATCCTCAGCATCATTTAACATCTATCTTCCACGCTTGCATGGTTTAGATGGGTTGTCGTATTATGAGACAAGTCAGGAGACTATGTCTTGCTCACACAGATCTGTATTTTGGCTTCATCTCACTAACATGCAGCATCACACATTGCACTCAGGTATCATAGTTATCCTTTTGTACGTTGGGAAAAGCCTTTTTTTTGTCAACAGTGAGATTAGCTCTCTAAACTTTTTCCATCCTATCCTTATTCTAGTTATTATGCTCTTAGAGCATCCTCCTCCACTGATAATTAAATCACCTAGATAGCAGAAAATTAATTTGTAAGGAACTTAATTCGATTCCAATCCAATCCAAGGCCTTCTCACTCCTGTTGAAGGAACTCCTCCCTGGTTGACCTCCACCGCTTTCTATTTGGTTTGGGTCATGTCAAGGGTGTAGCCATATTCACCAAACTTGGCCAATTGCTGGTGGGTGAGGCTATTTAACCTAGAGTTGGGATGGATGGCCTTTGACTCTGGTGAGTTCATCTGCCCTTTTAACAAGTCTTGTTTTTGTGCTGCTGGGGTTCCACTTACCCTCCTCAGCAGATGAGGGTCTGCTGTGGGAGTCAGTTTAGTCAGTGAGTACTTCACCATGAATCAGGTTGTACTGGATTGCATGGTACTAGTAGCAGACAGAATTCCTCTTCTCAGTACTAAATATAATTCCAACCAATCCCAAACATAATTACCCATTTTTTCATTCACCCTCTCAATTTTTTTTATACACTTATTTTTATTTATTCATTCATGTAATTCTTTTACTTAAACACCTGTTATTTTTTTTATATAGATACAAATTAAAAACCACATATATCTATTTTTAAGTTGAATCAACTAAATAACAGTGTTTCTTTAATCATTATTATCATTATGGCCACAGTTGAACATTCCTGACAAAGTCTCTGCATAATTCATAACTTTCCATTGCTCCTGGCAACTGCTCCCTACTGAGGTTTGTATCGTCCAAGAGTTGTGTGGGTATGGTGTGGCGTGTGGTGGCCGGAAGCTGGGGAGTGCTCGACCAGAAGGGTGCTTGGCCGGAAGGGTGCTCGACCAGAAGGGCCAGAAGATCGGCCTCTCTCTAGTGGTGACCAGCAACGGTGTGGACGCGAGTTTTGGCAGCTCCCGGTGTTAATGAGTTGGACGCACGTGGAAGAGGAGAAACCAGCAATGGGATTTAGCGGCGCCTATGGAAAGCGGTGAGTGAGATAGCTTTTTCTAACCACAAGCTATTTCGGCATTGGAAACTGAGATCTGATTGAAAAAAAAAGCTACTGGAAAAACAGAGAGGAGTCTGTTTTTTTTTTTTTATCACATACCGCAAGACAAATTAGAATATGGCGACGAGACTACGAACAAGCGAAGCGATCAGGGCATTTACCGGTGAAGGTGATGTTGTCTCTTGGCTGCGAAAGGTCCGGCTGGTCGCAAGCTTACAGAAGATAGAAGATGTGGCTGGCCTCATGGCACTGGACCTCGAGGGGGACGTGTTGGTACTCTTCCTTGAGTTGGACGAACACAGCCAAAGAGATGCGCAAAAGATTGAGAGGCGCATGATGGAAGCGTTTGCAGAGGGACTGTTAGCCGCTTTCGGTAAGCTGGCAAGAATTAGATGGAACGGTGAACGAGTTGACATTTTCGCAGCGGAAATACGGCGATTGGCCATGTTCGCTGGATATCAGGTGGAATGCGAATGCACGGTGCGGTTGGCGTTCATAAATGGATTTCCAGACGACATAGCGGTGAAACTGCAGCAAGTCCCGGGTTACAAAGAAATGGAAATGCGTTCACTGGTGGAACAAGCCCGGATCATAGCAGAAGATGCCAAGAAGAGTGTCGCGGCGATAGCAACTACAGAGGGAGGCAACCACGGCACGCGGTCGCCCGCGAACGTTTAGAGGTCGCTGTTTTAGGTACCAGGGCCCGCACATGGCTAGAGACTGTAGAGAGTCAAGGCCGGAAATAATATGCTACCGGTGTAAGCGACCAGGCCACATCGCTACTAACTGCGACCAGGGAAACGATCCAAGGGGAACTACTGCACCGGTAGTTGCCCCTTACGAGTAGAGGCGCTGCCCGTGGTGGAAGTCTTCGTGAGGGGAAAGCCACAGCGAGCCCTTGTGGACACGGGCTGTACGACGACACTGGTGACTGTGGGGGTGGCGCAGAGGTGGAGAGGGAAGAGCAGTGTAAGGGCAGTCGACGGTAGGAAAATTGAATGCCGAGGTCGCAGCGAGATGGAAATAGCGGTACGGAGAAGGGAAATAAGGCTTTCTGCCATCGTTGTAGACAGCGTGGTGGATGGGATCGGCGTGGTTATGGGCATGGACGCAATTGGCCGTCTAGGAGGCGTCACAGTGAACAACGTCGGTGTGTCGTTTGGCGCCGCTGCATCGGTATGCGCTGTGAGTGCGCGACAGGAGAACCAGAAGGCCCACGAGGAGAAATACCCTGCTTACACTGTGCAGGACAAAGACTTCAAGTCCGTGTTCGATGGGCAGTGATGGGTTGTTGAGTGGTACTGGAAGGGAGAACCACTAACACTGAAGACCAAAGTGGGTTGCTATCAACAAACATTGAAGGGAAACATTAGGAGCGAGTTCGAGCGAGAGGTAGAGAGATGGATTGAGGAGGGCATACTGCTTCCCTGGAAAGAGGAGGTGAAGTGCGGAGTATTGCCGTTAATGGCGGTGGCGCAACCCACGAAGAACAAGGTGAGGCCGGTGCTGGACTTTCGGGAGCTGAACGAGCACGTGTCATGCCATACGGGTGGCGAGGTCACGGATGTCTGTGGGGAAACCCTGCGTGAGTGGAGACGCATGACGGGGGGTTCAGCAATCGTAGATCTAAAATCGGCATACTTGCAATTGCATATAGATGAGAAGCTCTGGCAGTATCAGCTGGTCAGGTATAAGGGCCGGACATATTGCCTGACCAGGCTCGGTTTCGGGCTGAGCTCCGCACCGAAGATCATGGTGGCGGTCCTCAAGACCATTCTGGGAAAGGCCAACAAGATGAAGAGGGCCACTAACTCCTACATTGACGACATGCTAGTGGACGAGTCTGTGGTGTCGGTGGCGGAGGTCACGAGCCATTTACAGAGGTATGGACTGGCTGTGAAGCCGTCAGAAGCGTTGGAGGGAGGAGCCGCTCTGGGACTTAGGCTACAGCGAGACAGGACGGGCGTGTTAGTATTCCAGAGGGGAAATGAAGTTCCAGAACTGGGCCCAAGTATGAGTAGGCGGGAGCTTTTCTCGGTGTGTGGAAAGTTGGTGGGTCACTACCCGATTGCTGGGTGGCTCCGGACGGCATGCAGCTATGTCAAGAGACGAGCGGGAGGAGTGACTTGGAGTGACAGAGTGGGAGAGAGGACGGTGGCCATGATGCAGGAGATCGTGGGGAGGGTGAAGGCCGACGACCCAGTGCGGGGACGCTGGTATGTTCCCAAATCGCAGAGCGGGACCGTATGGTGCGATGCCAGCAGCATAACGCTGGGTGTCACGTTGGAGATAGGAGGTGTTGAGGTCGAGGATGCAGCCTGGCTTAGGAAGAAGGACGACTGCAACCACATCAATGTGGCCGAACTGGACGCAGTGTTGAGAGGGGTGAACCTCGCCCTGAGGTGGGGACTGCGCACCATCGAGATACGCACCGACTCGGCTACTGTACTCGGATGGGTGAGATCAGTGCTCACCAGTGAGAAGAGAGTGCGAACGAGAGCGGCGGCGGAGATGCTGATAAAGCGCCGCCTGGGAACTTTAGGAGAGCTGGCCACCGAGTTCGACCTGAGGCTGAGCGTAGTTTTCGTGCCCTCAGAGAAAAATAGGGCGGACGTCTTAACTAGGGTGAAGAAAGCCTGGATGGAAGCGCCGGAGGAGGTAGAAGATGAGATAGCTGCCATGTGTTGGCTGACCGAGTCGGATCTGAAAGGGTTGCATGACATGCACCACATGGGAGTGGATAGGAGCCTGTTCCTAGCCAGGAGAATCGACTTGGACGTTAACAGACACAGTGTTCAAAGGGTGGTTAGAGGCTGCGTCTGATGTCAGTCCATTGATCCCGCCCCGGGTGTGCACGAAACGGGAAGCCTCCCGATGGATCGCGACTGGAAGCGATTGGCAGTGGATGTAACGCACTACTGACAGGGAACGTACCTCTCGATGGTCGACTGTGGACCAGGACGGGTGGCGATATGGAGGGAGATGAAGACTGGAACGGCCGAGGAAATCATGCAGACGTTGAGAGAGGTGTTCTTGAAGCGAAGCCCTGTGGACAAACTGCTGATGGACAACAGCACAGCGTTCTGCTCGGAGGCGCTGAGGGAGATGCTCAATGGATGGAAGGTGGACCATTTCTTCAGAGCAGCGCACGGGCCGAGCGGGAATGGAATTGTGGAGCGACACCACCGGACGATCAAGGCAATGGCGGAGCGGGGCCATATCTCACCAATGGAGGCAGTGTTCTGGTACAACATGTCCCCTCGGGTGGGACAGGTCGAGGAATCGGTGCCACACAGAGCAGTATTCAGATACGAGTGGCGGCACCCGTGCACGCCACACAACGGCCAGTGGGGAGAGAGAGTGCATTCGTGCAGGTGGGCGAAGAAGTCTGGGTTAAGGCGCCAGATGCACGTTGCACATCTCAATGGGGAAGGGAAACAGTGATGGCTGTAAATTCCCAGAACAATGTGTCCGTGGACAGAGTACCACGTCATGTCCTGGATGTCCGTAGAATCACTGTGTCAACGGACTCCGAGGAAGAGGAAACCCAAAGTGCTGCCCCAATACTGCGGAGATCGCAAACAAGTCGCAAACCACCAACCTGGACAGCAGACTTTCATATGCAGAAGGACGAGGGGGAAATTGATCCTTGAGATCAGGGGGGCGTGTGGGTATGGTGTGGCATGCGGTGGCCGGAAGCAGGGGAGTGCTCAACTGGAAGGGTGCTTGGCCGGAAGGGTGCTCGACCGGAAGGGCCACCAGATCGGCCTCTCTCTAGTGGTGACCAGCAACGGTGTGGACACGAGTTTTGGCAGCTCCCGGTGTTAATGAGTTGGACGCACGTGGAAGAGGAGAAACCAGCAGTGGGATTTAGTGGCGCCTATGGAAAGTGGTAAGTGAGATAGCTTTTTCTAACCACAAGTTGATCAATTAATTTTTTAGCAGGCCTTCCTCTAATGTATCTTGTGTCAGCTGGTTCCCACAATAATAGCTTGTGTATACCTTCCTGCTTACTTCTCCAGCAAATTGTTACCATCTTTGAGCAATTGTAGTTGTTATCTTGGCCAAGTTTCCATCAAAACTGTTTCTTTAATAAATAAATAAATAAATAATCCATTTATCATCACCATCATCCTCATTTTAAGTCTGCTTTCTATGTTGGTATGGGTTGAATGGATTGTGACAGTTCAAGTCAGTTCTGGATTTGTTGGTGGATCACATTTTGCATATATCTCATTTCTTTTTGCGTGGTTTCTGTGGCTGGATGCCCTTCCTAAAGCTAACCACTTTACAAAATGTATTAGATGCAATTTATTATGGGACCAGCACTTGAGAGTTTGTTGTGCCCCCTTGACTCTATGTTGCTTCTGTTTATTTGTAAACCATTTTACAGATTATATTGAGTGCAGATTGAGGCTGTCTTATGACTTACAAAGCTAAACAGTTCCTCACTATCCTACAATTTTTCTGTTTGTTTAAAACAACATGGCCAAGAATATGAATAGAAGAAAGAACGATAACAGATGAAGGACCTGGGTGAATGGATGATGAGCAGAATAGAGTGGTTGAGTAAGAGGAGAGTAGTGAAGGGAGTAAAGGAAGAGAGACACTGTTGGAGGAGGTAATGGAAGATAGAGTGTGTGTAAAGGGTAATGGAAGAGAAAGACAGTAATGGATTTCTAGTAATCTTATCAGATGAGGGTTTAGAAAACCTCTAATCTTAATTCCTTCTTCCATGTTACTCTGAAATATTTCCAAATTTAGTTATATGATACTGAGATTAATTTGCCAGACAACACCTGGGGAAATATAAAATAGCTTGAAGTGTTCAACACTAAAACAAACAGCAGACATATTACCAACATGCTATGACTTACTAAACTTTGATATTCATCTGAATAAAATAAATAAACCAAAGATTTTCAACAGTTTTTATATTATTTGTTTCTACAATTAGTTGGAAACTACATAGATTATAGAGGATTCTTCAAACTTTCAGGGGTCAAGGTAACTACTCTAATGTTGTCATCTTGATAAATTGAACCCAATATACTCTGTAAAGTGGTTGGTGATTAAATGGAGAAAATGTAGTTTCAAAAAGATTTTTTAGTCTTGTTGAAGAAATGGCAACTTCTCTAATGTAGGTGTCATGATAAAATACATCCAGTACACTCTGTAAAGTGATTAGTGTTATGAATGGGCATTCAAACATAGAAATCATGCCAAAAATAGAACGATGAGTGAGACATGGTTACCCAGAGGGAAGTAATAAGGAATATGAATTGATCTGGATCATATCAACCCATGCTAAGATGATGGCGGCAGCAGCAACGACAACAACGATGAGGAGGAGGAGGAGGAAGAGGATAACAGCAGTTTTGGTGATTGGTATGAGGATGGTGGTGATTATAGAAGAAAAAGATTGCCTTTCAAACTAAAATATTAAAAATCTCCAGGGTAAAATATGGCACTATATTTATTGGAACACAATGATCTACCACCATCCATTGAAACGTATTGGACATACAAGACTATAAGGCAGCTGCTATATAGTTATTCTACCTGCTAGAAATGGCAGCCAAATTTCTCATAAACCACATCCTAGTATCTTAAAAAAAAGAACATATTAAATAACTTATAAAATCAGGTAAAGACGTTTATGGACGGAAAAAAATGTTGCCAGCAACCACTATGAGGAATTGAACCTCATATCTTTCAGATACCAGCTTAATGCTTTTGTCATTGGGCTTAGTGGCCTCCAACAACATCTGACTGTCTTAATTAAGGTACTCAGCCAGGAGAGATATGAGTTTTGATTCCTCATAGCAACCACTGGTAATTTCTTTTTCCATCTATAAAAGGCCTTCATTCAATTTTATAAGCTTATCTTCAATGGCAACTCACCTAACCAAGGTAACTGGTGATGCTCATGAGGGCAGTTGGTTGTTCCAGCGCATCAGCCTCACCATCAGCTGAGGTAATACTGTGGAGATGTTAGATTGCCTCAAAAATTATTAGAGAGGTTTCCCAGTGCTCCTTGCGATATCTCATTATCTTTTGCTCTGGCAGCGGTTCATTTGTCCACTCCTTTCGCCTGCCTTTTGTTGTATGTGATCCTAGATGTATGAACTACCTGCTTGTGTGTTTTTTCTTTCTTTTTTTCCTTTCCCTTTTCTTTCTCTTTTTTTAATTATTTGTAATGTTATTTATACAACTCTTCAGTAAATAAAAATTCAAATCTCATTTATAGCAACCAATTGTACTTACAGTTATTCTTCAGCACCTGAGCATATTACATTTTCTATAAACCTTACATTCTCTCAACACTTCGTAAGTTTGAAAGTTTGAGCTTTGCACACACTGTTTGTTCACATTTTCAAAGCTGTTTGATTTAGCTCCCTAATTCAGACAGTAAGATGTTATCAGACAACCTTAGCTCAATGGCTAGAGCACTCAGCTGATATCTGAGAGATATGAGGTTTGATTCCTCATAACAGCTACTGGCAACTTCTTTTTCTTCTATAAGGGGTCTTTACCCAATTTTGTAAGCTATTTATAGCAACCGACTGCATTTCCAGTTATTTTTCGCCACCTGAGCATATTACATTTTCTATGACCTTTATATTAAACTAGCCACTACACTCGCCTCCACATTTCTGCTTAATCTACAAGGTGTCAGCCCTTCTATCAATATACAAAAACGAAAGGTCCAATTCATTGAGGATTGGGTTAGTAACCATCCACACCACATCCTTTTCTTCATCTGAAACCCATCTCGACAACTCCCACTCGATTTCTTTACAACAGGTGGTAATATCACATTCTCCAATAGCTACTGTGAATCAGTCACCATGCACAACAAAGCCAATGATTTGATAGTAGCTGGGCTCTATAGGCCACCTCAAACGCCTATATTATGCTTTAAAGAATGCCTCAACAGCATTAGGTGTTTTATATAACAGTGCTATTCTGGTAACATACTTAAGATGGGTGACTTCAATCTACCCCATGTTGATTGGTCTACAAACAGTTTGAAACCAGGCACTTCCATCTCAACTGCTGACAAAGAATCATTAGAGCCACTTCTCGATTTTATGGGTGAGTTTTTCTCGTCCCAACTTACCTTTACAAGCTATCAGAAAAACATTTTGGACCTAGTGTTTAGCAACCATACTAACACTATATATAATATTACAGTGGGGAAAAAATCCTTCTTTCAGACCATGACAGGTTTCTCTGTAACTGAAGATTTCACCAGCCAAAAGAAAATATTACCAATTAGAAAGACCAAAGGAAACATTGTTTCCTTGGTCCAATTTGATGAAAGTCGATCAACTGATATATAGGTCCACTCCAACAACAACAAGGAATTTCTCAAGCCATCTCTCGATCAAATGTATTCTCTGTTTGTTTTTGTCATGATTTCTTTTATTGATTAATTAATTATGCAATCCGCAACTGACGATGTCCCAGGGCCTTACGTCATAGTCGAATATGTAACTTGACTAGTGAAATATGTATAGTGCTTTTTGCATGATTAAAACTTTAAAAGGATATTTCTAGTTCGGCCTTCTGTTATATAAATATTTAACTCCGTTCTTGCACCAGCCACGGGATTCAACATCTACAATGGATGAGTTGCATAACGTAGAATGCTTTTCTCACGATTGCATCATGGTTAACTAAACAGAATGACCAGTTCCACCCATTGGTAAACTACACAACATAAATGGTATATATATATATATATATTTACCTAATATGTACTGTACTATCATAACCTAACATTCTGGCTGCACCTTTCGATGCATGACAAACAGATTGGGATCGTGGAAACTGTTATAGCAGTCCAGGTACTGTATCATCTTACCCTCACGAAGTCGTCTTCCTCACTGACTAACGAAAGTGTGCACTCTGGCTAACTGAGTTCAAATTTTAATAATTTGAAATTAGTTGTTCATCGAGTGAGTGGGGAAAAGGCCGAAATTATGTCTGTTCTATTCGACTTGCTTCGTCTCCTAAGTATATATATATATATATATATATATATATATATATATATATATATACATATATAAAGTGACAATAAGAATTGCAGCTATTTGTAAACTTTATTACATACGAGAACAAAAGTTACTATTTTACCGCTTAGTATTGTAGAAAACCGACTATTTTCAAACTTTACACATGTAATACTTGTTTCAGGGAGTGTTCTGAGCAAAAAAAATTTCAAATTTTCAATGCCCTAGGGACCGCATTAGGCAATTTAGCGATCTGTCTCCGTAATGCAGACAGCCAGACATATAGACAGATATTATAAGGGCGCGACGTTATATGTATGTATCTATCTAAAAAGAGAAAGATTATAGAGAGAGATCGCTAAATAGCCTAATGCGGTCCCTAGGGCATTGAAAATTTGAAATTTCTTTTGCTCAGAACACTCCCTGAAACATAAGTATTACATGTGTAAAGTTTGAAAACAGTCGGTTGGGTGCTTCTCGAGTTTTAAGGATTCAAATTCACACACACACACACAGACATCCTCAGTTTTATATATATAGATAGATAATGTTGTTCTAGATACATTATGTTTAAGTAAAACAGGAAATGATTATAGTTGGAATGTTTTTAACCAATGGTCTATTCAATCAATTTCCAGCCTACTGATTCACCAGTCTTGATATC
>OZ024740.1:195801606-195966606 GCA_964016885.1 Eledone cirrhosa
ACCGTGTTGCCTACACGGCCACATTACAGCGTGGACTGTCTGGCGGGTTTTCTACAGCTGGATGCCCTTCCTAACACCAACCACATTTACAGTGTGGGGCTGGGAGGTTTTTACCGTGTTGCCTACACGGCCACATTTACAGCGTGGACTGTGTGTTTTTTGTCGTTACACCTACACGATCTCATTTTTTTCGGCCTGGATGTTGTGGGACCAACATAACTTTACATTGAAAGGGGCGGTGTGGATGGGGTGGAGGTGGTGGGACGGGGGTGTGTTTTGATAGAGATGCCTACTGACTGTAGTAGGTTTTTACTTTGTATTTAGGGAAGGCGGGTCTTCTCTATTACTGAGTACCGGCAAAGGTCTCAGTCCAGTGACATTGTCTTGGAGAGGTGTAAGCGTGTGAGGTCGGAATTTATCAGCTCGTCCCATGTTTTTCTGGGTTGCCTACTCCGTGGCTACCGTCTATCTTTATTGCCCTGCACTTTGTTATACAGCTGTCGTCTTTCATGCGCATTACGTGACCATACCAACGTAGTCTTCTCTCGAGTAAACAACATCTGATCCCTCTTATTTCTAATTTTTCCCTTAGTTAGTTTATGCTTTGCTGTTCACGTATATTTCTATTACACATCCAGTGGAGCATGCAAGCTTCGTTCCTCTCCAGTCTGCGTATATCCTCTGCACACAATGTCCAGGTCTCACTGCCATGCAGCATTGCTGTTCGTATGCAGGCATCGTATAACCTGCCTTTCATTTTTAGGGAGAACCCTCTAGCGGCTAATAGTGGTATAAGCTCTCTGAACTTTTTCCATCCAGTTCTGACTCTAGCTACTGTACTTTCAGAGCACCCTCCCCCACTGCTGATTTTGTCACCCAGGTAACGGAAGCTGTCCACTATTTCTGTAGAACCCTCTGCGCAGTTGAAGGAGCTAGTATTTTGTGGGCACTTGCTGCTACTTATTGCACCAGAGCACCGGCCACATGTAAAATCTATGTTCTTAGTTAGCTTACCTGTGATCCCACTACATCTTTTATGCACCCATACTTTGCATTTGGGACATAAAATGGAGTTTCTACCTACGCCTTTCCTACACACTGAGCATGGCCATTTCCCAGATGGGACTGCCGCCTTATTTTCTTTCCTACAAACTAGAACTTTAGTCTTAGCCAGGTTAATTTTAAGGCCTTTTGATTCTAGGCCGTGCTTCCATGTTTGGAATTTCTTCTCTAGTTCGGTCATTGATTCAGCTATGAGCGTTAGATCATCTGCGTATAGGAGTGTGTATGTATATGTATATTTATATATATATATATATGTATGTATATATATATATATGTATGTATATGTATATTTATATATATATATATATATATGTATGTATGTATATATATATATATATATATATATATATATATATATATATATATGTATATATATATATATATATATATATATATATATATATATATATATATATGTGTATCTATATATATATATATATATGTATCTATCTATCTATATATATATATATATATGTATCATCATCATCATCACAGTTTTACGTCCGTTCTTCCACGCTAGCATGGGCTAGACGGGTTGTCCTGTTGTGGGCAGTGTCTGGTCGGCTGACCATGCCTTGCTCATACAGGAACTGATTTGGCTTGATTTCTACAGCTGGATACCCTTCCTAACACCAACCTCATTTACAGTGAGTGCTGGGTGCTTTTTCGTGGCGCCTACGCGTCCACTTTACAGTGTGGGCTGGGTGTTTTTTTTTTTTTTGCCGTGGCACCTCCACGACCACCTTGCGGTGGGAGTGTGGGGGCATATTGTCTATATGTTTCAGCTTGTAGCCATGGGAGGTCGGGTACTCTGTATTACTGCGTGACGCCAGAGGTCACGGTCATGTGTCATTGTCTTTGAGAGGTGTAATTGGGTAAGGTCGGCTTTTATCACCTCATCCCAGGTCATCTTGGGTCTCCCCACTCCGCGGTTTCCATCGACTTCTAGTGCTCTGCACCTTTTTATGCAGCTGTCATCCTTCATACGCATCACATGTCCATACCAGCGCAACCGCCTCTCCTGCACACAGCATTTGATTCCTCTTATGCTCAGTCTCTCTCTCAATTCATTTATGCTTTGTCGTTCACGTATATTACTGTTACACATCCATCGGAGCATGCAGGCTTCGTTTCTCTCTAATCTCCGTAAGTCTTCCACCTTCAGCGCCCAGGTCTCACTATCATGCAACATTGCTGTTCGGATACACGCATCATACAGTCTGCCTTTCATTTTGAGGGAGAAGCCTTTTGCAGCTAGCAGTGGTAGTAGTTCCCTAAATTTCTTCCATCCCGTTCTTACCCTAGTTATTATACTTTCTGAACACCCACCTCCGCTGCTAATTCGGTCACCTAGGTAGCAGAAGCTGTCTACTTTTTCTACAGAGCCCTCCCAGAGATTGGTGGTACTTGTTTCCTGTGGCTGTTTGCTGCTTGCTGTCGCAGCACAGCTGCTGCATATGAAGCCTAATTAAGCTTCCTGAGATCCCGCTACATCTCTTGTGTACCCATTGTTTGCATTTGGAGCAGAGAATGGAGTTCCTACCTACACCTTTCCTACATACTGAGCAAGGCCATTTCCCTGAGGGGATCTGGGTTCTGTTTTCTTGTCTACTTACAAGAACCTTAGTCTTTGTCATGTTGACTTTGAAACCCTTTCTTTCTAGTCCCTGCTTCCAAGTTTGGAATTTATTCTCTAGTTCTACCATAGATTCAGCTATGAGTGCGAGGTCATCAGCATACAGGAGTTCCCATGGGCATCCGGTCTTAAACTCCTCCGTTATTGCCTGCAGGACTATGATGAACAGGAGGGGGTTAAGAACAGAGCCCTGGTGGACCCCAACCTGTACGCTAAATTCCTCGCTATACTCATTGCTAATCCTAACTTTGCTGACTGCTCCCCTATACATGGCTTGTACCACTTTCACAAGCCATTCATCTACTCCTAGTTTTCTAAGAGCCCACCAGATTACAGCACGTGGAACTCTGTCAAAGGCTTTCTCAAGGTCGACAAATGCCAAGTAGAGTGGCTTATTTTTAGCTAGATACTTTTCCTGTAACTGCCTCACAAGGAAGATGGCATCAGTGGTGCCTCTTCCTGGTACAAACCCAAATTGCATCTCATCTAGTTTCACTCGGTCCCTAATCAACTGTGCTATAACTCTTTCTGTTATTTTCATGACCTGGTTCATCAACTTTATACCTCTATAGTTTCCTCTATCTAGTGCATCGCCTTTACCTTTGTAGCAGTTGACAATGATGCTACTGCACCAATCTTTTGCTATGACACCTTCTAGTATTACCTGGTTAACAATACGTGTGGTTATAGTGTGACCTACAGACCCAGATGCCTTCAGCATCTCGGCAGCTATACCCAATGGACCAGTTGCCTTCCCCATCTTCATATCTTTGATTGCCTTACTTACTACGTTGCTGCTGACTTGTACTGCTGGCCCCTCTATAGGGTCTACTTGGGGTAGGGTCTCTTCTTCCCATGCATTCTCCTCATTTAGTAATCTATCATAATGACTCTTCCATGCATCTTTCTTCTCAGCACTTGTGAGGGCAAGCTCACCTTTATCATTCCGGATACACTTCTCTCCAATGACATCACAACTATCTCTGACACACTGCCTCGCAATCTTGAACACCTCCTGTTTCTGGTCCTCACGTTGCAAAACATGCTTGAATTTTCTATCCTCTGCTTCCCTCCTAGCTAAGTATACTTGTCGCCTAGCTTCCCTCTTGGTCTCTATGTAATGTACCCTGCTCCCCCCATTCTTCCATACTTTCCATGCCTGTCTCTTGGCCTTAACTGCTTCATCTACCTTATTGTTCCACCACCAAGTCACTCTCCTCCTGTTTGAGGTCTTACTCTGGCCACAGACCTCATCCGTCGCCTCTAGTAACTTATTTTTTAGGAACTCCCAGGAATGTCTCTATCTGTTCTTCTTTACTGTCGTAGGCGTTGAGTAAAATATCTTTAAATCTGTTACTGGTTGAGGGGACTTTCAGATCTTTCTTCTCCAGGTTGGCCTCTGTTTCCAGGTTCGTCTAGTTCTGACCGTGAGGTCGCTGACAACTAAGCTATGTTGGGATGTACATTCCTCAGTAGGGAAGGCTTTTGTGTTTACGACCGTCCATCTGTCACGTCCTCTGGTGAGGATAAAATCTATCTGACTGGAGTGCTCCCCTGATCTATAGGTGATCAGGTGGTTGTCGGATATATATATATATATGTAAATATATATATATATATATATATATATATATATATATATATATATATATATATATATATATATATGTATCTATATATATATATAGAGAGAGAGATACATATATATATATATATATATATAAATATATATATATATATATATGAATGACGTAAAATAAGAAAATTATAAAAATTAACTTACTTACTAAAAATTCTGTCTTTTTAACACCCCACTCCTCACTAATTAACCTCGATGTCACGTGATTGATTCTTTTGAATTTGCCACCGACCAAGTAGGCAGTGATTTTATCAATGTCTTGGAATTTAGTCCACGCTTGCTTTTTTCCATCCACTGAATTATTTTTGTATAAGTTCCCTGTGTCCACGCATCGCCAGGTATCTTAGCTGAGAACAGACTTCCTGATGATGAAACGGCTTCTCCATGCTTTCCATTTGGAAACCATGTTTATTCCCTTTCAGAAACTAATTAGTTGGAGTGAAATTTTTAGTAAGTAAGTTAATTTTTATAATTTTCTTATTTTACGTCATTCATATAATTGTTCTGCATCCCCTTGCATTGAACCACAAAGTTACTAAGACAAAACCTATATATTTGCTGGCATAGCTATGCATATGTATATATATGTTGGTAGATATACTAATTCTTTATATATATATATAAAGAAACAGTCAGCAAGGTTAGAATTAACAATGAATATAGTGAAGAGTTTAGCGTAAAAGTTGGTGTTCATCAGGGCACCGTTCTTAGCGCCCTACTATTTATTATTGCCCTTCAGGCTATAACAGTGGAGTTCAAGACTGGCTGCCCATGGGAACTCCTATACGCAGATGATCTAACGCTCATAGTTGAATCAATGGCTGAACTAGAGAAGAAATTCCAAACATGGAAGCATGGCCTAGAATCAAAAGGCCTTAAAATTAACCTGTCTAAGACTAAAGTTCTAGTTTGTAGGAAGGAAAATAGGGCACTGGTCCCATCCGGGAAATGGCTATGCTCAGTGTGTAGGAAAGGAGTAGGCAGAAACTCCATTTTATGTCGCAAATGCAAAGTATGGGTGCATAAAAGATGTAGTGGGATCACAGGTAAGCAAACTAAGAACATAGATTTTATATGTGGCCGGTGCTCTGGTCCACACCATACTGAGTTCATATTTTTGTCAGTGAAAACATTCTGATTTCTTTCAATGGAACATGAAGAGAAGTTGAAATATAATTTTAGAAACCTTGTTTGGCGAACTGCTAGACTTTAGGTTTTCTTTCCAGCAGAATTATTGGGACAAGTACACATATTTTTATCAAAGCATATTATCAATTACGGTGACTCTAGTATTTGTCTAGTACTTTATATGATTGATTGTGACACCTGTTGGTGACATGACGAAAAGAACCCAGTCCACCCTGTAAAGTGGTTATTTGATTGACACAACAAAAAGCACCCAGCCCAACATATTAGTTGGTCATTTTGGTGCCATGATAAAAAGCACCCAGTCAACTCTGTAAAGTGGTAATGTTGGTGACATGACAAAAAGCACCCAGTCCACCCTTTAAAGTAGCTATATTGGTGATACAACAAAAAACACCCAGTCTACCCTGTAAAATGGTCGTGTTAGTGACATGACAAAAAGCACCCAGTCAACCCTGTAATGTTCTTGTGCGAGTCACACAACAAAAATGCACCCAGTCCAACCTGTCAGTTAGTCATTTTGGTTTGACGATAAAAAGCACCCAGTCCACACTATAAATGTGGTTGGCATCAGGAAGGGCATCCTTCTGCACAAACCAAGCCAGAAACAGTTCTGTATGAGCAAGATATGGTCATCTGATCTGACTTGTCTCACAATGGAACAACTCATCTCACACATGCTAGCATTGAAAATGGACATTAAACTGAGATGATGATGATGAGGATGATTAAGGAAGGACAAAAGCAAAGTTGGCTTTAATGGGAGTGAAATCAAAATGTAAAGTGTCATAACTAAATACCACATTTTTATTCCATGAGAAATATCAACTTTTAATTATAGACAAAGCCTTAGATTTGGGGGATGAATCCACCAAGATATTAACATTTATTTACCACAAACATTGTTTCTTGGCTTGCTTATATGGATGCAGAAATATGTGTGGTTAAGAAGTGCTCTTTGTAGCTATGTGTTTTGGACAAGTCTCTTCTACCATAGCTTTGGGTTTACCTAATACTTGTGAGTAGATTTTGGTAGTCAGAAATTGTAAGGAAACAAACATGTGTGTGTGAGAGAGAAAGAGAGTGAGTGTGCGAGGGTGGGGGAGTCAGAGATTTAAAACTTGCACATTGAACAGAAATACCTTATGGCATTTTGTTCCACCCAATTTTGTCATATTATGCCTTGACCAATTTTACCTTTTTCCTTCCTGGGCCAATAAAAGTACTGAAAGGTGTTGATAAAATAATGTGGTGTCCCAGAATAGCTGGAGTTCCATAACTGAAAACAATTTAAAAAAATGATTAATTAATGCATACATAGAACAATCATTTTAGACATTTCAAAACACACAAGAACTGTTAACTTGACCTTATATTCATTATTTATTTATTTGTGTCAGTTGCAGTAGAATTAAGTCAGTAACCATCCAGAGATTGTGACAAACATATTGACATCAAGAAATAAATTATGAATTGTGTTAGTTATATTTTTTTTATGAACTCAGAAGTTTTATTGTAAAAAATTCAAGTGCCCTTTGTAGTTATGAAAACGGAAAAGGAGGCGAATGATAACGGAAGGGTGATGGGCTCTAGGCTTAGGGCATGGCAGTATTGTGGACAAGACTGCAAAAGCATTCCCACAGGCAATGGCCAGTGATGCCTGTTGCAATTATGAATATAAAGTAAAGATAACAGGTTTCAGTTTCAACGCACTGTTTCAGATGAAGTCATAATACAAATACAATTCTGAAAGTAAACAAAATAGAAAAACAAAACATTATCTTCTCTACTAAGGGCGGTGGATTGGCAGTATCGGTAGAGGGTCGGACGTCATGCTTTCCAGCATAGTTACGTCCCTTTTTGATCTGAGTTCAAATCCCGTCGAGGTTGACTTTGCCTTTCATCCTTACGGGGTCGATAAAATAAAGTACCAGTAATGCTGGCCTTGTGCCTAAAGTAGAAACAATTATCTTCTCTACTAATTTGCATATAAGAAAATCATATCATACACTGAACTTTGAGAATGATCTTGAAATATATAGATTTTTTGTTTTTTACACTAGGTTCATATAAATTGAAACTGAAGTTTCGAAAAAAAATTTTCCTCATAAAATATTGATAGGAATAATATTATAATTATGGCTATTGATTTCAGAACAGAATAAAAACATTTTGAAAGATAAAAGGACAGCTCTGATTATAAAGACTTGGAAGTTAATCAAAGACAGAAGCACTTAGTGCAGGTACTCAAGTCTCAATATTAGAATATTCAAAATTACAAATCAACGTGTTTGTATAATGATGAGTTTGAACTGTCTTATCAACGACTATAGAAATATTGACTTTTGCAAGCGAATGAAACAGCCATTGATTATAACAACACTGGTTTATTACTGGTAGTTAGTCTTTGGAGAGATGAAACACAAAACTGAACCCAGCAGAATTCAAAATTATAGATTAGTGTGTTTGTATAATTACAAGATTGAACTTTCTCATCAATGACTACAGAAATATTGATTTTGTAAAAGAATGGAACCATGGTTGATTACAACACCAGTTTCACATTATTGGTGTAATTGGTGCTTTTTCTCATGAATTCAGAAAGGTAAAAGCGAAGTTGAACACAGTAGGGTTTATTAAGTAGAAAGGTATTTCACTAAACTTCTCTTAATTGTTGGTTATTTTGATAACCACTGTTTACTTTCCTGACATTTGTACATTATTCTATGTACTAAACATGCATCTTTGATGAGTTGTAGTGCACCTGAGCACTGTACACAATAATTTTCATTATTATATAAAATACCTAGGCAAAGTTAAATCCCGCCGAGGTTAACTTTGCCTTTCATCCTTACGGGGTCAATAAAATAAAGTACCAGTAATGTACTGGGTAATTGCTGGCCTTGTGCCTAAAGTAGAAACAATTATATTATAAAATACCTAGGCTGTATTTTTTGTTAGAAATGTGGTTATGAATGTATTAAGTCATTTTATTCTGATGAGTTTTTAGAGCTCATGGATGTTATCCAACCATCTTGCTTGACTGATCTCGCTTGAGAATTCAGCCAGATCAATTGGAGATGGTTGAAGATTTGAGAATTCTTCCCCCTTGATCCTGTCAAGAAGAAGAAGGAGGAGGAGAAGAAGGAGGAGGAGAAGAAGAAGAAGAAGGGTTTTTAGAGACTTCCTCAAAAGGCAATTTCAAATTTGAATGCCAGCAAAATTCCGCCCCCTTCCTTGCATTACACTTTTATAAACTTATCCACACAGAGCTAAAGACAGTAATGTCTCTATATAAAACTCATGCCAGGATTAATTTCAGATGCAGTTGTATCCTCTTATTGAACAAATGCTATATCTTAGTTAAAGAAACAAAGACCAGACTATTCAGAATAGCCAGAGATAAAACGATTTATTAATAACAAATTTAAAAAGTCATAAACAAATCTATTTTAAATAACAACACTATAGATATCTAAAACGGAAAATGAAGGCAAGGGCTTTGGGGTCACAGAAGAATGGGAGGGGGAAGAGGTGAGTGTGATGGGCTCTAGGCCTAGGGCACAGCGGTGTTGGGGCTGCACCCCATGAACATGACCACAAAAGCATTTCCACAGACAATGGCTAGTTACACCTACTGCAACATTCTCCCCATCCTGTGAGGCTCCTTCCTCAGGCAGGCTGCTGATGTTCCAATCTTGTGGAGGAGCTCAGTAGTACGAGGTCCAAGTACCCCTGAGGTCTCAACAGCAACTGGCGGGAAAAGGAAGCGGCCAGACAATCCCCAGTACTTTTTTGTCTTCCTCATCCTCTGCATTGTGGGCCGCAGTACCGGGGTTTGTGACCGAAGCGACTAAGTTGGAGGCGGAGAACATGTCACAACATGTGGTGTCTCATGAAAAGAATTAAAAATGAAATTAGATATGAAATATTGAGGCTTTTCAAAGTTAGAAACAGTAACATCATCATCGTTTAACATCTATCTTCCATGCTAGCATGGGTTTAGACGAGAATTGTCCCCACTTGAGGCAAGATTGGTCGGGAAACCGTGTCTCGCTCGTATAGGACTGTCTGGCAGGTTTTCTACGGCTGGATGCCCTTCCTAACACCAACCACGTTTACAGTGTGGACTGGGAGGTTTTTACCGTTTCAAATCCTAAATGAGAATTCTTATCAGACTGGGAAAAAATAAACAATTTCCTTCTAAATATAGCCATTCATATTTATCATGACTGACCACAGAAAGGAATAGCAGCAAATAGCTTGCCAAACATCTCATGGGTTTCAGTTATACATCCAAGGTTTTCCCAGTTGTGTATCCACAATTGCATTCACATTTCCCTTGGGTATCTTGCTTCAGTTATCAGCAAGCCATGGTGATGTGATGAGAGAACAGGAGTTGTATAGCTACTCTATTCCTATTTCCATTTGGGTATCTTGCTACATTCATCTGTGAACCATGGTGGTGTGAGGAGAGTACAGGAGTTGTATAGCTACTCTATTCCTAGTACAGAAAGAAGTGAAAAAATCTCAAATAGATAAAAAAAACCACAAGAGATTTCCCTTGGATATGTCATGAAATCCACCAACCCTATATAATTGAAAAGTGTTTCAAGAACCAATAAATATATGCATCTTCATGTAGTGCCTCAAGAGCAAATTTTATAGGTGGAGCAAGACAATTCCTGGAATCATGGCTAAATATGTAGGAATGATGTTAAGTTTGTAAAGGAGGAGAATGAGAATTTATAACAGTTCTGCTTTCCCTCTAACAACAGCAGTGAAATAAAACTGACTCCAACTAGGAAAGATAACAAATTTATCGATACAGCTTGCCAGAAGTTTATCTGCAGTATTTGATAATTGTATATATTATTGCATGCTCTTCAAACTCTGCAACATACCCATAAAACATTTTACAGATATGGATAGAAAAAAAAAAAGCTTGAAAATATTCAAAGCAAAATTCTAGATCAAACTGTAATATTTAATTGGAAAAAAGACTACAAACAGACTTGTTGCAAAACAATAACAACAGTAACATTGCCTTAATTCACCTAGATTTCAGAAATAATATTAGCTGTGATTGAATTACAAACTTAGGTAAGGATTTAGATTATCAGCTGCTGAATGTCATATAACCAGATCAAAAGTCATGTGAGACTTAAAAAATATTTATGTGTTCTACAATGTATTAAGATAACATTGTAGTAAGTCTTGTGGTAAGTACATTTGAATCATTAAAGATTTTGTTTCTATGTAGCATATCTACACAATACAGGTTGGGAAGAGCCTGTATCTCTTGATGTTATACCCACAGGAGGTGTTCAACTTTATCCTCCAAGTTAACAAAATACTCATCAATTTTACAGCCCTACCATTCCTTACTGAGGCAAATTGTTTCTACTCAGTGGTCTCTATTTACAAGGTATTGATTGTGTGCAAGGATATAGAAATACTTGAACTGGAGAGCAAGTATATTCCAAAACCATTGAGAGAGATGGACACCTATAGATGGAAAACTCCAAATACAAACACTCTCTGTCTTTCAGACAAGGCTTTAACATATGATTGCCATTGACAGATCGTGTGGTGGTGATGATGATAGTTCTCCATTGGGCTGTGTCCTCTATTCATGTGCTGTATAGTCCAAGTCATGGTCTGCACCAATCACTGATGGATAAACACAGCTTATTTATGATTGACTATCTAGTACAACTATCAATTCTAATACTCTATATACACTTAGTAAATATGTGTAGACTTCTTGTAAGTTTTAAATGTTTATTGGGTCATCCCCAAAGAGTTCTCCTTCATGAAGTGTAGTGTATCAAATATCAGATGAGTATAGTAAAGTCCATCCCACAACAAATTATTTATTAACCATAGCAGGTTTCATGTCTCTGTGGATTATCTGCAACCTGTTCATCTTGGGAAGAGTAAATGGAAGTGATATTAGCTTAATCAAGAATTGAACCTGCTTTTCAGTCTTGCCTAAACACCCCTCTATGGTACTCATAGTTCAACACAAGATTTTTTTATCAGAGATTTTTGTTCGTTGTTGCAGTTTTTTGGGGTTTTTTAATAATAGTTATCAAAGAATATACATCAAAATGGAACCTGAAAGAGTCATGTAAAATTTTGTTTTGTTAAAGATCAGAGAAAGAATCTCTGCTGACCTTTATCAATAGGCTGACATTAACTAACTCTTTGGTTCACATCTCAAAATCGATGTTGTATTGTTTCCATGGTAAAGACACTTAATTTCCAATAGCTCAGTTTTCCTAACTGTAAAAAGGTGCTATTTTATTTTTTTAATAACCTATGTAAGTGTGGAACAATTATGTTCCATTTCAGGCTTTTTGTTTGATCTTAGACTGAGGTGAATTTTAGCTGATACTATTCTGTGGTTAGAAAAAACATTATCAAATGTATTAAATGCTATGCAGTTCATGGTACCATTTGCCTATTTTTTGTTGATGAATATATATAGTCTAAATTGTGCTTTTGAAGCATTAAGGTATGTGAATATCCACTGCTCGACAACTCACTTTTGATATCTTGTGTTAAGACAGATGAGACAGTTGTTAGATGTGAATTCATGCAGATATTCTCCATTCCGATTAGCTGTTTTATGGAAGGTGATTATTATGATGATGATGATGGTGATGATGGCAATGGTGGTGATGATGATGCTAGCATGGAAGATAGATGTTAAACGATGCTGATGATGATGGTGATGGTTGTATCTCATTCTCTAATGATCCTGTTAATCCACCCCCAGTGAACAAATGGGTAGTGGTGAAAATATAAGACTTACTTAGACATAGAAGCTCCCATGTCATGAGATGCATGAGGCAACCAAAGTGCTCTAATGACCACAGTCAATTGCATCTATCAATACAACTTTTGTTGACAGGTTTCAGGTCCTTGTCAATTGTCTTTCGCCAGTTCATCTTGAGATACCCTCTTTGCCTCTTTCCATGGGGTACTAATACAAGATCTGATTAATGTGTCTCTCATTTGGGAGTTGTGTGTCATGACCAAACCACCCAAGTTGTTGCTTGCACATGATGTTAGACACAGGTTGTTGGTGGGTTCATTGACAGACTTCTTTGTTGGTGATGAAGTCATCCCACTTGATGCCAAGGATTTTCCGTTGACATCTGGTGCCAAAAGCATCTAATTACTTCTCCACATTTTGCACTCATACAGGAGTGTTAAAGCACATTACTGTTATAAAATATCATCTTGGAGAGACTTAGTCAGGATTGTTCAACTGTGGTCACAATGATGATGAGGATGAGTTGAGTATTCCAGACATGTATACTGTTAGCATAATTCACAAGCTGAATCAGCATGATACTATATGTGACAAAGTTAGACCTCTGAATTAAAGGTACAGTCCATCCAGTGGTCTTCTACACAGTTTCTGTCTACTCCTTTCCCCCATGAGGCTTCGGTTGACCTGAGGCTGTGATAAAGGCACTTACCTATGATGCCACCCAGTGGAATCGAACTTGGGATCTCATGAATTGTGATACATGGTTTTATATATATATATATATATATATATAAATATATATATATATTTATTAAAATAACAGATTAAAGTTTAAGCAAAGAATCGCTGCTTTCACCCTTAACGGGATCTTCTGAAACTAAAAAAGTCAATCTGTGAACGCAGAAGTAAATATTTCAAAGAACGTTGCAACCGAAGAAAGACGATACTTTGGTTCGTGGAAACGTTCCCTCGCAAAGAACGGAAAAAAAACGAAGATAATACGTTATTATTTGGTGCAGTGAAAACAATTACACGCGAAGACAAAACCACGTTTATGGTATAAATGAAGTCGTAGACTAATATTCTATTAGGTGGTTCATGGAGACGTTCTCTGGCAATGAACGAAAAAAACGAAGATAATACGTCATTATGTGGAGCAATGAGAACAATTACACGCAAAGCCTTATCGAGCCCTCTTTGGATTTTAGTCTTCAAATTTATTATTATTACTATATATATTTATATAATAAAGGTTTAGATTGATATCCACCAATTTCAATCTTGTTGTTTACAACAAATTCATTTGGGGCATACACAAAAGAGTAATTGTAATACAACATCCCAGCCAGAGCCTAAAGCTATGAAAACAATGTAATTATTGTATCAACAGATCAACATATGAAAACATATGATCTACATGATAAATGCACCCAGTACACGATGGAGTTGGTTATAGAAACAGCATCCAGCCATAGAAAGCTTGCTAAACAAAGAGTTAGGAGGACACTTCAGTTATGTCAATATGTCAAGCTCCCCTGTGCACTCGATAGAATGTAAGACCATACATAAGTGGGATGCCGACCCCATCCAGCCTAACTTGAGGTCAGTAGCCTTGCTGCAGTACTGACTTGATCTCTGTAGATTTGTCTAATCCTTGCTGGCAGAGAAAGTGGAGAATGATGATGACATATATATATATCAAATAATTGTTTCTACTTTTGGCACAAGGCCAGCAATTACACAGTGCATTACTGGTACTTTATTTTATCGACCCCGGAAGTATGAAAGGCAAAATCAACCTCAGCGTGATTTGAACTTAGATCGTTAAGGGACATAACTATATATATCAAATAATTGTTTCTATTTTAGGTACAAGGCCAGCAATTACCCAGTACATTACTGGTACTTTATTTTATCGACCCCGTAAGGATGAAAGGCAAAGTTAACCTCGGCGGGATTTGAACTCAGAATGGCAAGGGCCGTAACTTTATGCGTCAAAGCATGGCGTCCGACCCTCTACCAATACTGCCAATCCACTTACATATTATCATAATGGTAGTTAAGACGGGATTAAATCACCATAATTGTTTATTGCATTATATTTCCATTACATGGTTATTCATGTGACTTCGACAGATGCTTATGCAATCATTAGTGCAGTCATACAATCATTGTGATATGCCAGTGACTATGCATCTCCATCCAGTAGTGAAGTAGATCAGTATATGGATCTTCTGTATGTTAAGTTCTAGTAGTTTATATATTTGTTTTCTGATTAGTCATGCTAGTCTTTCAGAATTTTCTAGTTTTTGACTGGCCTGTGGCTACTCTCAGCATGTGGTCCATCAGTTTATCTTCATTCTTTAGTTATTTCATTTTTGGACAGGTGTCGTTATGTCTGGTGATATAGGCAGTTAGAATTTTTGTTTTAGTTTTATGATCTCTATTCAGCCTCTACTTAGGTCAACCGAGGCAATGCTACCTGACAAAAATAACATTAACAACAATAACAGCAATGACAGCGATGTTCACAGTAGTTAAGACAATGATGATGCTAAAATATAATGTAAATATAGTCATTCACCTGCACTTATATACTCCATCACTCAATATCACCTATCTGGGATAAACTATTGAGGTGTAGTGCTTTGGATTGCTAGGACCTGCTTATCATCAGGAAGTTACAACATAACACCTAAGATAAACATCACTCTTGTTTATATATATATATATATATATATGTGTGTGTGTGTGTGTGTATATATATATATATATAATGCATGTATAATAAACTTAAATTATACATTTACAAGCGTGACAAAAGATGGAAAAAAGAGACCAGATTTGCTTGGAATCAAACCAGGTATGTCATATACATACATATTCACATAGACATGCACTCATGCACATACACACACATACTTATATACTTATGTAAATAAGTATGTTTACTAAATATGTCTCAATCAATAGCTTGAAAAGGAAAAAGAAAAAAAAGAATGACAGAAAGAAAGAAAGAAAGAAATGTAAGAATTATTTTTTTTTCTGCTCGAGGACATTGATCATATTTACACATGAATAATGAAGTCACATGCTACTACAGCACTTAGTACTACCACAGCTACTACCACAACTACTACAGCACTTAGTATTACCACAGTTACTACAGCAACTACTACCACTGCTACTACAGCACCTAATACTACCACAGCTACTACAGCAGATACTACCACAGCTACTACTACCAGCGCTACTACCACTACTACTACCACAGCTACTACAGCACCTAATACTACCACAGCTGCTACAACAACAACTACAGCAGCTACTAAAGCAACCAAGCCAATGAGAAAGCACTTATATGCTCAACTGGCATGCTAGGAATAGTAGCCAAATTTTCCTCAAACCACACTTAGTCCAATAAGGAAAGGACACTGGAAAGATAAGATAATTCTAGAATCTAGGACTACCTTATATTTCCAATATGTCCTTTCTTTATTTGACAGT
This sequence comes from Eledone cirrhosa, assembly GCA_964016885.1. NCBI lineage: Eukaryota > Metazoa > Mollusca > Cephalopoda > Octopoda > Eledonidae > Eledone > Eledone cirrhosa. Next base: position 195,817,384 of record OZ024740.1, read on the forward strand.
GTGTATCTAGGACCTAGATTCATAGTCAGAAATTTAGAAAAAATGAATGGTTATGGCTATAATTGTTTCTACTTTTTGGCACAAGGCCAGCAATTACCCAGTGCATTACTGGTACTTTATTTTATCGACCTCGTAAGGATGAAAGGCAAAGTTAACCTCGACAGGATTTGAACTCAGATCATAAAGGGTGATAACTCTATGCTGCAAAGCATGGCGTTCGACCCTCTACTAATACTGCCAATCCACCGCCATATGACATTATAACATTATATAACAAACATATAACATTGTGGCTATAATGCCATCATTTTATATGTCTGTTCAAGGGCAGTGGATTGGTAGTATCAATAGAAAGCCGGACAACATGCTTTGCAGCATAGAGTTATGATCTTTTATGTTCTTTTATGTACTATTGTATTTTCACAGTACAGGCTTTATCTCACATAATATCTCACATAATATCAAATCTATGAGATTTTGATATTATTTATTTTGAGAAAAATAAACATCAGTATGAGTGGCAATTTACAGCAGGTTTGAACAGAAAGAGGTGAGAGAATTCTGGCTGGATACAGCTGATTTAAATCCTAAAGGGTTAATCGACTTTCCCCTCCTCCAAAATTATTAGCCTTATGCCTAAATCAGAAACAATTCTATGTCTGCACATTTGAGGTTTGACATGTGTCTAAACAACAACAACAGCAGTTGTTAGAATGTTACAGGCCAATCAGTGAGTCATGGCTGGATTGACGGAGTGATTTAAAATAATAATGAAATTATTGTGTAAAGTGCTCAGGTGCACCACAACTCGTCAAAGGTGCATGTATAGTACATAGAATAATATACAAATGTCAGGGAAGTGAATAGTGTCTGAGTCATAATATACATGTGTGTATGTGTATGGAGGGGAATATTTGGTGTAGTGTTGGCGAATCTCGGGAAGCATGGGGGTTTTAAAGGATGCAGTCTCTCGACAGCTAACAACTGATGCAGGTAGTTTGTTCCATGCTTCAGCAACTCTGAGCATGAAAAAATGTTTCCGAAAGTCATGGGAACTGTGCTGTTTTCTGACTTTGTGGACATGTCCACGTGTGTTAGACACATGGAAATAAAAAAGGTACTCAGGGTTGTTATTGGCAAGATGGTTAATAATTTTGTGGGTGTTTACAAAAGTCAGTTGCCAGACATCAGAACTTCAATGTATCCATGCCCAGGGAAGCAAGGCGTTCAGAGTATGGTAGATGCCTGAAGGAGATTTGATTGCTATTCTTAGCAGGTTTAATCGACCTTCTGCAGGTTTAATCGACTTTCTGCAGGTTTAATCGACTTTCTGCAGGTTTAATCGACTGCCCAGAGATTCCCTTAAAAATTCATGTTGAAGTTGTTGTTGTTTTTTCTAGGCCTGCCTTAATTAAGCTGCACTATGACCAATTCCATCCCAGCTATGACAATCTTATCGTTTATTCAGATATAGTATATCTAGGACTATATTATCCCCTGTGTCTTTTCTACATTCAACATGGTAGAGTGTTAGTTAAGGGGATTTGTCTGCTATTTCTAGCAGCTTTTGCAACCACTTAGAGGCTTGCTTATTGGCTCAACTCATGTTGATGTTGAAACTGTTAGAGTTTCTTACTGTATTGTTGATGATGATGATGATTTTGCTATTGTTATTATTAGTATCAGATTAGCCCTGATTGAGAAATCCTATTATTAAAAAAAAAGGACTCGAACAACAAGATCCCACATCTCATTCTCTTACCAAGTGGGGCTTGTCAAATCAGACCAAGAAAACATTTCCATTAGTCTTTCCATTGCTCACACTATCTACCAGTTGCAACTCCTGGCGGAAGGAGCAACGTGAAATAAACTGTCTTGCCTTACTTCATTCATTATTCTGTTGAATACAAATATCGATATTTTCATGTGAACTTTTCATGTAAAATGTCTCACCAATATGCTGGTAATTTATCAATACTGTCAACTGGATTAAATACATTAGAGACTACTCAAACCAACCAACCTTTAAATTAGATTTAAGCCTGAAAAGAATTGCTTTTCACACCTTCCCATACCTTATTTTAATATCATCCAATGATATATCCTGTATCAGGATATATAGAGAAATACTAGGAGTGTGGTTATTATTATCTCATATACAAAACGTTGGTTTAGAGATTTTTTGTTTTATTTTATTTTATTTATTTTAGCATGACTTTGCGTTAAAAATATTACTTCACAATCATTGGCAGGCAAGTGTTTTCTACCATAGCCTTGTATTGTGAGTGAAATATGCTAGACAGAATCAGTATTGAAGTCTGTTGAATATGTTAATATCATCATCATATATATATTTATTATATATATATATATATATATATATATATATATATTTCATTTAATTTATTGATTTATTGATTTTTTATCTGAGTGTCCCGAATCTTCCGGATCAAAAATTTTCGATCGTACGGTTGATTATAGACTTGTTCTATGTGTTGACGGTATTTTAACGATAGTTATAGCTCTGATTTATCTAAATTATGGAGCACTCTGCCGCTCATATCGAATTTTGTTTATCGTGAACTCGTGCGCCGATTTTTCGATACTCGATTATTCTACTATATATATATATATATATATAAGTTGAAATAAAATGAAAACGAAATTTCATTTCTCACTCTTAGTACGGCACTTACTTAAATGTAAGTATGTATGTATACGTACATACATATATGTATACAGACGTACAGTAGCATGCATATATATATATATATATATATACATACAGGTACACATACATATATGCACGTATCAGTTTAGCGGACGCTTATTATAACGCCGCTTTGTTCCTTTGTAAACAAACTGAACAGCCTGATTTATGCCATACGGTGTTAAGGCAACCACGTCACCTTTTTGTTCAACACTGACACAGGAACGATGTACTAGTTTCAAGCTTGTTAGCTATCATCAGCACCATACACCCTTCTGCCAGATAGTTGAACGTTCGAAAGTATATACTTTCCTTATGAAAAGGGAAAGTATATACTTTCGAACGTTCAACCATCTGGCAGAAAGGTATACGGTGCTGACGATAGCTAACAAGCTTGAAACTAGTACATCGTTCCTGTGTCAGTGTTGAACAAAAAGGTGACGTGGTTGCCTTAACACCGTATGGCATAAATCAGGCTGTTCAGTTTGTTTACAAAGGAACAAAGCGGCGTTATAATAAGCGTCCGCTAAACTGATACGTGCATATATGTATGTGTACCTGTATGTATATATATATATATATATATGCATGCTACTGTACGTCTGTATACATATATGTATGTACGTATACATACATACTTACATTTATATATATATGTAACTACAGGAGAAGTACCTAGCTAAAAGTAAACCCCTATACTTAGCTTTCGTCGACTTGGAGAAAGCCTTCGACAGAGTCCCCCGTTCCATTATCTGGTGGTCTCTTAGAAAACTAGGTGTTGACGAATGGCTTGTGAGAGCTATACAAGCCATGTATAAAGAAACAGTCAGTAAGGTTAGAATTAACAACGAATATAGTGAAGAGTTTAGCGTAAAAGTTGGTGTCCATCAGGGCTCTGTTCTTAGCCCCCTACTATTTATTATTGCCCTTCAGGCTATAACAGAGGAGTTCAAGACCGGCTGCCCATGGGAACTCCTATACGCAGATGATCTAACACTCATAGCTGAATCAATGACCGAACTAGATAAGAAATTCCAAACATGGAAGCACGGCCTAGAATCAAAAGGCCTTAAAATTAACCTGGCTAAGACTAAAGTTCTAGTTTGTAGGAAAGAAAATAAGGCGGCGGTCCCATCTGGGAAATGGCCATGCTCAGTGTGTAGGAAAGGCGTAGGTAGAAACTCCATTTTATGTCCCAAATGCAAAGTATGGGTGCATAAAAGATGTAGTGGGATCACAGGTAAGCTAACTAAGAACATAGATTTTACATGTGGCCGGTGCTCTGGTGCAATAAGTAGCAGCAAGTGCCCACAAAATACTAGCTCCTTCAACTGCGCAGAGGGTTCTATAGAAATAGTGGACAGCTTCCGTTATCTGGGTGACAAAATCAGCAGTGGGGGAGGGTGCTCTGAAAGTACAGTAGCTAGAGTCAGAACTGGATGGAAAAAGTTCAGAGAGCTTATACCACTATTAGCCGCTAGAGGGTTCTCCCTAAAAATGAAAGGCAGGTTATACGATGCCTGCATACGAACAGCAATGCTGCATGGCAGTGAGACCTGGGCATTGTGTGCAGAGGATATACGCAGACTAGAGAGGAACGAAGCTTGCATGCTCCGCTGGATGTGCAATAGTAATATACGTGAACGGCAAAGCATAAACGAACTAAGGAAAAAATTAAAAATAAGAGGGATCAGATGTTGTTTACTCGAGAGAAGGCTACGTTGGTACGGTCACGTGATGCGCATGAAAGATGACAGCTGTATAACAAAGTGCAGGGCAATAAAGATAGACGGTAGCCACGGAGGAGGCAGACCCAGAAAAACATGGGACGAGCTGATAAATTCCGACCTCACACGCTTACACCTCTCCAAGACAATGTCACTGGACCGAGACCTTTGGCGGTACTCAGTAATAGAGAAGACCCGCCTTACCTAAATACAAAGTAAAAACCTACTACAGTCAGTAGGCATCTCTATCAAAACACACCCCCGTCCCACCACCTCCACCCCACCCACACCGCCCCTTTCAATGTAAAGTTATGTTGGTCCTACAACATCCAGGCCGAAACAAATGAGATCGTGTAGGTGTCACGACAAAAAACACACAGTCCACGCTGTAAATGTGGCCGTGTAGGCAACCCGGTAAAAACCTCCCAGCCCCACACTGTAAATGTGGTTGGTGTTAGGAAGGGCATCCAGCTGTAGAAAACCCGCCAGACAGTCCACGCTGTAATGTGGCCGTGTAGGCAACACGGTAAAAACCTCCCAGCCCCACACTGTAAATGTGGTTGGTGTTAGGAAGGGCATCCAACTGTAGAAAACCCGCCAGACAGTCCTATGCGAGCAAGACAAGCACTCTTGCCTCAAGTGGGAAAACCCCCGTCCAAACCCATGCAAGCGTGGAACACGGACGCTAAACCTGATGATGATGATGATGATGATGATATATATATATATATATATATATATATATATATACTTATACATATATATATACTTATACATATATGTCTGTGTGTGTGTGTGTGTGTTTATGAAAGCATGTGGCTTTGTGGTTAGGGAATTCAACTTACGATCATAAGGTTGTGAGATCGATTCCCGGTGGCGTGCTGTGTCCTTGAGCAAGACACTTTATTTCACATTGACCCAGTTCGCTCAGCTGGCAGAAATGAGTTGTACCTGTAATTCGAAGGGCCTGCATTGTCACATACTGTGTCCTGTCGAATCTCCCTGAGAACTACGTTATGGGTATGCATGTTTGCGGAATGCTCAGCCACTTGCACAATAATTTCGTGAGCAGAATGTTCCATTGATTGGATCAACTGGAACAGTTGATGTCAGTAATACATTGATGTCAGTTTGTGTTTTGTACAACCTTAAGCATTTTAGTGCATGCACCATCTAGTTTCTTCTCAAGTGCTTATATCAGAGTCTATGTAACTAATCCATACAACAACACAACACTTCTCAACCACTTCCACATTAATTGACAATCTGGATATTCAGATGACCAAACAACTGAATGCTCATTATCAAAATTGACACAGGATTCATCAAATCTTAACCACGTGTAACCTGGATGTTTTTCAAATAGGTACATTGTATCCCTGTGAGGTGTTAGAAGCAACTATAAGAGTTGGTAATAGGAAGGTCATCTACTCATCCAGCCATAAACACACTGCCTTGAAAAGTCCCATCCCAGACCTGTCAACTTTCCCTGCCTGACGGGGAAATCTCCCATCCACTTCTCTTGTGAAGTTGGGTATAGCTTTCATTATGTAAAATCTCACCATTTTGCCTCATTTCTTTGGGGCACATTTTTCATAGTACTCCCTGTTTTGGTTTTTAGAGGTTGGCAGGTCTGTCATCCAATTTATGCCAGAATAGAAAATCAGACAGGAAAAACGATCTTTATCCTCATCATCATCATCACCATTTAATATCTCTTTTCCATGTATGCAGTATTTAGATAGGTTGTCACAATTAAAGTTAGACAGGTTAGATGACTACATATTACTCAAGGGTTCTGTTTTTGACTTGGTTTCTGTGGCTCGATGCCCTTCCTAATGCCAACCACTTTACAGCATGTAGTAGGAGCATTTTTATGGTATCAGTATAACCACCTTTCAGGGTGGACTGAGTGCTTTTGGTCATGGTACCAGCACTACCACCTTACAGGGTGGACTAAATGCTTTTTGTTGTGGCATCCTGCAGAGAGTCAAAAATCACTCTCCTCCCCAAGCAAGTTTGTATATATTGATGATGTTTAAAGTTTATGACTATGTGCCTTTGGAAAAGGACTTTCTCATATTTCAGACAAAATCTATTCAGTCCTTAATCCATAAGAGCTTGGACTTGGTGGAGAATGGCAATACATGGCTGAGATCTAGTAGTTATGCATGAATAGGACGAATGTGACTAGAGAGAGAACAGTGGTAAGAAAGTGAGAAAAAGAGGCAAAGTAAGGAATTTAGGAGAGAGTAAATTGGGGAGTGGATAAGACAATAAGAGAGAGTCAGAGACAGAAAGTTTTGGAGAGGGTAAGGTGGAAAAAGAATAAGAGTTGTAAGAGAAGGTAGGTTTAGAACAGGAAGGAATTGTCAGTTTAAAGAAGGGAGGGAGAGAAGTGTTTTTTAGGTCCAAGTCAGTGACCCAACAATAAACTTGTCAACTGTAATATTCAGTCAACAGTACATGTACAGAAACATATGCAGATAGTAAAAACACACACATTTATGTGAGGGTTATACATACATGTGGACAATGGAAACTGTGCTACCACCTTGGATGTTCTCTCTCTCACATACATCACACACACTTATATGGGAGTGTTAAAACTAGATGAAAATGAAATTAAAAATGACAAAATAAAAAATAAAGATAAAATTATAAAAGCAGATAGTGCAGGGAAGAGTTATCTTAGCCATTTAAAAACTGTTAATTTTATAGATATAATGTATTTTCTAGTGTCAACATTTTCACTGTGAATATTTTGACAGTAGAAAATAAAGGATATACCATATTTTCCAGCTCCACCACACACACACTTTTATTCCAACGTTTATTAAATTTTGCTAATCTATCTTTTTAAAATGATCCCACCAATCCTGTGGAAAACCCAACTCTCTTCTGTCACCTGTGTTGTAAACCATGCAGATCTATAGCTGGCCTACAAGTCATCTACAAAGTCATGGACATGGATGGGATGACAATGAAGAATCAATAATAGATGTCAATCATCTGTGAAGACGCTGCAATCCTCATATATGTATATATCAATGAAATTATTAATGAATGTATGAATGCATGTATGTATGAATGTACTTCTATAAACTTACAGCCTTATTATAGCCATGTAAGAAATCAATAACTGCTGGAACAAAGGTGAGCAATCTAGACACTTTAACCCTACAAAGTCTATTGTTGATAAATGTTGATACTTCAGATACTACACATGCTCTTATGGAAAGGAAAATATCAAAATTGAATGCTTGGGTGAGCTTTAAACATTCATTAATGTTTGAACAACATTATAGTCTTGAAGCAATTATAATACCTGGCAGTTGCTGCAGGATTATTAACATTTGAATAACCTATATATATGTATCATCATCATCATTTTATGTCCGCTTTTGTGGGTAATATTAAATATTATCCAATTACAAGTATGAGAATAGCTCAATTATTACAGAGCCAAAATACTTTATAAAGTATATATATATAATACACACACACACACACACACACACACACACACATATATATATATGCACAATACCTTGGATAGGTGTCTTCCATTGTAGTATTAGATGATCAATACATTGTGAGTGAAATTTGGTTTACAGAAGTTGTACAAAAACCAGTTGTGTGTGTATATATAAACTTAAGAAAATTAACAAAGAAGGACAAGACAGAAACAAAGCAAAACAAAAAACAACTTTTTTAAGGGGAAACCTTAAAAAATTAATATACAATTGAAGGGCACAAAACTCCATGGTCATCGGTCATTGCGATAGATGTAGGCAGTTTCAACCCCTACCAAAAGTACTACTGGTCCATCCAGGGTCACAGCATCTGACAGAAGCCAAATACTGTCCAAAAGAGTAAGAGACGAATGACAAGCTATATATATGTATAGGATAAAGATCCCCTTCAGTTATGAATGCCCTATCAGATTTGCACCTAGAAAGTTCCCCCTTCGAGGCACAAGATAGACAAAGTTGTTTGTAGAAGACCAGCAGTCACCTATGCATATCGGTCTCCTCTCTCCACACCACTGATGTTGTCCAAGAAGGACAAAGGCCATGCAGCTTAGAACCAGTGATGTCACAGCTCATTTCTACAACTGAGTAAACTGTAGCAATATGAAATAAAGTGTCTTGCTTAAGGACACAACACATCACCTGGTCCAGGAATCGAACTCACTCATATATATCTTGTTCACACCCAACCTCACCCCTGTCCTGCTAAACCATGCACCCCCCATACACACAAAAAAAAAAAAACGACGCAAAGTCCACCCTGTATGGTGATCTAGTGCTATAACAACACAGTACCCAGTCTATTCTGCCTGGAAGACGGTTGTGTTGGTGGCATGAAAAAGTACTCAGTCCACCCATTAAGGTGATGGTAGTGCTGCTGGTGACACAATGAAAAAGCATCCAGTTGAGCCTGTTAGACGATCGTTTTGATGTCACAATAAAAAGCACCCAGTCCATCATGCCTGTAAGATGGTCATGTTGGGGACATGAAAAAGCACCTGGTCCACCTTGTAAAGTGGTCGTTTTGGTACCATGATAAAAAGCAACCAGTTGACACTGTAACATGGTTGACATAAGGAAGGGCATCCAGTTGTAGAAACCAAGCCAAAATACAGATCCGTATGATCAAGACATGGTCACCTGACCTGAATATTCTTATGACATGACAACCAGTCTAAACAATGCAAGCGTGGAAAAATAGACGTTAACCGATGATGATAATGATGATACACACACACACACACATATATATATATATGGCAAATAAATATTAAGACAAGAATTAAAATTTCAACTGTTTATTACTCTTGATATTGTGGGCTGCAAAATCACATTGAGCCAAACTTTGTTTTACATCTTTTTGGGGGACTGATAAAATAATGTAGCAGTACTAAGGATCAATCTAATCAACAATTCTCTCCATTCAAAATTTCTATTCTTGTACCGATGTAAAAAAATCATTATTATTACGGTGGATTGGCAGTATCGGATGAGTGTCAGACAACATGCTTCATGGCATAGTGTTATGGCCCTTTACGTTCTGAGTTCAAATCCTGCTGAGGCTAGCTTTGCTTTTCATCCATACAGGGTTGATAAAATAAAGCACCAGTTTGCACTGAATCGATTTAATTGATCCCCCCACCTCCCGCAAAAAAATTGCTTCAATCAGAAACCATTACTATTATGTTCCTTTAACAGGCAAGGGAAGTTAGAATTGGTAGAATAATTAGAAGAATACGAAAAGATGTCTTATAGTATTTAGTTTCAACTTTTTACATTCTGAGTTCAATTCTTTCTGAGTTTGGCTTCGCTTATCATCATTCCTTGGGTGATAGAATAAGTATCTGTGAAGTACCAGGAATTAATATGATGAACTGTTTCCTCCTATCAAGAAATGTGAGGTCATTATTTGCCTTGGAAGTCTATGGAGTGCTTTTTATTGTTTAGTCCCAGGTCATCCGTGATTGAGCAAACCTATGACAAATGTATTCCAACAGTGCCAAACCTGTCTGCTTTCTATGAGTGGGAAACCTAAGCAACATTTTCCAATGTTGTCTTGTCCTTGTAATGTGTCAGTTGATAAAAATTTGACAGCTATTTCTACTAAATAGAACAACCACATAGAGGTTTCCCTTGGTGGCTTGGCTGTACAGTAGTAGAAATGAAAGTAAAAAGGGTTTTCACTTGTTCAAATCTTTGGCTTTTATCACTATTATCTAATGCTCTGATGATTCTGTTAATTCAGCTGAAATGATTAGAGGTCTGTTCAATAATAATAGTCTTCTACTTCTTCTCCCACATATTCCTGAGAGGGTCGTGGGGACAGAGTCCTCCAACACTCTTTTCAGCAAGTCCTGTCAGAAGCAACCATCTCCAACTGATCTGGTTGGATCCCCAAGTGAGACCAGCCAAGCTCATGGATGTTATCCAACCATCTTGCTCAAGGTCTACCCCTGGGTCTCCTACCAGCAGATTTTGCCCATAAAATCTGTCCAGCGATTCTTTACTGAGACATTCTAACCACATGTCCATAATATTAGTGCTGTGATCTCTCAGTTCAAAGAAGTAGCAGCTCTATCTGGAGTGACTCTCTAATCTCCGAGCTACGCACTTTATCAAGTAACATTACTCCAAAGACCCTTCGGAGGAACCTATTTTTGAAAGACATAAAACAATTTGCCTTCAGTGGGACATAAATTCAGAACACAGGGAGCTAGAATAAATATTACAAGGTATTTCATTCAACACTCTAAAGCTCAAGCAAATTTGCTGCATAAATTTCATTTGAAATTAATTCAAAATTTGATGAGAAAACAAATGACCAAATTTTTTGCGGGTGTAATATTTACATTTATATATCAAATTCCCTAATTGTTTTTGTCTATATATATGTGTGTGTGTGTGAGAGTTTGTGTATGTTTACATGTGTGTCTTTGAGTGTATGTGTGTGTGGAGGGAGAGACAAAGTGAGAGAGAGGAGATTATCAGACTTCGTTATTCTTATCAAGTTAGGATGTCTTTAAGTAGCATACACTTAAATATTTCCTTCCTTTGAGAATATATGTTTGTGAGTGTGTCTGTACGTATGTATGTGTGCTTATATATATATATATATATACATATATATATATATATATATATATATATATATATATATATATATATATATATATATATATATATATATATATATATATATATATATATTTATATGTATATACACATACACATACATACATATAAATATATATATACAAACACATACATAAATGTACCAATACACATATATATTTAGAACACTGGGTCACGAACTGGGTTCTTTAAGTCATTGACCCTGTAGTAACTATTTGATAGTAACTGGAATGCTAAATATCATATAATTGTCAAAGGTCAATAGCATCACAGTCACAATGGTTAGACTGATGCACCAACCCATGAAAAGTTGACATTAAGGAAGCCCATCAATCATTTTTACAATCAAGTTTCTTGGAGATAAATCAATCCACAGAGCTAAATATATTCTAAACTGGTGTTTCTTAACCATTTTCAAACAAAACCAACCCAGGTTCATCATCATAATCATCATTTAATGTCCATTTTTCCTTTCTTGCATGGATTGGACAGATCCTTCTCAGTACAAAATCTCTCCACTTATGTTCATTTGTCATTTCCTCCATGAGCTTTAGTAATCTAAGATCAGCTCTCACCACTTTCATCCAAGTCTTCCTATTACTTGGCACTTCTTCACCCAGCAATCATCAAAATATATATATTTATTTTTAAATCTTCTAATGTAGTGTTATGTAAGAGCCTTTGTTAAGCTATGCTCCAAACAGTAACTTAATAATGAGAAAGTTTTTTTTTTTAAGTGTTATAAAATGTTATTCAATTATTTCATAAATATATACATATACACCAGGTCCGAACACAAAGGAACCAAACTCCCACTGTCACTGCCTTCATCTCTCTCGCTCTCCCTATCTCTCACTATTATGAGCAAATGGGGGCGCACAAGATGGCTGCCCGCGTCCCTGGCGGACAGAATAGTGAAGGCATTTCCCCAGAGGATGGTGAGGGAGGCACGCTGGAAGATCCATTCCAGCTCGCAAGGCTCACACCTGTGGGTACCCAACACTGTGTCGATGGTGGTGAGTTGGTGGCCCTAGTGCTAAGGATACCAGAAGTTAGTTATATTACTAAATCTTTCCAAATTCTTGATTATTTTCAAAATTATTAAAAAATCATAGGCAGCGTCTTTCCTATAGAAATTAAAAAGTTTACACTTTTTCTGTATCTTCCCCCCTTCTCTTACCAGTTTACTATTCCGATTTGTTAAATATAAAGTAGCCTTGTATGTGACACAATTTATTGTCCAGCCATATAAACACTCCCCTTTTGGCCCTTAGATCAGCACTAATCATTATACTGGTGATGATGAAGGTGGTGGATCCCATAATCCTGTGATTTTCAGGCAAGCAGTCTTCAAATGAAAGTAATTTAGTTTGACAAATCATGTCCCACTTTAACCCTTTAGCATTTAAACTGGCAATATCCGGCCAGAATAGTCTCACCTCTTTCTATTCAAACAGGCCATAATTGGCTACTCATATTTATGTTAGTGCATTTTTCTCAAAATAAATAATATCAAAATCTCATAGATTCGATATTATGTGAAATAAAGTGTTTACCATGAAAATACAATAGTAAATATAGAGTAATGTAAATGCTAAAGGGTTAAGTTGTTTAATCATATGTCAACATGGATTGTGTCATTATGGCATCTGTTCTGGTTCACTGCACTTCGAATTCAAATTCCACTGCATTTCATCCTTTCAACATAAATAAATAAATTACCACTCCAGTACTAGGGTCAATTATTCCTCTATCTCTCTAGAAGAAATCAGTTGTGTTCCAACTTGGAGAGGGATGGGCTCTGCCAGGTTTAACCCTTTAGCATTTATATTACTCTATATTTACTATTGTATTTTTACAATAAACACTTTATCTCATATAATTATCTCACATATCAAATCTATGAGATTTTGATATTATTTATTTTGAGAACAATATCTTAACATAAGTATGAGCAGCTGGTTGCAGCTGGTTTGAACACAAAGAGGTAAGAGAATTCTGGTCGGATACGGCCGGTTTAAATGCTAAAGGGTTAAAAGGCCCAAGATGGCGCTCCTACAACTCCATTAGGAGTTAAGAACCCTTTACTCCTTTGCTACAACCTGGATCAAGTAGACTTAAGAATTTCAGTCATGACCAGTTTACCTTTTTTTATCAGTTTTTCAGCAAAGTGTATCTGGGATTACATTATCCAATGCATTATTTTTTAAGGCAATGGGATGTGGTTTGCGGGAAGTTTGTTTTCTCTCCCTAACAAGTCAAGCATCCACATAGGCATATCATATTGGCTTCTTCTACTTTAACCCTTTAGCATTTACATTACTCTATATATACTTTGTATTTTCGTGGTAAAGGCTTTATCTCACATAATATAGAATCTATGAGATTTTGATATTATTCATTTCAAGAACAATACCTTAACATCAGTATGAGTGGCTAGTTACGGCTGGTTTGATCAAAAAGAGGCAAGAGAATTCTGGCTGGATACAACCGGTTTACATGCTAAAGGGTTAAGTTATAGTTATAGGAAGATTTGAAATCAGTACTGCAAGCTAACAAAACAATCATCAATTCTAGAGTGTTCCTTCTGCTGAAAACAATAAACTGTTTGCCATTTATAAAAAAAAATCTATTTATGATATATATATATACAACTACCTGAACTGGACAATTTGAGAATTACCTGCAGTTCACTTGTTGTTTAAGAAATTTCATTTAGTTAGTACTAAACTAACATGGTCGCCTTTATGCAGTGACCCGACTTATTTGAAATAGCAGCCAAATCTCCCTCAAATCACACTGTACCATCTTAGAAAAGAAGTACACACATGGGACCTAAACAACAACATAATTAAAGTAATACAAAAGGCACTTTGGACATATAAATGATGCAAGCTGCTCAGAGAGTAAATTGGATGAAACAAGCATACACTTGCTTTTTTGCCCAGCAAAATCTTACAAAATAGCAGATATACTAGGAGAGGAATTTAGTTTCTTGGCGCCTATGTTAAGCTTAGAAAAATAATCCTTTACTCGTCACTTTCCTAGAAAATAATCAAAGGGTAGTGCTTTAACTAGTCCTGGTAATTCCCTTTGCTATACCTAATTCATTTTGTACTGTGAAAAAAACATCAGCAACAATAACATTGACAGATTAATCTTTTAAAGGATTAGAGTGGTTGCCTGTTGGTTTTGCTTGGTTGTTAGGCCTGCTAGAAATACTTCCTGAGATAAAACCCTACATTTTAAACAGGAAAAGCACATTGGATAATCTGGTTCGAGATACAATGTTTGAAAAAAAAAAAAAAAGATATGTTTTCAGCTGAAATGATTATAGTTCTGTTCAATGATAATAGTCTTCTACTTCTTTGCTCATTTATTCCTGAGAGGGTCGGGGAGAGTATTCAAACGCTCCTGCCAGCAGGTCCTGTCAGAAGCAACCATCTCCAACTGATCCGGGTGGATTTCCAAGTGAGACCAGCCAAGCTCATGGATGTTATCCAACCATCTTGCTTGGGGTCTACTCTTGGATCTCCTGCTGGTTGGTTTTACCCATAAAATCTGTCCACCAATTATTTCCTGAGACATTCTAACCACATGCTCATAGTATCGGAGCTATGATCTCTCAATTCGGAGAAGTAGTGGTTCTACCTGGAGTGATTCTCTGATCTCGAAGCTACGCACTCTATTGAGTAACGTTACCTCCAAAGACCTTTCGGAGGTACCCCATTTCGGATGCTTGCATTCGTGATTGTATTCTTTTGGTCATTACCCAAGATTCATGACTATAGGTAAGGTTTGGCATGAATACTGATAATCAGCTTCTTGCAATAATAATAGTGATATCTAATTTAGGTACAAAGCCAGCAATCAAGAGGGAGAGAAAGTCAATTATATTGACCCTAATACTTGACTGTTACTTAATCTTATTGACCTTGGAAGGATGAAAAGCAAGTTGACCTCAGTGATATTTGAACTCAGAATGTAAAGAGTCAGAAGAAATACTGTTAAGCACCACCCCACCCACTCCCATACATACCCTGTGAGGTCAAGCTGAAGTATACATCCAGCGAAGCCTCCAGTCTACACTGTAAAGTGGTCGTGTAAGCATCACGACAAAAAGCACCCAGTACTCACTGTAAATGTGGTTGGCATTAGGAAGGGCATCCAGCTGAAGAAAACAAACCAAAATCAGCTCTGTATGTGCAAGACATGGTCACCTGACCTGGCATTGCTCACAACAGCATAACTTGTCTAACCCATGCCAGCATGGAAGAGTGGACATTAAACGATGATGATGATGATGATTTGTCTGACACTCTAACAACTCTGTCAATCCACTGCCTTCCTGTTCAATAATAACAAAGAATGAATGATTACAATACTTATTGATTTTTCACGTCAGTACAATATGGAAAACCAGTAGATATAGTTGAATGAACCTAGTCCCATTATTAACCTTTTTCCAGTGTTAGTACTGTGATAATGGAAACAATGTCAAGGACATCAAAATGTTCTTTTTCCAGGTGTTGATAACAGTACGAGTCAAATACCCGGGTATAGATATAATCATTAGTTTCTCTACCTACAAATTCGAAAATTAATGGCCTTATGCCTGTAGTAGTATTGGTGGAAGTGATGCTAGTAGTGGTGATGGTGGTAGTAGTAGTAGTAGTAGTAGTAGTAGTAGTAGTGGTAGTAGTAGTAGTAGTAGTAGTAGTAGTAGTAGTAGTGGTAGTAGTAGTAGTAGTAGTAGTAGTAATAGTGCTTTTTGTTGAAGAGGCAAAAGTAGAAGTAGCAATAACAGCACCAAATACAATTCTTTCTAACATTGACACAAGGCCAGCAATTTGGGGGGAAGGGAAAAGTCGATTATATCAACCCAGTACTTAACTGGTACTTTATTTTATCGACCCTGGAATGACGTAAAGCAAAGTCGGCCTCGGCGGGATTTAAACTCAGAACGTAGAAAATGGTAACTAAATGCCGTAAAGCATTTCGTCCGGCGCTCTACCGATTCTGCCAATCTACCAACTTCGGGCAGAGGCAAATATAATGATGGTTTCTGATTTAAGCACAAGGCCAACAATTTTTTTTTGGGGGGGGGGGGGGGGGGGGGGGGTTAGATTAAAGTGCATTCCTGGGTCTTTATTTTATCGCCCCGGTAAGGGCAAAAGGCAAAGCTAACCTCGGCGGGATTGGAGTAGCTAATGTAATTGTTTCTACTTTTTGGAACAAGGCCAGCAATTACCCAGTGCATTACTGGTATTTTATTTTATCGACCCCGTAAGGATGAAAGGCAAAGTTAACCTCGGCGGGATAGGAACTCAGATTATACAGGGAGGTAACTCTATGCGTCAAAGCATGGCGTCCGACCCTCTACCGATACTGCCAATCCAGTAGCTAATGTAATGATTTCTGATTTAGGCACAGCATTTTTGTGGGGAGGGAAAAGTTGATTAAATCGACCCCAGTGTGTTATTGGTACTGTATTTATCGACCCTGTAAGGATGAAAAGCAAAGCTAACCTCGGCGAGAATTGAACTCAGAACGTAAAGGGCCGTAACTCTCTGTCACAAAGCAAGGTGTCTGGCGTTCTACCGATACTGTCAATCCACTACCTGAGTAGCAAATATAATGATAAAAGAAGCAGTAACAGCAGAACTAACGGTGTTGGAGATGATAAAAAGAAATGTGATAATGAAAACAATGATGTTGAACGATGAAGTAGTAGTAGTAACTTAGTAGTAACTTCAACAGTGATACGGAGCCAACGATGACACTCTCCGTAGTTTCGAGACCTACTAGAAATAGCAGCTAAATCACGTAAAATCACACATTACCTTCTAATTAGAAATACATTGAATGTGGTTCTAAATATACTTTCGGATTTTTAGAAAGTAAGATGGTTATGTTTGGAATGTCCTTGATCATGTCTAATCTGATATACTCGGTCAGGACAAACCTAGGGTTAAACAACAATAACAACTACAGCAGCAGTAGTAGTAGTAGTATTAGTTGCAGTAGTAGTAGTAGTATTAGTTACAGCAGCAGAATTAGCTATAGTAGTACAGATAGTAATAGTAATCTCATGTTATACTATATAGCTGTTTTGTTGTAAAATTAGTAACTCTAACGGTTATTACAACAATAACAACAACAGCAGCAACTGTTGATGAACAGAGATGTTGCAAATGGCAGAGGGAAGAAATAATACAAAAAGCCAACAGCTGCCACTGTATGCATGCATATGGATCGTGCATAAGAGATAGTATCGAGTTACATACGTAACACTATAACATTGACTGGTTCATAAGAATAGCGAGAGTAACAAACTGGTCGATAAAGGAAAGGGTCCCACTTCAAACATTAGATACTTCCTTTTCTCATTGCAAACTAATCATAACCGCGCGAGCCACTATACGGTTACTTAACCTGTTAGAAATAGCAGTCGAATTCCCTCAAATCACACACTACATTCTTAGAAAAAGGGCACATTGGATAATGCCGTCTTAGCTTTCCGGCACATAGAAAGAAGATGGGATGGTCACAGCTGAAATGTCTTTGATCATAGGTCTGCTCAAACAGAGCTGACTTGGGGCTATACAATAATAACTTCTAGGGTCACGAACCAATATGGGAACTGATACGCGGTCGCTTGACATACTAGAAATAGCAGCCAAATTCTCCCAAACGACGTTCTGTATTATTCGTTCTAAACTTAAAAGAATACATCGGACATTGTAGATTCTGATTTACAAAATGTAGGGATGGTCATGGCTAGAATGCCTTTAATCATATGTTTCACTTTACAGACTGATGAGATCGACGTTCCAACTTTTGTATTGGCATTAGGATGTATTATAGTTTAGATACTGTGGAAACTCACTTGACTAATGTTAACCTTTTAGCATTCATTCTACACTATTTTAGTAAATAAATCGCAACCGTTGTTAAAATCGCGGAAGCTGGATAATTAAAATCAATTCACGTAATTTGGGCCTCGGCTACACTACAAACATGTCTACATTGCAAGCTCCTTTCATCTCAATTTTATCACCACCACGCCAAAGTGGATTCAATACATTTAATGCCTGGGTCCCTTTTTTTTATCGCGGTAAGCGAACAGGAAATAAACCTACTTTCCCTCTGGCCAGAACACCAGCCTTTCGTAGGTATCATTCTCAGAATCCTAGTATTTACTCCGGCTGACATATAATGGAACCGTGGGACATATATATATATAATATGATATTAACAAATGGAAACTATATTTATAAAACTATATTTATTTCATTATACATATTTCAAGGACACCAAGTTAAATTATGGTGTGCTTTCATCAGATAAAATATAATATAGATCAGTTTTATTAATAAACATTGACATACCCTTAAAGGATAGTGGAGTTATAGCGTTAATTATTAGTATTGGATATTTAAAAAAAATATATTTGTTTTTAAATATCCAATACTAATAATTAACGCTATAACTCCACTATCCGGGAGCTTCCAACAGTAATGGTTGCATTCTTTAAGGGTATGTCAATATTTATTTATAAAACTGATCTATATTATATTTTATCTGATGAAAGCACACCATAATTTAACTTGGTGTCCTTGAAATATGTATAATGAAATAAATATGGTTTTATAAATATAGTTTCCATTTGTTAATATCGTATTTTTACTCCAAATATTTGTTGAGTGCTTTATATCAGTTATAAAAATATTTGCTTGTTGTATCCCAACAATTTAAATATATATATATATATATATCATCATCATCATCATTTTACGTCCGCTTTTCCCTGCTTGCAAGGGTGGGACAGGAACTGATTCTGGCTTGATTTCTACAGCTGGATGCCCTTCCTAACACCAACCTCATTTACAGTGAGTGCTGGGTGCTTTTTTGCCGTGGCACCTCCACGACCACTTTGCAGTGGAATGATATCGACCCCAGTCCCTATCATCTCATTTCTACAGCTGAGTAAACTGGAGTAATGTGAAATAAAGTGTCTTGCTCAAGGAAACAACACATCACCCGGTCTGAGAATTGAACTCATAACCTTTCGATTGCAAGGCCAATGCTCTAACCACTAAGCCATGTGCCTCCACATGTCAATATTTATTATAAAACTGATCTATATTATATTTTATCTGATGAAAGCGCACCATAATTTAACTTGGTGTCCTTGAAATATGTATAATGAAATAAATATGGTTTTATAAATATAGTTTCCATTTGTTAATATATCGTATATAAATATATATATATATATATATAAATATAAAAGAGAAAACACAGGTAAGCATTAAGAGAAGGATTTTATCCAGGTATTTACTATATATATAAATATATATATATATATCGTTTCTGAATTTGTTTAGCAACTGGTGCGTGTGTTTCTTATTGGCAACATGACCCTCCCAAAGTATAACAATATATATATATAAATATATATATACACATATATACACACACACACATATATATATATATACACAGACACACACATATATATATATATATATATATATATATATATATATATATATATATATATATATACACATATGACTCCAGTTCCTCAGTGAAATAACAACCCAACAAGGAACTGGGCATATCAGAGTATTGACAATATTATACACCTAAACAACATATGTACTTGTCTATACCATACTAATTCAAACTGCCTGAAGAGGTCACACCCAAAGATGGCTGTCACTGAAATATATATAGCAGTAATAAACGAAGCTAAATTTTAATCATTTGACTTTTATTTAACTTTATTTTATATATATATATATATATATATATATATATATATATATATATATATATATTGTTATGCTTTGTGAGGGTCATGTTGCCAATAATACTCAAATATAACTTGTGATTGGAAACTGAACTTCTTACTTCAGCTATATTGCTGAGAAAAGAAATGCATTGTGTGTAACTTATATATATATAGAGAGAGAGGTTGGTGTTAGGAAGGGCATCCAGCTGTAGAAATCAAGCCAGAATCAGTTCCCGTTCCACCCTTGCAAGCAGGGAAAAGCGGACGTAAAATGAAATGATGAAAATGAAAAGATGATATAAAAGTTACACACAATGCATTTCTTTCTCAGCAATGTAGCTGAAGTAAGAAGTTCAGTTTCTAATCACAAGTTATATTTGAGTATTATATTTATTCACAATTGTATAAATAGCATTACAAATTATTTATAATTCTTACAGAATGGAAATACATACAAATAATATATACAATACTTAATAAATATATCAGATTAAATAGAAGAAAAAAAAGGAGAGGAAGCAAAAACGAAAACGACAATCAATTCGGCCACACATTATAAGGGTCAACGGAATATTTTGAGGCAAGCGAACACGCAACATTACTACGGGTGATGGCGAGGCTAAGGCGCTGAAAAAACCAGGCACTCTGTTGGGCATCACCTGACACCCCAGTAAGGCGAGCCGCCAGCGATGGCTAAAACTTCGCTGTCATTGGCCCAACTCCACCAAACGTCTCGAACGCCACAGGCTGGAAAAAATAATTATTAGATAAATCCAGGTATTTCCGAATTTTATTCCGTTTGGTATCAGAAGCAGTGGCCCTCACATTTACCGCGGCATCCATGATGTGGGAAGGAGCAAAAGAGTCACTGTGGTGTCCCAGATGAGACGTCTACCTTTTACCCAGGGACAAAGGGTAACGCCGTCTGGTCTTTTCCCATCACTTCTAGATAATCCAGCTGGCTCCAAAACTGAAGGGATATTTACCCGAGCTAGGGCTCGTTTAATGATCAGGTTGCTCGGTGTGGCGGGTGAAACGACCAGTATTCAGGCGGCAGGACAAATCTTGTAGGCCTGTGGAGTCGAGGGACCTACCATAGTGACATCTCAGACCCCCACAGGCATCGGCTCTCACTCGAAGTCTAGTGGTGATGCGGAGCTCGTCCTGACTGAGAAGACCACCAATGTTGGCCAAAGACAGGGCATCAATCCAGTCCCCCGAGAAGTTTACGCCTGCAGAAAGTAAGCGGCAGCTAGAAAATTGATCAGAATGAGTTAAAAGTTTCACTTGAACGCAGATTGTCCCATACTCTCTGCTTCCGTCTATCTTCATCAGGAACGGACACTGACATACCTAGCTCTCTCCACTGTAGTAAAGCTTCATCTATCTCCCTGTTGGAACTAGTCCATGCTGGAAAGGAGAGGATGTCACCCACTAAAGAGGAGCAAGCGTGGATGGAGGAAAGAAAGCAAGGTAGAAACAAAGATGTGCAAACCAAGACCCCCAAACTGTTTGGGCAAGGCAGCTTGATCTCGAGGTCTCTGGAGAGAGTTGGACATTGACCAGACTCTCGAGCTCACTGAATACTAGGTCATCAAAGCGTTGGAGAGACGACGAGAATTTGTAAGAGGGGCTAACTCTGAGGAAATACAACTTAGGGATTGACAAATAATTCCTAAGTATTAAAAAAAACCTTGTAAATAGTTATTTCTCCAAAGTTACTCATACATTTAATCCTATATGTAATTTGTTCATATATGGCGAGGCATTATAACAATAATGCTGCTTCGTTCGTCTCTGGGTCAAAAACATAAACACACCTTTTTTCTTCTCTGTTTTTTGTTTGCTTGTTTCCTTAAAGTTTACCATCATTCCGTTGGTATACGTCTATTACGCAATTTACACACGAAGATGTCACCGTGTTCTTACGCAACCTGGCCACTGAAATGTGCATAGTGTATGCAGAAATAAATAATTAAGAAAATTCAACACATTTGGCCTCCTATCATTTCAACATGATTCAACATCAAAGATGGATGAGTTGTATAAGCCGAGTGCTTTTCTCATATTACGTCATGATTAACATTGCAGAATGAGCAATTCTACCCAGTGGTGAACCACCAAATTTAAACGTATCTCTCTCTCTCTATATATATATATATATATAAGTGTGTGTATAAGTACCGGGTTCAATCGGGGGTAACCACAGTTAGTAAGGTACTCAATACATTAGTAGAGTGTACACATCAATGGCTTCTTCGGGACTAGAACTGTTTCATTCAAAAGAAATCATCTTCATGTTATGCCTTTGTCAAAGATGCAGCAAAACACCTGTAGCAGATCGTATTTGAAGTCAGGACATCACTAGCTAATTTTGTCTTTACGTAGTAAATAAAAAAACAAACAAATACTTAGATGAACGAAAGATGTTCATAGTGAAGTGATAAAATGACAACTTGTTACACTGTCACGATGTCACTTTTATAAAGGAGAAATAGAAAGTTGTAATGCAAATAGTTTCCCCCAAGGATACGAGCTGTTGATGAAATCGTCGCGTGCTCACCCCCACCCCCGGATACAAGTGAAAAGGAATCGAAATAATGAATGAATGAGAGGTATACGCACTATTAATTATTATTATTAGTAGTAGTAGATTATAGAAATGTTATAGTATCGGGCTAAATGCAGTAATTAAGTCTCATCTCTTCAACCCCTGAAGTTGATGAAATATTTTCTTATAATATATGTTACATCAAGGCGGTTGACTCTCCTACAAAATCGGTCGTTTTCTGCTAATAAAAAAAATCAAACAAAGGATAAAAGAGCAAAAAAAAAAGAAGAAAAAAAAACAAATCGAAGATTAAATCCTGCGAAGTATGGTTGATATTAAGGGAAATAACGAAATAAAGAGTGACTAGAAACCAAACATTTAAGTAGGTAAGTGGTTAATTATTAGGAGACAGCTGATAAACGAAATCATAATTATAATTATAACAAAAACGACTATAACTGCTAAGATAAATGAATGGCAAAAGATTAAAGTCGTAACTGTCATAGAGAGAGAAAAGGAGAAATTATTTAACCGTATAAAAATTAAAAATCTAATAAGGTGTCTATAGTATTAGGGTCTAGGCAACGAGTACCCGACCTGCTATCATCTTATTACTTGCTGATATGCACTAAGGTTCGATGACTCGTCAAGGTTTATGCCCACATAAACTAATATATATATATATACTCGTTCGAAGCTGATGAATCGCTAGTCGCTACTCCGAGTTTCTCGCCCTTGTGTGTTCGGTAAGGCGACAATGTACTTTTTCTAGATTTGTACACCGAGACACACACACCTATATATATACAGGCTGTTCCCCCAAATTCTAATAAAAGTGTGTACATTTTTAAGGGACATATATATATGTGAATGCGTGTATAATATATATAATATAAATATCGTGACTACGTAAATGTACATTTCTTTAGTGTTAGAGTTGTCATATTTTGATTCTCTTTATGTCCCAATCAATCTACTATAACTTCATTATATTTTTGTCTTGTATTTCTCATTTGTTTTGTCGCTCTGTCTTTTTCTTTACCTATCTATCCAGCACTTGATCTTTCTGCTGCTTCTGCTATCATCTCCTCCAACCTTCCTCATTGCAAAGCACCGCTCACTGTTGTCTCCCAGTGACGTCACAATAAAAATGGCTTCTACCCTTTCTACATGTTGTTATTTCTCTCCGTAACAAGGTAGCAAGGTAGGGAGTCAGGCGCTTCTAAGGTCAGCGGAGAGTGACCAAGAAAAAAATATATCTTCCAAACAATAAGGAGCTAAGTTTATTGGTGAGAAGATGGGAGTTTGCTTACCACTAGCCATCAATCGGTGAACCACACGCTACGAACTACTGCTATTAGTAGTAAGACGAATTATCTCGCACTCACTAATTTTACACGCGAATCGCTACTAGTAGTTTCGACAGAACTGCAACAAAACCCATATATATTTTTTTACGCTTTTTCATGTCTGCTTATGTATATATAGGACAACACTGCTTTTATGTTTTAATATAACATAGATATATTTATAAGCGTAATAACGATAACAAGCAAAATAATCAAAATATCTCCGAAAATAATCTCTGTGTCACAACCTTCATCGGATGGGTTTTACCCTGTTCTTGCCAAGCATACCCTAATAGTTTATCTTTTTTTTTTACTTGTAGCTGTTGTTGCTTGACCTTCCCACTCCGTTACAAGCTAGCTATCTGCTTAAACAAAAGAATAACTTATTATTAGTTGAATATTTATGTTTACTCTTTTTTCTTTCTTATCCCCTATTCTGTCCACATTTGAAACATCTAGTTCCTCTTTGTTCAGTTCATTACTAATATTTATATTTAAAAAAAATAGAAGAGAAAAAGAACACACCGAGATCCATTGTATTGGAATAAATTTATTCCAACCATACATTAAGTGGAGAGAAACGAAATAATGCGAGTCTGTCGGATTTATATGTAAAAATACATGTTTCTTACATGAGGACTTGATCATCCTTACTCAGTAAATCTATAAAAGCGTACAAGCAAGTGTTGTCTTGTGTTCAATCACTGGAAACAACCCTAAATGTAAGTGTATCCGATTTTCTTCCTCTTCTACTATTTTTGCATGTGTTTGTTTAAATATACATTATTATTCAGTTTTTGATGTTGTCTTTTTAAATATATCATAGTAAAAATCATCAGCTGCTCTTTAAATCTATTGCATTTGATTTTGTAGTGTCGAACATGAAAAAATTTAAAATATATTTATATGAAGTAAAGAGCTTCATATATCTTTTTAAAAAATCAATCTATTATTATACTATTGGTTGTTGATTTTGATATAGTAGTCACGTATTAGTAACTACAATATATCATTCTCATCATTTATTGCCTAATATCTATTTCATTTCAAATGTTTCTCTAGCTATAAAGTTCGTTTGACTCCCCCCTCTCCTCTTTTTCTCTCGCATACACACACACGAGACCCCGAAAATGTTAGTGTTGATAATTTGTTAATTTATTATCACTATTCTAGTGAAACATCAATTCATTCCACGAAATAAATTACTAATGCAAATGAAACTTGAAACCTATTTTATCTGAAATAACGCTTTCAAAAGCGAAAGTCTATTTCATTTAACAGGTTTCTTTCCGCTAACCATCTTGTAGTTCCAAATATTGCCACAATTATTCTTGACATTCCATTTATACAGTAATAGTACATGACTTTAGTTATTGCTGTTAACAAAAAATCAGTAAACGATTCAATGTATTAGAGCTAGCATCTGCCTTTAACATAATTTCTTCCACATATTAATTATAACGAGCACTGATCATATCTGTATTATCTATATTGATTTAATGTCATCACAGGGGATTCTTATTTTTCGATCTAATCCTTCGTTTATCTCTCAGCTACTTGTTACATTTATCGATGATGGAATGGAAATTACACGTATAGTTATTTATTTTTCGGATTTCAGTGCTTTTTTCTTTCTAATTTTTATCTGTCTATTACATATTTTATTTGTTTGATTAAAGAAATAAATTGTTCCTTTATTTTCTGAAACAAATTCCTCCACATTTATCACCCATTATAGTTTGTTTGACAAACTAGGGTAGCTGCTTTGATCATAAGATCACAAGATAAGCTTTGTTGGTTTATTTTTAACGTTATCATCAACGATTCTCTCTGTTACGTATATCAATACTAATTAATTAATAAGACTCAAGCCAGGTTTTTAAAATATTTATTTTCATTAAATTCCTCAATCATTTCATTTTAGGCAATAAAAATCAATATCCATTCTCGTATATTTTTTCTGGAATTTCAAAACAGACTACGTTCCTGATAAAAAGAAAATCAATTTCGATTGCGTTGTATGTTAGATACTTTTAACAAAATAGCTTGCAATTTATTTATTTATTTATTCCATCCCAATATTCATATATCTATCCATTCAGTTATTGTACTTAGTAGCCTTCTTCGAAACTATCAACACATTTTCATAAATGTATTTATTTTTGTTTTGATATGTTCTTGTTGCTGTATTGTAATTTGGTCGAAACAGGTGCTTTGGACAGTCTTTTTCTATTTTCTTGACAGAACGATCGATTGCTATTTCAGAATTGGTTTATGCCAAAATGGCTGAATTTCTTTGATAGTATTCAATGTATGTATAGACACGCACACATACATACATATCATTAATACATGTGCACTTGCATATATAAGTGTTTTTAATAGACATTATATGTATTACATATGCTTATGTATACACACATATATATCCACACAGTCATGTATGCACACACACACTTATAATTATGTACTACAGAATACATCTAATAGATTTTTTGCAACATTGTATAAGATAGATGTTTATATACAATTTAGTGGACAAAACATGAGGGATCAGCCGATTAGTTGGGATTTTCTCAGTGATTAAGTACCTTTTTTAACTGCCCATAAAGCCAGTGCTTATAAATCAACTATTACTAAGGGTTTAACTGAACTGTATAGACGAATTTATAATGCATCCCTTGCAGCTAATTCAATTAATAAATTATTGGTGTTATAACAGCATTTTGTTTCGATTTTCTCATGCCCCCTCCCTCTCCCTCTGTATGTGTGTGTATATATATATATATATATACACACACAAATATGTACATATATTATATATATTTATACGTGTGTGTGTATATATATAATGCACACATAATTTCAAGAATACTGAGAATGCGTATGTGTGGATAAATTATGAATAACTTCATGTTTATCTATGTTTGACAAGTATATATTCAGCTTCACTATCTAATTAAACCCCAGAGATCTCTGCAAGATAAACAAGAGAATGGGTAGACTAGTTTCGGTTAGTTATCATCATTTCATCAAAGGGGACCTCATGTGTTTATCCTACAAAGAGAGAAGACAAGTTAAAAGCTTCATACAAAACATTACAAACTGCTAGTTTTACTCATTTGCATATCATTGCATTCATTGGCAACATATATAATATAAAATAATCATAAGGCTTATTTACATAGTGACTCATGCATATATCAAACATGCATACACTTTTACTGGCTTCAGCCATGGCTATGACCATGCTGGAACCTCACGACATTAATGTATGAGAACTTATTAAAATTTATCGATAAATATATGTATATTTATAATAGACTCATTGATGAGTAGTATAGTTGCTCAAAACCTTTATGAGCTATAAATGATCCTATTTACCAATACACAACTACAATGGGCTCTATATGCTTCTAAAAATGTATGGAATAAGGCCCCCTTCAGTCATGGCTGCCAATATATTTGCACTTGGGAAGTTCCTCTGCAAGGTGCTGCCTGGGCAAAGAATTTTTGTGCAAGACCAGCAGCTGCCCATATATATAAAGAAAAGGTAAAGTTGACTATGGCGAGTTTCAGCTCAGATTGTATTTTTAAGAAACATGCATATTAGCTTCACTGTGAATAATAGATTCATATGGATGAGCCACAAGTTCTCTCCATGGTCAGAAAACAAAATTCTAGAAACTAATTAATACTTTGCCAATGCTTGCAAATTAAACAAACCATCTTAATTCTGTCAGAGTTTACGTATATTATAAGTAATTATAGTTATGAGCTAATATTTTATTGGTGGTGAGAGAGTGAGTAATCTCTGCTGATGCAGTAATAAATATTGAAACTAGTCAGACCAATCTCTTATTCTGCTCATACAGAGAAAAATTTGTGCTTATTCATGGTGTCTACCTTTCACAGAGAGATGAAAATGTGGGCTTATTAAAAACTATAAGTTTACATTTCTAATTATTGTATCATTGTATAGTACTCCTATATTATATATATATAACAAAGAGGGTGTGGTAAGATACCAGGTGGACCATAACGCACCAGAGTACTCAATACTTGGGGTAATAGAGTTCGGATCTAGCTGTCGAAACGGCTGGAGCTCAGCCGTCAGGGTCCTGAATCTTTTCATATATAATCATGTTTAATATAGAAATGGTTTCTACAGGACTAGAACTGTTTCATTCAAAAGAAATCATCAGGAAAGCCAACTTTCATTGTAAAACGGTTGTATTGAGTACCTTACTGTGGTTACCCTGATTGAACCCGGGACTCACATACACACATATGTGTAGACATTTTTCAGTACACAATTTCACATCAAGAATATTTTGATACAAATATAAGAAATCTCAGGGCCAGACTTACACTTGCTGGGTTAAGCTATATGAAATTTGAAGCCCTTCTCTAAAAAAATTTTGGTAAAACATTTTAAATAATTATACATGATTATTATTTATTAATGATTACAAAATTGGTTACAAAATGTTCCTTTTAACTAATTCATCAATTTATTCCATTTGCCACATAGAAAAATAAAAATGTATTTTTAAAATTGAAGCTCTGAGGGTGTGTGGCCCTAAGCTATAGCTTATTTAGCTTATAGGTAAGTCTAACACTGATGGGTGTGTGAAGGTAGGTGGTGTAGGGGTCAAGTTGCCTGGCTCACAGCCATAAGATTAAGAGTTTGGTTCTAAACAGCATGTCCTTGAGCAAACATTTTATTTCATGTTGCTCCAATCCACTTAACTGGAATAAATGAGTTGTACTTGTATTACTGAATCTCCCTGAGAATTACATTAACGATAAATGTATCTGTAGAATACTCAGCTACTTTGCTATTTAATTTCACAAGCAAACTTTCATTTATCAAACTAGAACACTTGTCATTGGAGCCAACAGAGGTGCAATTATACTCTGATAAAATACACCCAGTGCACCATGTAAGATGTTTGGCATTAAGAATGCTCTTGAACTCTTGTCCATCCCATGTCAGCACAGAAAAACTTATAATGATATGTGTATATTCATTTGATGTTTTGAATGAAACAAAATAAAGCATACAAATTCACACACAGCATCCACTTTTCCATGCTTGGCATGGGTTCAACAACACACACACACCTATATATATATAAAATTTCGGAGGCCATATTTAGTTGATTCAGGTTTATTTAAAACTCCATTATACATATTTCACTGAGGACTATTGGTTATGATAGCCTAAGCTTTTCAGACGGTGAAACCTAAAATATATAGATATATATATATACACACACACACGTGTATATATATGCAGGGAAAAGCGGACGTAAAATGATGATGATGATATATATATATATCTATATGTGGCTGGGAGAAAGGAATACTCAATACCGAAGTAGAGTTTTAATATTCATTTATATTAGGCTAAAAAGTCAGTTTTGTTACTCTGGAGTTCTGCCTACATGTACACGTGTGTGTCTAATTATTTTGTTCAAGTTAACTACTTTTCTATTACTTAAAGATCAGCACCAGAGAAGTATTCACCAGATGGCATAGAACAAAGAAATTATATAATTTTCATATAATGTCATATTTGCCTGTTGAGAAATTTAATTCTGTTTCCTATG
Source organism: Eledone cirrhosa (assembly GCA_964016885.1). Classification (NCBI taxonomy): domain Eukaryota; kingdom Metazoa; phylum Mollusca; class Cephalopoda; order Octopoda; family Eledonidae; genus Eledone; species Eledone cirrhosa. Next base: position 195,846,801 of record OZ024740.1, read on the forward strand.
AAAAGAATAAATTATGTAAAAAAATCTTCTAAATGTCATCTAATATGTAGAATGTGTAATTTATAAGGTTGGTCTGACATGGTTACTCAACCATCCTACTAAATATAATACTTAATTCAACCTTATGTTGATATGGTCAGTATGAAACGGTATATAATTATCTTGGGCTTTTGGTCTGCCAGTTCTCATAATATGCTACTGAATTCTGCCTGTGAAGTTTCAATGTATGATTTCATCCTTTTAATTGTTCAAACTAGCAACCATCCTTTGCCTCCTGGGAAGAATATGAATATTTCTTTTCTTAGCAGCTAGATGAGACCATTCCTTTAGTGATGTGGGAGGGATGTTACAACACTCCTTAATATAAAAGCCTTTTTGTTTTAGAAGTAGAATGTATAATTGAGCTACTGTTTCCCAATTACTACTCTATATAATAAAAGAAAAAAATTTATTTTCTTCTCTGTGTCTGTTTGAAGTAAAGTGACTGCTCTTTGAGTCACATTGATTTTAATAATGATTTACGAAAGAAAAAAATTATCTTTTGTCATAATTTGGTAATTCTTTTCATTAAAGCTACAAAGAAAAGTATGGATTTATAATTAACTATTAATTATTATGTGCCCATGTCAGAAACAATCATATTTTTTGCAGAATCATTAGAGTGTTGGATAAAATGAATTTTGTGGTATTTGTTCCAGCTCTTTATATTCTAATTTTCAAATTCCTCAAGCTCAACTTTGCTTTTTACTTTTCCCTAAAATAAAGTGTATCCCCCATCCCTATCATTTATATTTCTGGCTTTGTATGTATCTTAAAAATTATTATTAGGTAGGGAGGAGTCGATCAACAAAATATCACATCCCATTCACTTACTCAGTGGAGAGATCTCATCAAATCAGTCTGAGGGAACAATGTTTCCATTAGTCTTTCCATTGCTGATACTATCTACTGGTTGCAACTCCTGGCAGGAGCAACATAAAATAAAGTGTCTCGCTCAAGAATATAATGTATCGTCTGGTCCAGGAATCGAATTTGCAACCTCACGATTGCAAATCTAATTCTATAACCATTAAACCACCCATATTATTATTAGTGTTGGAGTTAATATAAATGGTAAAGCACTTAGCTTTTCAAGTATAAAATTTGACTTCTCAAAGCCTTTGTGAGTAGATAAAATAAGTAGCTGTGTAATGTTTCTAGAAAGGTGGCAGTAAACTAGTGGAATCACTTTCAGAGCTGGGTGGGATACCTTGTATTTGTTTCAGCTTTTTGTATCCTGAGTTTAAATTCTGCTATGGCCTATCTTCTACCATGGTAGGAATTGGAGCCCCACCATCTATATGCTCAAAGTTAACCACAGATTACATCAAAGTCAATATCAAGGTTGATCAACTGAGGCTTGCAATATCCAGAAATACTATGTGGTTCTTCAGTATGTTATTGAATACTTGAATACTATGTCAGCATTGATCAAGTTGATCTATGATGAAAAGCACTCCAACTATGACCATACTATCTTTTCATGCATATTATATCTAGGTTTTTATTTAATGTGTTTCTTTTTTATGATATTCCTAGCAGGGTGAAGAGTTATGCATAGGCTCCCTCAATATAAGCAAATGTGGTGAGCCTTGTCAAGTATATGTGGTACCATGTCAGCTACTAGGATTGAAGCAAGCAGCTCTGTTAAATAGGCATGTGGGGCAATAAAACAAGAGCAAGTAATATAATTGTTTCTACTTTAGGCACAAGGCCAGCATTACTGGTTCTTTATTTTATCAACCCCGTAAAGATGAAAGGCAAAGTCAATACTTCCTTCCTAACTAAACTTTTATTCATAGCCAAAAGAAGTTTGTAGTAGTAGCAGCAGCAGCAGTTGACTGCCCCCCCCCCCCCCCCCCCCCCAAAAAAAAAAATTCTGACCTTGTTACAATTATTTAGAGATTGGGGAGATAATTGACAACTTATCACATTTTGGGCTTCTAATCACTAAAAACAAACTGACTGCTTTTTACTTGTGTAGGATTGAAGGTATAAATAAATGTTATTAATACATCCTAGAGTTACTGACTCTGCTTTCTCCATTTACAAAAAGAACCAAAAAAAACGAAAGTATGTGGTAGTGGTAGGGATTCATGCTGAAGGTAAAAAAAAAATATTGATTTTTTTTTTCATGTATTTTTTTAAATATGCCAGCTATATTTTAACCATGTATTTACTAAAAATTGACACATCTGAGTCATGTATATTTTATTTCCTCAGGAAAACTGTCATTGGTTTCAGTTTTCTGTTTTGGCATCTGTTGGTTGGCTGATCTCCTTAAACAAATTTTCATCTGAATTTCTCTTTTGTTTTATCTTTAAAAGCCTTGCTATTTTAGATTTGATTATTTTTTTTGTGTCAATTTTCTTCCTTTAACTTAGCCAGGGAAGAAAGGGCATCATACATAACCTTTTTCAGGGCCTTCATGAATGGTAGAAAAAAAAAAAAGGAAAAATCAGCTCTTGGTAGGTAACTCTCAGACTTGAAAAATGGTTTGAATTCTTGCCAAAGAATGGTCTCTGCAAGAAGTAACTGAATTCCAAATAGTGATGTTAATCTGAGTGACAGATTAAGTCTACCACATAATACCATCTGATGGGCTTCTGCTCAGTCTCCCTCTACCAAATTTTACCCATAAAGTTCATTTCAATCCAAGACTATGTTAAAAGAGGTACCACACAAGAGCATTGAACCTGAAACCATTTTAATTAGTAGGTGGAATTTTACACAATACAGCCTGTATTGATTTCCACACCTTACATTCACTCCACCTTTTATTTTTAGCCTCATGACATTAGAGAACCATTTGTGGTTAATCTCTTAGATTTTTAAAAATCTATAGTTAATATGTGGCATGAAATTTGATCAGAATTGAACAGCTGTTTCACTATATGTCCACTTGATGTGTTTAATCCTTTTAAATAATCCACTGTGTTAGTATTTAACATTGGTTTTCCAAACCATTGAATGGATGAATGGCAAGTATCCTTTAGAATAGAAAAATATTGTCATAGGTAACTTATCCATTGCTTATAATAGAACAGCCAAGCAACATCTATATATTTCAATCCTTGAACTGACAGTCTGAAACCATATTCACTCAGCCACTTCATTCATTCAATAGAAACATCTATCTGTCTGTCTATCTGTCTACCCATGCATCAATCCATCCAAATGTATTAATACAAACTGGCAAAAGAGTACTCAATTTATAAAGTAGAGTAAATTAATCTGAAGCTGATACTTTACTCTGTCAAGTAAGAAATAAGATTGAATAATTGTTTTAATGTCCATCATTTTTATCCTGGCATGGGTTGAGCTGATCTATATATAGCAGACTGCCACTCATCTTGATTCTGTCTGTATTCTATAATCTATGAGGTCCAGCTACCTTAGATTAAATCATGTCCCTTCCCCCCTGTCTGTCTCAATATTCTAATGCTGTATATACTTTCTATAATCAGTATATAATGGTACATTGCTACATTTTCACTCCAATGGTCTTGTCCTAAACATAGCAGAATCCTTTAGTCCCCAACTTCTTTTTCAATTCATTTTTTGTTTATTTTTGGTTACATATTTTCAATGAGCTGATCACTGGTTCATTGCATTTATAATAGCAAAAATAAGGAATTGTTTATCCAACTTGAGCAGAACAAATATCATGAAGGATTTGTTAAAAAATAAGTTTTGTTAGTTTTGTTGTTGATGTTTGCATCTTACATTGGGGTATATCGCTAAAAGATATACACATACCTCCATACATCAAGGCTATGAAAAAAGACATATACCCAATATTCCGTGCAGTGAGATGGAATGTCAAACCATGTGCTTGCAAAGCAAACAACTATGCCACTTACTCTCTAGCTTTCCTGTAGGGTTCCTCTCTATTAGAAAAAACAGAGCTGGTATGTCTTAGGTAAAGTTCATAGTTCATTTAGTTTTGTCTAACCTGAAGAAGGGAGATCTACAAAATAAGGTTTTGTGTGGGTAATGTTTAATGTGAATTCTATTAGGTCTCAGAAAGCTGTAGTTTTGATGGAGAAAGATTGTGTAATGAAGGGATGAAGGAAGCTGAATACATTAAATGAATTTATGTGGACATGTTATTAAGTGAGCAAATTCAGAAAAACAATGTTGTTTAATTCTTACTATTATGAAGTGTATCAAACCATTTTAGCAAGACATTCTTGAAAAGTACAGAACAATACTATGATTGTATTACATTAACAATTAAATCTTTACTTTAGTTTACTGAAAATGTTCACAATGATCTATCCACTAGTAAAGATACTATTAATATTTGAATTAACAAAGCCATTTTTAGATATTTTCTGCTAAATCATTACAGAATGTTAAGAGTTAACCCCATGTCAGCTCTTGTTGACTCAATCAAAGGTGTTTCCAGTTGTAACTTATTCTGGCTTTTTGTATATCAGAGACTACATTATCCAATATATCCTTTGTTAAAGGCTATAGTGTATAATTTGAGAGAAATTTTGACTGTTATTTCTAGCAGTTTGAGAAAAGTCATAGAGATATCTTCTGTTGATCTTTGCAAAGTAGTAAAAGAAAGAAAAGTTGACTGAATGCTTATAGATAATAAATCATTGTACATGCATGGTTGTGTAGGATTGTGCCATGACTGAAGTGCAGCTAAATAGTCTCTGAAAACAGCAGACATAATCATTGCAGATACAGACAGTTTTGTAATAGCATAAAGACAGCAGCTGATAATGATCTCAGAAAGAGCTCTTTTCATTCTATGTTACCTTTTTCTGGAATTTATCCAATTTTTTTTGGCAGACTGAAAAAGCGTATCATGTTTAATGTTTATGCTGTTCCTCTTATACTTGTTATTTGTTTTTAAAAAATTTAATGTCTTTTTTATTTGTTTCTTCGTGAATTTTCTACTGTAAACGGCAAAGAGATTTTTTTTATCTGATATTTTTCTTCATTCAGGCATAACTTGGGTATCCTTGTCTATCTTAATAACAACATAGATATTTGTTTCGGACTTCTAACCTAGTGTTTTCTATTTATTATTATTATTATTATTAAAACAATGTTTCAAATGGCTTAGTTGTTGTTTTTCAACAAGTGCCATGTATATGTGTATCATCATCATCACTAATGTCTATTTTCCATGCTTGCATCAGTTAGATGAGTTGTCATATTCTAAGGCTAGACTCGTCAGGTAACCACTTCTTGTTCATATGTTCCCTTTTGAACTATAGCTAGATGCCCTTCCTAGCCAAAGATGTATATGGAGCAAGAAACGGTCACCTGATATAACTTGCCTCTAATGGGACAACCCGTTTAACCCATGCTAGCATAGAAAAGGGACATTAAACGATGATGATGATGATATATGTGTGTGTGTGTATGTATATGTATTTATGTGTATATATATATATATCATCATCATCATCATTTTACGTCTGCTTTTCCCTGCTTGCAAGGGTGGGACGGTAACTGATTCTGGCTTGATTTCTACAGCTGGATGCCCTTCCTAACACCAACCTCATTTACAGTGAGTGCTGGGTGCTTTTTTTGCCGTGGCACCTCCACGACCACTTTGCAGTGGAATGATATGGACCCCAGTCCCTATCATCTCATTTCTACAGCTGAGTAAACTGGAGCAATGTGAAATAGAGTGTCTTGCTCAAGGAAACAACACATCACCCGGTCTGAGAATTGAACTCACAACCTTTTGATTGCAAACTCTAACCACTAAGCCATGTGCCTATATGTGTATAATTATTTCGTATCTCTGTGTTTATAATTTTTTTTATTATATGTATATATATAAGAGAATCAAAGTCAGTGTTGCAGCATATGTACAAATTTTATTGGAATATTACAAGTGTTTCAATATCGATCAGCTCAGGGTTCAATCAAGATGACAGGGCATGACTCTTTTTCGACATCTCGTCAGTGATGTCTGAAACAATTGTAATATGCCAATAAAGTTTGTACATATGTTGCAATACTGACTTCGATCCTTCTTAATCTATTTACACACTGCACATTTTAGTCACCTTAACCTTGGAATACAACCCACACGAGTCCGACCGCGTAACAACATTGAGTGCTTCGAACAGCATGCCACCTGTAGCTACACACACATATATATGTGTGTGTATATATATATATATATATGTAAATGTGGTTGGTGTTAGGAAGGGCATCCAGCTGTAAAAACCTCGGCCAAATTTACAGTCTCCTTGGAGCAAGGTACGGTGTGGCCAATTCTGGCCAAACTTGTCTCTTGATGTGGACGAACCGTCTAACCCATGCAAGTATGGAAAATAGATGATAAATGGTGATGATGATGTGTGTGTGTGTGTATATATATATATATATATATACATACATACATGGAGGCACATGGCTTAGTGGTTAAATCATTGGCCTTGCAATCGAAAGGTTGTGAGTTCAATTCTCAGACCGGGTGATGTGTTGTTTCCTTGAGCAAGACACTTTATTTCACATTACTCCAGTTTACTCAGCTGTAGAAATGAGATGATAGGGACTGGGGTCCATATCATTCCACTGAAAAGTGGTCGTGGAGGTGCCACGGCAAAAAAGCACCCAGCACTCACTGTAAATGAGGTTGGTGTTAGGAAGGACATCCAGCTGTAGAAATCAAGCCAGCATCAGTTTCCGTCCCACCCTTGCAAGCAGGGAAAAAGCGGACGTAAAATGAAATGATGATGATACAGAGAGGAGAGAAAGAAAGAGAGGGAAAATACACACACATTTAAGTGCAGGTTACAATTGAACTCTTAAATTTTTATTATATGGAATAAAATTGTCAGAACATGACTTGTGAAAGGATTAAGAGTTCTATTGCATCCAAAGCCTGTTTAGTTTCTGATCAGCCAGGATTGGGTAGTCCTATGATCAAATGCTTTCCAGCCATCACCAGTCTTTTTTATTACATTGTTCAATGAGTGTCTTGTGTAGAATATAATCTGAGGGAGATTTGGTAGTTTCTTCTAGCAAGACAAGCAACTGAATAGAGGCTTTCGCAAGAGAGACTCTATTCTCATTTGCTCATACTTAAGCACACGCGTTTGTATATATATTTATAATATATTATATATATATATATATATATATATATATATATATATATACGTCTTTAATAATGTCCTGACCATCCAATATTTACTGTTGTTATCAGTTTTATGTTTGTTTACCACTATTATTCTGGTATGATTTGAACATATTTGCTTCACAGTATAGAGTTATGACTCCTTAAGTTCTGAGTTCAAATCCTGCCAAGATTAGCTTTGCCTTTCATCCTTACGGGGTTGATAAAATAAAGTACCACTGGGATCAATTTCCCCCTAAATTGCTGGCCTTGTGCCTAAATCAAAAACTATTATTTTTACATACTAGTAGAGGTCTGAAACTTTATCTCTATAATTGTTTCTACTTTTGGCACAAGGCCAGCAAATACACAGTACATTACTGGTACTTTATTTTATCGACCCCTTAAGGATGAAAGGCAAAGTTTATCTCTATAATACTAGTTGGTTATGTTTTGTACAAATTGCATTAACCCTTTCTTTCTCTTGTTCTATTTATCTAAATGTAACAAACCAGCAATGGAACCTCAACCTGCTAGAAATATCTACCAAATCTCCCTCAAATGATACCCTACCATCTAAAAGAAATAAAGAACATAATGTTTGAAATAAAGATGGAATGTTGATAGCTGGAATGTGATCATAGATCTGTTCAGTTATAGCTGACCTGGGGTTATATAAAATAACAATTTGAAAGCAGTTTGGGTTGAGAAGAAAAACAGAGAGAGGAAGAGTAAACAGCTTAGTAGCAAATTACTAGATTGCACAATGATTAGTTGAATGGGAGTTTATAGAGGTAAATTAATGGGTAATTTCATGTTTTACAGCTGTGGTTCTTTTTGTTCCATGCTCCACCAAGATACCTAAATAAATTAGATGCCACCACTTCAATATAAAAATATTTGGTATGAACCCTAACCCGAAACCAGCCGTATCCGGCTCATCTCTTTCTGTTCAAACCAGCTGTAACTGGCTGCTCATACTTAAGTTAAGGTATTGTTCTTAAAATAAATAATATCAAATTCTCGTTGTTTTGATATTATGTGAAAAAAGTGTTCACTGTGAAAATATAATAGTAAATATAGAGTAATGTAAATGGTAAAGGGTTAGAATATAAAATGTAGAATTTAGAGCACAAATATTCAAACACACCTCTTTTCCCAATATTAAAATTGGTCCCTTGTGAAGGCATGTGTAACCACAGACTTACAATGTCAAACTCATGATTAATTTAATGTTTCATACTGCCAAATTGATGAATTTGGTTGATAGTTTACAGTGCTAACACTATGAAGGGGTTGGGGTTGGGGGGTGGGTGGGTAACGGTTCTTGGACAGAACCCTATCTGGCTAGATGGAAAAAATGATCATGCTATGTGTAGCTTTCTAGACCTACCTTCCTTGTCATTAGCTGCCAGTAATCAGTCACTCACATGACATTTTATTCAGTATGACTATGAGTCATTACCTCTTACCATATGGTTGAACTATAGCAGTAATGTGTTTTATCTACATACAAGAACAGGAATAGTTAAAAGAAAAAAAAAAAAACTGTTAGACTGCATTTTAACATACTGAATGCTCAACCAATTTTTCTCCACCCACACAATAGGTCTCAACTGAGCTTGTCTCACTGCTTCATGGAATGTATACAAAGGATAAATATTTATTTAACCCACGCACACATGTATAATAAATTGAGTCAGTTGCTTGATCTTTTTTTAAAATTATTTCAGGTAGTCATCAATTTTTTTCTCAGTGCTAATAATTTGAGAAGTTGGGGGAAATGGGAGCTGTGATATTCATGTTTTATCGAACTGCATTAGCAGAATAGGTAAAACGCCTCTAAATTGAACCTAGTATTATCAAAGAAGAGGCTTGGTTCAAATGCTTGCAATAAAGTGGATCCCTTTAACACCACAACATAACCCAAGGGTTATGTTGTGATGTTAAACTTGTGTAATGGATTAAGCCTTCCACCCAAGTAGACCACAGTGAGAGTTGAACTCAAAATGTAAAGAGCTGGAACAAATACCACAAGGCAACTAGCTTAACACTAGCAATTTCACCAAACCATCATCCTAGACAGATACTTTATTTTATCAATCCTGGCCTAGTGGTAAGGGTGTTGGATTTATGATCATAATGGTGTAGGTTCAATTCTTGGGCTGGGTTGCATGTTGTGCTCTTTTGCAAAATACTTCATTTCATGTTGCTCCAGTATACTCAGTTGAAAATGAGTACCAGCAATATCTGGGGGTTTAACCCTGCGGTGGACTGGCGTCCTGTCCAGTGGGGAATCTTGTACTCTCGGTCGCTTCACGCCATGAAACTGGGATAAGTACCAACCTAACTGCCTTCTGACCCTTTTGACTTTAGACTGAAAGGATGACCAACAAAGTCAACATCGATGAGATTTGAACTAAGAGTGTAGAGAGCTAGAATAATTGCTACAAAACATTTTATTTGACTTCTCTAACAATTCAGCTTATTCATCACTGGTATCTGATATATACATCATGAAAAGCTTTCCCTTAAGTATAGAGAGAGTTAATCTTTATCACCAACAATGACTAAAAAATCTCTGAAACCTGTTCCAGGCATTATGACAGAATGACCATATGTGTGTATGTATGTCTATGTATGTATGTGTATATATATATATATATATATATATATATATATATACACACACACACACACAAGGTGTCCCAAACAATATATATACACACTTCAGCATTCTTATAAATATTGCCTGTACAGGTAATCAAAGTATGTATGCATTTTTTGGGGACTTATATATATATATATAAGTTTATCCTGGGTTCATTTCTCTCTCTCTTTATATATATATATATATATATATATATATATATAGAAAGAGAGAGAGTTCGAAATAACAATAAACGCAGGAGTAAATGTTACATGGTGTAAGCTTCACGCTTAGTGAGAGTGAGGGTGGGGTGTTGTTACATGCCCCCATATGCCAGCCACCATGATGATATTGTTGGCTCCTTTGCAAATCTGCATTGATTATGTTGCCTTATTTAACAGAACTTGTTTCTTTAAAATGAATCATCACTAAGAGGTCAGGGCTACACTCATTAAACCTTTTGTTTATTTAGATTACTTCAAGTGTCAGCCTTGTATCAGTACACCGAAAAACCCCTCAACATAAATGAAGGGAATTAATGGCTTAGCTCTTGAACAATGTCCAGTAAATTGACAAATGTTTCTTCTGCAAATTTTGCTACTGCCACTATCAACATCACCATTGTCACCACTGCCTCTTCTACTAAATAATCTCTGTTTCTTATTTTTGGCACAATTTGTAAGAAAGGTAATGGTTTCCTAATTATTTAATTTTGGGTACTAGGCTCTAAGTTTGCATGAAAGGGTGTGTGAGGGAGGGGGTAATTGATTTAATCAACATTAATATATTACTAGTACCTATGTGTATTAACCCCAAAGTGTCCTGCGGTAAAGTCAACAGCTGGCAGTCTCCACATTTACTATGTCTCATTTCACTAGTATTCAATTAATAACAGAACTAACTTATATTGATGTCATTAACGATATTAGCAATTATCAAATCATACACATTCTTTTACTAGTTACAGTTATTAGACTGTAACCATGGTGGGGAATCACCTTAACCCTTTAGCACTTACATTACTATATATATACTATTGTATTTCTGTGGTAAAGGCTTTATCTCACACTAGCAGAAGTGCCCGGCGTTGCTCGGGGCTGAGGAACTGATGTATTATAATGAATATTCCATCTCATTTGGTTTGCAGGCCTGGTGTGTCATGGTCTCTGTTAACTACGGTATATATAATCTGGTTGCAGCTAGAAAAATAGACATACCGCAGCAGGGTTTGTACCTACATAGGTGATCCTCTGTCTATTTGACTTTCGCCTGACCTAACTGAGGTCGTAGGTGAAAGGGATAGGATCAATCACTTTTTGACAGGACAAAGAAAACATTTGTTGGTGCCTGTTTATGTCGTGGTTTTGGGTTCAATCCCTAATTTTTTTATTCCTTACTGAAAGTACTTAATGAACCTGTGAACGTCCCTAGCAGTTAAGAATGAGAAATTGAATTGTTTCTGGCGCGATTATACTCTCGTCATTGTTAACGAAAACTACATTGAAACACGCACACACACACATGTGTATTGACGGTAATACACACACATGCTAACGGCGACATAACATTTACCGGTTATATAAACTTTTCATGCTATATAACATCGTACTGACTACATAGCCTTTTACCTGCTACATAGCTTTACCGGCTACATAATGAATACCGGCTACGCAATTGATCTTGTTTAAGGAAGTCTGCGAATAGTGGTTTAAAAAATTATTTGTTAACTCACATGATGTGAAATGGAAGGGTAGTATTATCGCCATGAAGATTAACAACCGAAAATGAAAATAATTATGTCGTTTGATTTTACGATTGAAATAAAATAATTGTCGCAAATTAGAATTTTTATTTGTTAATGAAGTGTGTATGTGTGGTTAGAAATCCGGCACGTGGTTAAATTGATTTAAAGTTTAATTATTCATTTGATGTGAGTGTGTGTTTGTATGTGTTTGCAAATAAATAAATCAGTTTGAAGACTCACATTTAGAATAAACGAAATTGTACGTTAATGTGGCTAATGTTTCTGTTGTTTAGTCTGTAAAGTGTATGAGTGAGAGAGTAAAACGGACAGTATCACCATCAACATGAACAATGTAAAATGAAAAGAATAGTTGTTTCAGCTTGGAAAGAGAAAGTAGCAGAAAGTATGAAGTTGTATAGATTTTGAAGGGTAATGGAAAGAGTTTAGCAGTTGAAATGAGAGAGGGAAATCGTAAAATATTGAGTTTTATCGATTTTTTGCGTAATTGTGGGTGAAATTGAAAAAGATATATGTGCCATGACCCAATCGAAGCTATTTCGAATACTGAATTGTAAATTTCAATTGAAGAAATTCTATATCGTAGATTTCTATAACAAAGAAATGTGACCATACACTGAGCTTTATAGATAATGATATCGTATCTGTGAGATTTTGATGTTATTTATTTTGAGAACAATACCTTAACTTCAGTATGAGCAGCCAGTTACAACTTGTTTAAACAGAAAGGGGCGAGAGAATTCTGGCCGAAAATGGCCAGTTTAAATGCTAAAGGGTTAAAGCCAATCATATTGACCCCAGTACTTATTTTTTCAAGCCTGATACTTATTTCATTGATCTGTATATGTTGATCTGCTAAGTTACATAAACACAGGCACAGACACACACTTATGATGTCTGTCAAAAATGTATGTCTTTATTTTTCCCCATGGAAATTAATGATATTATGGAGACAAAAGTGTGAATACCAAATATATAATTTAATGTTGAATGTAAACTTTGTGTGGTAGGCCTTAATAGACTTCTTCACTGGAGAGGTTCAAGCTGAACATCAGTTGCAACAGAGTCAATCTATTTCAGAAGTCAAAGACATGCAAAGGTCATAAAACTCTGTTTAAAAAAAAAAAAAACATGGTTTGTCTATATATATGTGTGTTTAGAAGAGTGTGTATGTTGTAAAGATAAGCATTTTTTGTGTGAAAGGCTGAAAGTTTAGATTCTAAGGTCATTAATCTCAGTACCCACTTGTCTTATAGTATTCAGCCAAAATATAGCTATATTGTTGTTACCTATCAATATAAAGTTTAAAATATTGTAAGTGTTTGCATTGTTTTGAAAGCTTGTCAACACAAAAGCATATTCAGTTTGCTAAATGATTGGGTAAACATTAGTGCATTAGTTTAATGAACGGTAACACAATGCTAGAGCAGAATGAGATAACTGAATGTGTAAAGTATTTATCCAAAAGTACATATTGGTTGCAGGTGAGTAAAGAAAGTAAATGGGTTTTTTGGGGAAAACAAAATTATCCAAGTTAACTCTTTAGCATTTAAACCGGCTGTATCTGGCCAGAATTCTCTCACCTCTTTCTGTTCAAACCGGCCATAATCAGCCGCTCACATTTATGTTAAGGTACTGTTCTCGAAATAAATAATATCAAAATCTCATATATTCGATATTATGTGAGATAATTATGTGAAATAAAGTGTTTGTGAAAATACAATAGTAAATATAAAGTAATGTAAATGGTAATGAGTTAATGAATTATAAACAGGTGAAGTATTTTGAGTAAATTTAAGTAAGTAGTTTTTGCTCATTCGTTGATATTGATTATCAAACCAAAATAATAGTAGGGCAGAGGCTCCTGACAAGGATTTGATAACCTCTCTTGTGTTGGACCCCAATAAACTGTACTCAATACATTCTGTAAAGTGGTTGACAATTGGAGACAATGCAAGGTAGAGAAGTACATAACCTCTCTAGTGCTGGTGCCATGATAAAATGTTCCCAGTATGCTCTGTTAAGTGGTTGGTATTAGGAAGAGTATCTAGCCATAGAAACAATGCCCAAATATGAAATGTATGAGCAAGCTATGATCTCTACATCCTGTTTAGTTTTGGACTATGACAACCATTTCAATCCATGATAGCAGCTGTTAAATTATGATGATGATGATGAAAAGTGGTTTAATAAGAGCAAAGTAGATACTGTGGACACTGATTTAGGTGCTGCTGGATGTTCTATAGTAAACTTGAATATTTTTTTTTTAAATGTCATATAAATGTTGAAATAGAGCAGAGGTAAAAAATACCTAGTGATCCTGTGGGATCACTATCAAATATTTAATTTCCCTGATGATGTGTATAGGGAAGTCAGCTAGCAGACCTCTCTTCTTTCCATTTGTTGGTTTATCAGAAGTATAAGAAATGAAAAAAAGAAGAGATTTCTTAACTGGGAATGAAACTATACAGCTGTTAGGACTTGGTCCACTGGAAAAAAATTATCTCCACTCAATATCATTGATACATATGATATATATATATTTATGGATAATGCAAGCATTAGTGTAGCGCATAACCATATTGAATATATATATATATATATAGTGGTGGAACACTGGAAGGTAATATCCGTAGGGGTAGATCACTCAGTCCAAGGGACGAGTTAGGTAGAAGTGGTTACACAAGAGTTAGTTCACCATACCGAGAACAATTGTTTCACCTTCACAGATCTTCAGCTCGGGATGTGTATGGTTCCTGTTCCTATAACCATACACATCCCGAGCTGAAGATCCGTGAAGGTGAAACAATTGTTCTCGGTATGGTGAACTAACTGTTGTGTAACCACTTCTATATATATATATTCCTAGTAAATAGTATAATAAAGGAAACAAAAATGAAAAATGATTTGAGAATTAATGGAGGGAATGATGAAGATTATGAATTGTGTTGCAGTTGTGAAATTTATCCTAATGCTTATTAAAAAAAAAATGCATCTCACAACAAATGGTAATCTGTGAATTCTTCTTTGAAAAGAAAAAAAAGGAATGAAATGTAGAACACTACAACTATTTCAAATACATGGAAAAATTAAGCAGCAGATTTTTATGGTTGATTATGAAGTAAGTCAGAAACATCAATACACTCATATATCTCTATATCTTATTTCACCATGCAATCCCTTAAGCTTGAATGTGCTGTCTTGCCTCCTTTTCTCCCTTGTGACCAAAGCAGATATTAAAGATGTGCAAATAAACATCCCTCCTGGACAAACACATCCCAATGCTTCAGTTTTATGACAGTTACTATCAAATTCCAGCAATAAATACAAAATAAATGCTGTTTAGAATGCTGTAAAGATATTTCTGATTGCTTGAGAAGAAAATATATTGCTTCTTTCATAAAACATTGTATGTGTGCTGCAAACAACAAATAAATATTGAGATGCAGCAAAAAGTATAAGATAGGAATATATACAACAAAGAATTAAAATCCTAATGACCAAAAAATATTCACTGGAAATTTGCATTCCATAAATATCAAATCTGAAAAATTATTCTTGTGATATGGTTGAAAACAATCTATGCTTAAACTTACTTAGCTAGTGGCAACTTTTCGCCACTAACATCATCATCACTGTTTTATGTCCATTCTTCCACGCTAGCATGGGTTAGATGAGTTGTCCTGTTGTGGGCAATGCTAGGTCAGGTGACCATGTCTTGTTCATACAGAACTGATTTTGGCTTGGTTTCTACAGCTGGATGCCCTTTCTAATGCCAAAACAGTTCAAGAACAAGTGTATCTTGAAAATCTATTTCTATCTTTTCTTAAAACTATATTTACACCATGGAGTTTTGCTTCATTTGTTTAACTTAATCATTTCCTCTTTAATTTCATTTACACTACTACGTTCATCAAACTTCTATTTTATTTTATCAAGGGTGAAAAGCAAAATTGACTTTAGTATTTAAACTCAGCACAGAAAGCCAGAAGAAATACCACAAGGCATTTTGTTCTAATGATTCTAGAAATTTGTCTGTCACTATATAGTAATATTGAAGTATTTTTTTCTCAGTATTTTCAATACCTTGAGAGATAAAAAGCTTCATATTTCTGTGTGGAACTAATTGGTGTCAGTTATTAGCATGTGTGTATTTTCCCCAAAGAATATGCGTGAAAAAAAAAATTCATTGTAGCTATTATTACTAAAATTACGTGCCAAGCATTACTAATAACAATTATAAAATGTTTTTTTAATTGGTCATTATCAAATTTCCATGTCAACTTAATATATAAATCAATAGAATAAGTTTTATAAGAAAGAGATTTTGTGTGTTTGTTTGTCAGCAAGAATTTATGTTGCAAGTTTTTATCTGATTATAATGGAACAGTTGTGTAAAGGCGTGTGGTTTTGTGGTTAGGACATTCAGCTTGTAATCATAAGGTCATGAGTTCCATTCCCGGCAACTCGTTGTGTCCTTGAGCAAGACACTTTACTTCACATTACTTCAGCCCATTCAACTGGCAAAAATGAGTTGTACTTGTAATTCAAAAGGCCAGCCCTGTCACATTCTGTGACACACTGAATCTCCTTGCGAACTACATTAAGGGTATGCATGTCTGTGGAATTCTCAGTCACTTGCACGCTAATTTAATGAGCAGGTTGTTCTATTGATCGGATCAACTGGAACACTCATTGTCATAACTGATGGGTAAACGTGAGTGCATTAGTTTAATGAACTGTAACACAATGCTAGAGCAGAATGAGATAACTGAATGTGTAAAGTGTTTATCCAAAAGGACATATTGGGTGCAGATGAGTAATTAAAGTAAATGAGAATTTGTGGGGAAAGAACTAATGGAGCAATGGCATTTTCGTTATATCTCATGGTCAGTACTTTAGTGTTTTTATAGGTGCAGTCATGGCTATATGATTAAGCAGTTTGCTTTGCACCCACATGATTTGGGGTTCAATTTCACTGCATGGTGCCTTCTGTTTATCTTCTGCTATAGCCTTAGGCTAATCAATGCCTTGTGTATGGAATTTTACTGAAGGAAACTGAATGGAAGACCTTTAAATTGTATTTGTTATTGGTGGTAGATCTAACTCAATCTGTTGCCTGATTCACAATGTGAATCTTAGGTTTTCTTAGCCGAGGCCACTCTGCTGCAAGCATTCAGACAAGGTACCCAATCTGAAGATAATTTAATATCATAATGCACTGATTCCTACTATAGCAATCCATACACAACACTTGGTTTCTTCTTTTCCTTTCCCTCTCGCTATCCCATAAATCTTCTTTTTTTTAAATCTCTTCTCCTTAAACTTAAATGTATAGAGTATCCAAATTGCATTAACTATTTGTTGTATCTACAAGATCCATTTCACGGATGAGCTAGGATGCACCACCAGTGATGTAACCTGGGATCATCAGGTGTTGCGGGTCTTTTAACATTAGGAACCCTTGCCCAGACAAACCAGCCAAAGTTGACCAGGGCTTGACTTGTGTCCAATCAGCAACTAACCATAGACAAGCTCATTTAATCCAAAGTCTTTTTCTGCTGTCTTGCTATACTTCTATTAAAATTGAACATTACTTTGTCTTTGTTAGCACTTACAGGTTTCTCCACAGTATTGTTATCACAAGAAATTTATGTATTAAATTCAATATAGCATACATTTAATGTTATAGCTATCTAACATAATAGATCTAGCAGCATAACCTGTGAGCTTCATCCAAGGTGTGGTTTATTCATTGTAAGTTGAAAACCATTATAATGGATACATTAAACTTGATAAGTTAAGTGGTTCCTAGCTACCAATGAATTCCTAGACTTTTTAGCTGCACATTGAAAGTAAACTATGAAGATTACAAGTTTGTAACAGAGAGAGAAGAAAAAAAACATCAGACATCAATATGATTTACTGCTCATTCATTGATTGAGCAGTACAAATAGTGAATCAGTAATGTGTGAAAGAAAAGGAAATAAATATGAGCCACTAAACACAGGTTGAGAAATTAGGAATAGATTGGGCTTGTTGGCATTAATAATGCATCAATAATAAGGTAGCAACAGACTGATATAAACATGGGTAGAATAAATTATTAGAATTAGCTGAACAAATGGCAGTTGATTGTTGTTGGTGTTATTATTTAGCTCCATATCAGCATTGATAAAACAGAGCTATGATGAAAGGCATTGTAACTGTGACCACCCCATCTGTTCTCTGAGCATAGTGAATACACCATCCTGTTCTAAGAGAGTAAGGTGTGGTTTAAGGGAGATATTTTTTTAATCCAAACATAGTGAATTTAGGACTACATTCAATGTATCTTTCCTTCCTTTAAGCTAGCTTTAAGTATGATTTGATGGAGATTTAGCTGTTATTTCTATCAAGTCAAGAGATCAGCAACTCCTTTATTGGATCACATGAAAGCATTCTATACTTATGAAAAATGATAAAGACATAAAATATATGGGAATAGTCTGGAAGTATTGTTATTTTAACCTTTTAGCATTTATATTACTCTATATATACTATTATATTTTTGTGGTAATGGCTTTATCTTACACAATTATCTTACATAATATCAAATCTATGAGATTTTGATATTAATTATTTTGAGAACAATACCTTAACATCAGTATGAGTGGCCAGTTTGAACAGAAAGAAGTGAAAGGATTCTAGCCAGATACAGCCGGTTTAAATGCTAATGGGTTAATAGATTTTTAGCTAAAAACCATTATTTGGTCAGAATGTCACAATCTATGTTAAGAGAGTAGAAATATATTAGTGCCATGTTCTGAATATCCTCCACAAGGTGAATATGGTTCAGACATAAATGGCTTGTGTGCTTAGACTGCTTACATACCTATCACCCATGCTAACATTGAGAAAAGACTAGAAATTGCAATGATTAATTTTGGTGTCGATATTTGTGATTAACTGTGGTAATTAAATTTAAGTTAAGTTAAAGTCTATTCTAAGCTGAAGGCTCATCAGCCAGTACTTGTCTCTGGTTTCCTTGGTGTTAAGCAACTTGGAGTATAATATTCTCCCTGGACAGGACATCAGTCTATCACAAGTTTAACTCCCTAGCTACTGCTGGTACTCATCTCAGCTGAGTGTACAGGAGAAACGTGAAATAAAGTGTTTTGCTCAAGAACACAATTCAGGAATTGAACTAATGACATTATGATCATATGTCAAGCATCCTAATCATTATGTCATACACCTTCACATTAGCTTTACAGAAGAATGTAACTTCATTCAAAGCTATAGCTAATTCTAATGTTTAGTGCTAATATTAGTAGAAGGAATCACAAGAATGTTCTTCTAAATAAGAAAATATGTTTAGAATATTTGAAATTATTCGATAAAAAGAGACTCTAGAAGAAGATTTATTAATTAAAATTACTTTTCTTATAACCAAGATTTTTGTAGATTAATATTTACCATGGTACTGCAGTAGTAATTTGACAGAAATAGTGGTACAGAAAACTATGTATCATATTACTTAGTTCTGTTCCTCTTTGAGTTCTAATCCTGCTGAGATTGAATTTTCCTAATTACACAGATTGTCATTGTAAATTCAGTGAAACTATGATAGGTCCATTGGAAATTTGTTTCTAATGATGCTGTTGTTCACAAAATATGGTAAACTAAAATGATAAATAAATAGAGTTTTTGTCAGTATTTTTTGTTTTAATTTATTGCCCTCATTTTGAAATAATCTTTGCATCATCAATTCTGAAACTTTTTTTATATATTTCAATAATTATTTTTATATTTCAACAATTATTTTTAAACATTATTCTGGCAGTTTTTAACTTTGCAGGTTTCTTAGAAAATGTTGAAAACATTTCAACATTTTAATGATACCAGACCACATGAAACTGCTCCTGGCCCTAGATTTTTATTTTAAAGTGTTTATATTTATCTAAAAACCATCCATCATAATTTGTTAAGTTCTATTAGGTTCCAAACAACATAATGATAAAGTTAGTTATATATCTAAATCTTTCCAAATTCATTGATTATTTTCAAATGATTTCCAAATTATAGGCAATGTATTTCATTAGAAATACGGTAATGAAATTATATATAATGTGAATGGTTTATTTTTAATGAATTCTGTTGCTTTTAGATAATTTCCTTGACATACACTCTTAAGGAAAGATATATTCATCTCTTTTATCTGTACAATTCACTGCTTCAGTTATATTTGACTTCATATCATTTTCTTTATTAAATCTATTATCTTATTACATTGTTACTGGCTTAGTAAAGTAGAGGGCAACTTTCATTTGATTCAATCATTCAAATTACTTAATATATAGTTTTAGTTTTGTTGCACAAATTATATATATTTTCTATTCTCTGTCATAAACCAGCATTACAAATCATAAAGCCTAGATTTAAAAATTCACTTTTTCATGACCACATTTCTAATGAAATACAGTCTATTTTAATTAATTAATTAATGAAGAATTTTGAGGGATTTACTTAAATTATTAATTATTTCAATACTAAGATACAACTTATAGAAAATTACGTTGGAAGATTTTAATTTAAATTGGAAACCTTTAAAATGGGCAGTTTTATTTCATAGAACCAGAGCCAGTTTTGGCTGGGTTGGTAACTAAAAGGTTAAATTGCTGCATATATTCTAATTAGATCCATTATATATTTATTAATTGTAAGTTCTATGAATATAAAGTTTTATGTAATAACATGTTCTAGTTAGAAAACTATTTTAATAAGTATGTGTAGAAAGAAGTCCATTGTATGTATGTATTCATGTGTGTGTTTGAGAGAGAGAGAGATGCACCCAGTGCACTCTGTAGAGTACAGGAATGGATGTAAGCGAGATACGACCTCCCGAGCTCATCTGAGATGAATAGATGCAATTAAGTACTGACATGGTCTGTGGCTACTCTTGCACCCCTTTCTATAAGGAAGAACGGACATTAAATGATGATGATGATGATGTGTGTGAGCTGCATCCCTTTATATCAAAACATAACTTGTTGATTTGATAAAGATCTATATCCACTTGGTAGAATTAAACCAGGCAATGGATTAGATAAGCTCTATCAAACAACAGGTACAGATTAATAGGCTTCATTTCAGTTTCCATCAGCTAAATTCCATTCACAAAGCATTGTCAACCAGAAGCTACAGTAGAAGACACTTTCCCAAGTTGCTGCTCAGTGGGATTGGACTTGGAATCATGTATTTGCAAAACAAATTTCTTAATTGCATAACTTCTTTAGACCATTTTTGTATCTAGTGTCAACCATGGAATATAGAAATAATGAAGTCTAACTACAAAGAAACTGTTGTGTTTTTCACCTGCCTCACTCCATACAGTTTCCTTTAAAGTTTCTGATTGTCTCAGAATTTGTTTTAATGCCAAGAATGTGAGTGCACTCTTGTGTTCTTAACCCATGCTAGTGTGGAAGATAGACCTTAAACAATGATGAATGATGAATGATGATGATGATGGTTATGTGTAGATTTGTGTTCAGTTTTATCTTTTTTTTTTTTTTTTTTTTTTTTTTTGTAATGAATCCAGACAAACTGGAGACTCCTAAAGACTTCAACTGTCTAAAAAGTCTAAAGTCTGTTTCAAGCCTGGTGTTATCCAATTTCCGTAGTGTTAAGTAACTGAGAATACCTCAGCTGTGGGAAAGTGTTAATGAGCACAGGGAAATACAAATGGAGAGTGATGGTATGGCATTAAGCCAGGCACTGCTGTCGTGTTGGAAGGCCAAGTAAAAACATACCAGATGGTGCTGGTCAAGCCAGCATACCAGACTGCATGAGGTCATGTTGCAGTGGATTGCGTCCCATTTGTTTTGTTGGGACTGGATATCTATGGAGGTTAAAGGGGAATGGTTGCTTGCAGGGCAGCGGCCAAGCTGGTTCCAAGTCGCATTGACTAGTTAATTGATAATTAACTTCATGCTGCTGAGTGACTGTGTGTCTACCTGTCTCCTGGTTGCTGGTTGGGTGACAATTCAACTGGTGTTTTGTCATTGGCTGTCTTGAATACCAATGGGTACTGTATTGACAAAAAAAGGTTTTACTTTACTTTTTATCACATGTAAAAACATGTAGGTGTTGTAATTGTTGTTTAGCTCCAAGTTAGTCCTGATGGAGCTGACATATTGTCGAAGGCACTTTAGCCACAGTCATGCCTTTTAGTCAAGATTATCTAATGTGTTCTTTGTTTTGAAAATAGTGTGTAATTTGAAGGAGATTTGGCTGGTATTTCTAGCAGATTGAGCTACTTTGTTGACTCATTTGGGTGTAAGGATTTTGTCTATATTATTTACTAGCAATCAGTCTTTGACATCGTGAGTTATGCTGAGACTAGGAATTTCTGTGACCAGCTTGATACAAATGTTTTTTTATTTAATGTATTTATTGTTTAAGAAGGGCTTTGTACAAATTAATTTATTCATTCATTTCAATAAACTTTATAATTAATGCTTCCTGTATTAAATTAATTATTGTTTTACATGTTAGATGATGTGTTTGAGTTATTCAGTTTCCAAACCATACTATGACTAAGTCAATGTTCTGTTAATATTTATTAAGATTAATATATAATGAAAATAAATTACACAACTGAAGGGCTGGAAGGACATGTCAACCTCCCTTGTGTTGGTGACCTACACAATAAATGCACCCTGTACATGCTATAGAGTGATTGGTGATAGAAAGGGCATCCAGCTGTTGAAAGTTTGCCAAACAAGGGGTTGGGAAGACCCTTCAGTTTATGTAAAAAAAACCGCATCAACTTCTGCACTTGAATAAAATGTATGACCTTATGTAAGCAGGATGCAGACCCCTCAGCCATATCTGGGAGGTCAGTAGCCCCGCTTCAGTGTTGACTTGGTCTATGTAAACTCCTCTAATCTCTGGTACCCAGGAAAGTGGATGTTAAACGATGATGATGATGCTTCATCTTTACTTGCCTGCTAAAATTGTACTTCATTTAGAATCTCTTAACATAATGTTGCTCCAGTGGATAGTGTGTGCAGCATCTGTGTATAAAGTGTTCCCTTACAATATAGAATTTATCTTTGTTTCTTTGTTGTTGAAGAAATATGAAAGTATGAAAGGGAGTGTGGCTGATATTACACCAAATTGGGATGTTTTGTTATTTTACATTACTCGATATTTACTATTATATTTTCATGGGCGGTGGATTGGCAGTATCGGTAGAGGGTCGGGCGCCATGCTTTCCAGCATAGTAATGTCCCTTTACGATCTGAGTTCAAATCCCGCCGAGGTTGACTTTGCCTTTCATCCTTACGGGGTCGATAAAATAAAGTACCAGTAATACACTGGGTAATTGCTGGCCTTGTGCCTAAAGTAGAAACAATTATATTTTCATGGTAAATACTTTACCTCACATAATTATCTCACATAATATCAAATCTATGAGAGTGATATTATTTATTTTGAGAACAATACCTTAACATATGTATGAGTGGCTGGTTACAGCTAGTTTGAACAGAAAGTGGTAAGAGAATTCTGGCTGGATAGGGCCAGTTTAAATGCGAAAGGGTTAAATATTAAAATTTATCCAACTTTTATATGAAACTTGATAGATCCATATGAGTTTTGGTGAGGTTTTTCTAGTTGATTGAGCAGGCAGAGCTATGATTAAAGACATTTAAGCTGTCACCATCATTGTTTTTTTTCTGGCAATGTCTACCCAAAGCCACATCAAATATGTCCTTAACCTTTTTGGGCAGTAGGTTGTGATATGAGGAGGATTTAATTGCTATCTCTGCTTGATTGAATGACCACATAAAGGCTTGGTTGAATGTTGAACACATAAACTATTCATTTAATTTCAGGATGGGAAATAGTGAAACCATGTGCTGTTATAATTAGCATGTTTGTTTGGTCAATAAATGCAGATTTTTTGTCCTTTCTCACAATTATTTGTATATTGAATACTGTACTATATCCATGTTGATAATGATTTAGTTTATTGTTTCCTTGGAGTAAGTTAATTTTATTACATAATATTCTGTTACATATTGACGACTCCTTACATTCTGAGTTCAAATCAAGTTGAGGTCAGCTTTGCCTTTCATCCTTCTGGGGTTGATAAAATAAAGTACCAGTAATGTAGACTTCGCTTTCCCTAAATTGTTGGCCTTGTACTTAATTCAGAAATTATTATTGTTGCTGTTGTTTGAAACCATTATCATTATTATTTCAAAATAAATGACTGTAGTTAAAAACCACATATTAAACAAAAAAAAAAAAGATAACTCTAATATATGTCACCTATTTCATAACATGACAGTTGTATACAAAGGTTAAAAACTCTATCTATCTGTCCCTCCTATCATTGTGTGTCTACAGTAAAATTATTACCTTTTCTGTACAGACACGCCTAGAAGCTGAAGAATTCACTGACTCATCATATATGACTTCGTCAAGGTTACCTGAGGAGATGTGTCTCCAAAGGCACATTTTTGCAGATATTATTGGTTTTCTTTTTTCTTATTTAGAACGGCTGTGATCTTGTTCTATTCAATATTGTATCATGTAATGCAGAGCGGGGGAGGGAGGTGGGTCTATCAACTTGCTAATCTATGTTTTCCTAATGGAATTTTAATCAGACTTAGTAAAACTAATTATCAGATTGGTTGAAATGCTTCTCCTGATTATACTTCATATGACTTCTGTTGCCATGGCAATTCTCCCATAACTTCCTCCCTCCACTGCCACCATTACCGCCACCAGCATTATCATTCTTCATGGTTGCATTACTTTTTTTTACTAGTATCAATTTATCTTTAGGCAACCTTTGAAGAAATGAGGACAACCTTTATTCAATGTCAAAATAAAACTAAAATCATTCTACCCATTGTTTACTCTAAACTATAAAATACTATTAATTTTAAAATTTCATTTTGATATTGACAATGAAATGATAATAGTTCCTGCATTGGGGTGATCTTTAGAGATGATGCTCTATTTACCTTCAAAGATTTTAGTAATTCTGCCTTTGAGAGAGTTAGAAAACATGTATAATTTTTAAAAAAAACTATAACCTGTAAATGTAGTTGGTGTTAGGAAGGGCATCCAGCTGTAAAAACCCTGGCCAAATTTATAGTCCCGTCAGAGTAAAGTATGGTGTAGCTAATTCTGATCAGACTTGTCTCTTGACGCAGACAGCCCATCTGACACATGTAAGCATGGGAAAATGGATGTTAAACAGTGATGATGCTGATGATGAACCTAACTATAATGATAGAAAATAATACAAAAGTAGTTAATTTCTTGGATGTTACACTTGATTTAAATACTGAATGTTTTAGCCCCTATCATAAGCCTGGTGAATTTTTATATTATGTGCATAAAAATTTGAATCACCGAAAATCTATTATTAATAATGTGTCAGGGTGGTAGATTGGCAGTATCGGTCGAGGGTCGGACGCCATGCTTTGATGCATAGAGTTACGGCCCTTGCCATTCTGAGTTCAAATTCCGCCAAGGTTAACTTTGCCTTTCATCCTTACGGGGTCGATAAAATAAAGTACCAGTAATGCCTTGTGCCAAAAGTAGAAACAATTAATAATGTGTCAGGTAGAATTGCTAAACTTTCGGCCAGTAAAGATATATTCACCCAAAACACTAAATATTATTATGAAGTTCTTACAAGAACCTCCAAAAGTCCAACCCATACAAGCATGGAAAAGTGGATGTAAAAACGATGATTGAAAAGGGCATGTTCATTCTTGTTGGCTGGGAAGAACTCTAAATGCTATTGTAACAATAAACACACCCTGATCCACTTTATCTCAAATTGTGTAATATAAGAATTGTAATTATTAAAATGGTTGTATTTATTTATTTATTTATTTATTTATTTATATATATATATATATATAATGAATAACTAGGATTAAATTACATGAAATTATTTAATTGATTTATGAACGTTTCAAACAATACAACAGGAAAATATATTTCTACTGTATTGATTTCTTCAGAATCTATTAAACACCATAAATAACATAATTATTTACTTTGACCTTCCCTAAATTTGCTGATCTTGTGCCTTAATTAGAAGTCATTATTAGTGGTGGATTGGCAGTAATGGTAGAGGGTCGAACACCATGATTTGATGCATAGAGTTACGGCCCTTGCCATTCTGAGTTCAAATCCCACCGAGGTTAACTTTGCCTTTCATCCTTATGGGGTCGATAAAATAAAGTACCAGTAATACACTGGGTAATTGCTGGCTTTGTGCCTAAAGTAGAAACAATTATTAGCACTAGCATATTGCTAAAGACTGGGATTTTAGATTAGCTTGTGCCACTTTCCTGAAATAACATCAATTAATTTATATCAAACCTATATTTAAATATAGTTAGACATCGAATAAAAACAAGGTCTATTTAATTTTAATGCTGAAATTGGTGAAAGAATTTATAGCTAGAGGTGTTAGCTATCTTAACCAACCAATTAACCAACCAAAACACATTCAATAAGAAGCAAAAACTGAGGTATGTCAGCATGCCATAAGGAGAATAAATATTTAATGTTTCAAGCAGAATCCTTGATTATCTGATAAAGGAAGGGCTCTTCTATGCATGTGTCTTTAAATATTTCTTTTTCTCATGCTATATGAACAACATAGCTTGGGTTTTTTTCTTTCTAATCTGATGCTTGTTGTCATAGACAGTAGTCTCCTTGAATTTTATCAAATAAATTGATCAAAGAAATGTTTGTTAATTTAATGTAAACTGTATCATTTTTTTTTTCCAGACAACAGATTTAGAAAACATGATTATAAATATATTCAACTGATTTAAGAATCTAATCTTGCATGATTCTATATGATTTCTAAAATGATAAAGAAATACATCACTTTAATCTATTCACTTCAAATAATTACGATTTAATATTTGGTTTTCTGATTCTAAAGGCAACATTGAATTTTTTCATAGTTTCTTTCAAGTGAAAGAAATATTGGTTTTTTTTTTTTGTTTGTTTCTTTTAATTTTACTATACTTAATAAGTTTCGTTTTGTGAAATAAGAAGTAAAAGATCATTCCATGAGAAAATATGCATCCCTGAAGAGGTATTTAATTTCCCTAACGCTTCAATACCATAATGGCCTTTAATTTAATTTTTTTAAATTCATATATTTTAACTTAACCAGGACTTCTTCAAACAAATTAATTGCTTTCTATATCTGAGTAAAGTTATTTTGCCAAAATATCATTAAATTCTCTCTCTCTCTCTCTCTCTCTCTCTCTCTCTCTCTCTCTCTCTCTCTCTCTCTCTCTCTCTCTCTCTCTCTCTCTCTCTCTCTCTCTCTCTCTCTCTCTCTCTCTCTCTCTCTCTCTCTCTCTCTCTCTCTCTCTCTCTCTCATGTGAGAAAGAGAGAGAGTGTGTGACTCTAATCTTGTTGAGGGCATGTCAGTCCTTTTGAGGATATGACAATTATTTTAATACTGGTGCAATTGTTTACTTATATCTCAGCCATAAACGGCATCCCATCTCTTTTTTTCTGGCATAGAGTATGGAGACTGTGTTCTTCCATTCTTGAAGACAGTAAGGTATGTTTGTAATGGAGATTTTGTTGCTATTTCTAGCAGATTGTGTGAGCATGCAGATGCTTCTCCAATGGCTCATCATTTGTTAATTGTTGGTCAGAATGGTAAGTTCATTTTGGTGGGAGTGAGGAGGTGACAGTGGTGTGGTCATGAACCCAGATATTTTTTTTATCCAACTGTACTTTTATGTTTGGAAATAGAACCAGTTGCAGCAGTAAGAATTTTATGATTTACCATTTTTACCATCTCCATTGAAGCATAAGTTTCTAAACTAATTTTGAAATGAAAGCATTGATTATGATGCAAGAAGAAATTGCATTCAACAAGTAGATTCATCTGTTATAAAAATATTAATAAGTAAATTTTTTACAGAATCAGGTTTGTTAATGACATCACAATTAACATAATAACTAACATTGCTGCATATGTTATTAATTAATACTCATGATTATTCTTAGCAATTAATTTATCATAATTAGTAACAAACAATGGTTATGTAGAACTACATTTTAAGTGTTTATGATGTTAGCAGTTATAAAATAATGTGCATGTATAACTGATCCCGCTTTTTATAATCTGATAGTATAATCTGGTGGTATAAAAGATATTAAATCATTAGACTTAATGTTATACTTGTTGGATCTACAGTCAGTAAAATAAGTATCAGCAATATCCTGATATCCAAAATTTGACTTTGTACTTAAACAAATATAACATTTAAGAAAATTAAAACAATAAAAGAAATGGGAAGCTTGCAAGACAGCCCTCACATGCTCTAGCAGCCAAATTTCCCTTGAATCACACCTTAACGTCTTGAAGGAAGTATATATTAGATAACTATGTGCCTGCTCAGATGTAACGTGGAACTATAACAACCAAAAACATTTTTAAAAAAAAGGTATCAGTGTTATGGCTATTTAAATTGTGAGCTTCAGAATAAATATAGGCTCTCAATGAATTAACCCCATGTCTCAGTTGAACCCATGTAGATGCCTTTAAAAAACATTACATCATCTTGAGTCTTTGCACCTACTTAACCCTTTAGCATTTACATTACTTCATATTTACTTTTATATTTTCGTGGTACAGTCTTTACATCACATAATATTGATATTTTGAGAATAATACCGTAACATCAGTATGTGTTGCAAGTTACAGCCAGTTTGAACAGAAAGAGGTGCGAGAATTCTGGCCGGATACAACCAGTTTAAATGCTACAAGGTTAAGAAACCCATCTTATGGCAGTTTGACTCCTTAATTTAAATTTCGCTTTCTGTTTTGTAATTTGACTTTTAACTATTCAGAAGTTGTTTAACTCGAGGTTAGCCATGATTGAGCAGACATGTAACCACAGGCATTACATGTTTGTATATCTAGGGCTACATTGTCTAGTGTGTCCTTCAAGACATTAGGATATGATTGTCAAAGAAGTTTAGTTGTTATTTTTTAACGGATTGAGCAATGGTATAGCTTGAACTACCATAGTGAATATTGGGAGTGCTGATACTGTAGTAATATATTTCTGATAAGGAGCTTAAAATATATTCTCGTTTAATTCATCTTTGTAATATCCTTGATATTTTTAAAAGATTTATTTAGTTAACGAAGCATAATTCAAGTCATATTCTTTTTTATTTTGTAGTGGCACTCAGTTCTTTAAATCTTCTAATCAGCATTATAAAATCAATAGTAAATTTTTACATATTCTTTGCCAACAGCCTATCTTTAAGTGGGAGGGTTGAATTTCTTTCAGAAATTTTCCATATTTCTGAAGAAGAATGTTGTGTTTGATGTCTTTGAATTCAGTTGCTTGTCATTGATTTGCTATTTAAATTTCATTATTTCATTTTCTTCTTTTGTTATATAATAACAGCAATTCTACTTATTTCTCTCTTTGAAGACAAGATTGTTTTTTAGAAATTTCTTCACCTTCTGACTATTACTGAGTTTACTTTTGAAAATATTGAACATATTTTCCTGATTATCTTCATAACTGACTGGTATGTGAAAATAAATGTATTGGTTTTTACTCTATTATGTTTGTCCTAAAGTCATTGAAATGGTAATTTCAGGAACTTTAGCACCAATAACAAACTTAAATATACTTTTAATAGGTAAGGTATAACTGCACACTGAATATTTTTCTAGACAATTTATGTATATAGCTGTTAGGAGTTAGCAATGCAATCAAAGATAGGGATAGTTGGTATAGTGCAAGCTTATCTAATCATTGCATATATTGAAAAATAGGCAGAAACACCATTAATAGAGAAATCAATATCCGAGAACCATGAATTGACTGGTAAATTTCTAATGTAAAGAATATAAAATAAACATCAAAGTGAGACAGAAAAGAAAGTCTATTGATGTGACTCAAACCATGTATCTACGGTATTATTAAATTTGAGAAGCAGAAATATCAAGCATATCCTGCCTTACTAATGTTTTTAACTTTGAAAAAGCCTTTTGGTGAGATTTTTATTCTTGTTTAGCCACAAGTCAGCCCTGTTCAAACAAACCCATAATCAAAGGCATTCCTGCTGTAACTATTAGCAATTTTTCCAAACTTAATGTATCCCAAACTACATAATCTAAAATGTCCTGTTTTTTTCTTTTTTAGAATGATTGGGTGTAATTTAATCCTTTCATGACTGCATTTCTAATGAAATACAGACTATTTAATTAATTAATGAAGAATTTTGAGGGATTTGCTAAAATTATTAATTATTTCATTATTAAGATAGTAACTTAATGTAAGGTTCTTATATAAAATTATGTTGGAAGATTTTAATTTAAATTGGAAACCCTTAAAATGGGTGGTTTTATTTCATAGAACCAGAGCTGGTTTTGGCCAGATTGATAACTAAAGGGTTAAGAGAGATTTAGCTGGTAATTTTAGTTGTGTAACCACATACACACTCTCTAGTTGGTTTCAGGCTCTCTCACCAGTTGGGTCATGAGGTTCAAAGTGAAATGTTTTTTCGTGGGTGTCATTGTGTTTTTGATAATTAAAGATCAACAAAAGTACAGGTAATTTTTATTTTTTTATTTTTAAATAATTTTATTAATCCATATCTTGAGTATCAATGGAACTTCAATGAATTCCACAACTCCTTGAAAACAAACAACAATTTTTCATTCACTTTTCTCATATCCGCT
This sequence comes from Eledone cirrhosa, assembly GCA_964016885.1. Taxonomy (NCBI): domain Eukaryota; kingdom Metazoa; phylum Mollusca; class Cephalopoda; order Octopoda; family Eledonidae; genus Eledone; species Eledone cirrhosa. The sequence continues at coordinate 195,877,118 of OZ024740.1, forward strand.
CTAATGAAGATCTTGATAAAAAGTGTCAGGCATTGGTTTTATAGAATTACTTGAACTGATTTACCTTCTTATATTTCTTTGCAAAATATCTTCTTTTTTTTAAATTTTAAATTAGATTTTATTTGATTTTCTTTATTGGTTTGTTTGTTTTCTGTTATATTCCTTTAAAAACATATTTTAAAAGTACCCCCCTCCCCCGTACAGAAAGGATATAGCTCTTAATCTGTTTATTGATTATTATGTGGATTGGCAGTATCGGTAGAGGGTCAGACGCCATGCTTTCCAGCATAGTTACGTCCCTTTACGATCTGAGTTCAAATCCCGCCGAGGTTGACTTTGCCTTTCATCCTTACGGGGGTCGATAAAATAAAGTACCCGTAATGCACTGGGTAATTGCTGGCCTTGTGCCTAAAGTAGAAACAATTATTAATTTCAGTAGAAACAATTATTAATTTCAGTCTAAATACTTTATTTGTATTAAACTGGCAACAAGATTCTGTCTCTGTGATTTGGTTATTCTGTTTACCCCCAGCCCACTCTTTCTTTCCTTTCAATTTTAGTTATCTGGGAGTATGATAGAACACATACACACTGAGAGAGAGATAAAGGAAAAGAATGAGAAAAAAAAAGAAAGAAAGGGAAAGAAAAAAAGCAGAATATAATATATAACAAAATAAATAATGAAAATAAATAATGAAAAGAATGAAGTACAAATTGTTAGCTTTTAATATATTTTGGGTTCTCTCATGCACAAACAACTAAATAGTAGTTTACATCTATGTAAAATCTATTCAGTGAAATTTATATTAAAAAGAAAAGCCACCCATGTATGTGTATATATATAAAGATATATATATATATATGTGTGTGTTGGGTGTAGGTATTTTGACAAGATCTACATATGGGATGTTTCAAAGTTATAACATAAAAAAATATGCTTAATTTTATATAGCTAAGGGAGCTTTTAGCTTCTAATTTTAGAAAATGCTACCATTACACACACATACATGCATTCATATGATTGTGTATATGTATATTTGAATTTTTGTATTCCTTTCTTTGTTTTTACTTTTATCTATTTATTTATCTTTTTTTTTTGTTATGCTATGTAACTTGTTGAGCTTGCTACCATAGCAACATATAAGTTATGCCTCACTTACACCAACTGTTCTGCAGTTAGTATATAGATGCTAGATGTGATAGAAAAGATAATGCAAAAGATGTGCCAATATGAGTTGGTGGGCCAGGCTAAGCTGCTTCTTCTTCCTTCTATGTATAAATAACCTTAGAGGAGTAAATTGTTTTCTGTGTAGCAGAGGAAGGAATAACCAACAGAGACTGACTTAATCAATAAACTTCCAGTGAGAAGAAGAAATATTGTTGCTGCCTCTCTCTTGCTCTCTCTCTCCTACAGTTAGGAGTTGCTGCTCTCTTTGCTGTGTGATGCTGTTATGATGGGACAATAGCCAACTCAATTTGCCCATTCTCACTCTCTCCCACTTCTCTCAGTTTAGTTGAAAGGGTGTAAGCTCTATCCCCCTTTCACCATTGCTAGTTTTATGGATAAAGCTATTTAGTTGTTGTTTAACCCCCAGTTCAGCTGAGTAGGCTTATCATCAAAGGCATTCCAACTGTAACTACACTGTCTTTTATTTTAACTATTCATTCAGAACCTTATTATCCAATGTGGTCTTCCTCTTTTAAAACAGTAGAGTTATTAGATAGAAATTTTGCTGTTATTTCTTGCAGTTCAAGCAAGCTTATCAGGACACTCTTGTCGGCTATTTAGTTGGTTTCTTTTAAACACTTAGTCAGGAGGGCGAGCAGTACTCACATCCTCTTCAGGGCCTCTGAAACAGGTAAGTTGGAAAGAAGGTTTGGTAAAGGCATCCAAGAGCCAGAACAAATACTGCAAGGCTCTAATTCTGTCAGTCCATTCCTCTAGACATGTACTTTATTTATCTTCCCCATAAGAATAAAAGACATAGTTGACCTTGGCAGTATTTTAATTTCTGTCAGTTTGAAATCAGATGTGCTTTATAGAGGATATACTGTGAGCCATTATTGGCTACATAGCTATGTTGACATTAGTTAGAAAACACTTTGTGTTGATTTTATGTCCCAGAAAATGCTCCGTCTACAGCTAGCTAAAGTTACACAATGAACTTTTAATATAAATAAATTGGATAAAAAAGTAAAATTATTTTCTCATATTCCATTTCTATTTTCCTGTTGCTTTTCAACTAGAACATTTGATGTGGTATAAACAGTTGAGAGCTAGACTAGACATTTATGGTAGGCATTTATGGTACCTAGTTCAGTATATATACAATTGACTTCTGTATAGTTTGTTTACCAAATAATGTACTAGACAAATACTAGGGTCAAAATAATCGATTATTCACCCTCCCACTCACAAATTTCTGGTAAGAAACAATTATTATTATTATTTTTACTAAAAGTGTGATGGAATGGCTGTATCAGTAGAGCATCAGGTACTTTGCCCTTTGTTTTGAGTTCAAACCCCACCAAGGTTAACTTTGCCTTTCAATGTTATGAGATTGATAAAATAAAGCATCAATAAAACGCACTTGGGTTGGGTTAATTGTCTGACCCCCACCCCCACCCCGTCCTTTCAAATTGGTGTCCTTGTGCCAAAAGTAGAAGAAATAATTATTTCTACTAATCAGCATTTGTTAATAGTAGAAATAATTGTTTCTACTTTTGGCACAAGGCCAGCAATTACCCAGTGCATTACTGGTACTTTATTTTATCGACCCCATAAGGATGAAAGGCAAAGTTAACCTCGGTGGGATTTGAACTCAGAATGGCAAGGGCCGTAACTCTATGCATCAAATCATGGTGTTCGACCCTCTACCGTTACTGCCAATCCACCGCTTTAATAGTAGAAATAATGATGATTTTTATGGTCTTGCAGATGAAATATGGATGCTAGGAGGGACAACTGAAAATAAACTACTCTATGCTGACCTATTTAAACTACTACTTGTACTATCTCTGTTGCTGCCTGTGGTGTAGGGAAGTAGTCTTTGTAGTATGGTGTCTGAATGAAGGTTTAGCTACCAGATTGATGGAAACTATTAACTGACAGAATATTGATTTCTGTTTCATCAAAGTTCTTTTTATTTCATGAAAATGATAGGATAAATATTGCTGTTACGTATTAGCGTATGTATGTGTGTGTGTATGTATGTGACCAAGAAGGATAATTGGAGAAAGCATTGATCAGAGTGTGACTTGGCTAAATTTCATCCATTCTCTCAAAGATGAATTTATTGTAGATACACAAAATCATGATCATTTTAATGCAATAAATACATATATATATATATATATGTATGTATATATGTATGTATGTATGTATGAACTTGCCCACCGAGAGTGAGGACGTGATCCTGCTGGGCTGGGATCCTTCCCCTTATAGTGATTTGGGACACGCCTTATTCGTAGTGAAATGAAACTTATCTGATAAACATTCTAATATTGACTATTGTGATATTCGTAGGCCCTGTGATTTGCCCTATGAACTCATGGTTAGGGCAGATACGACCTATGAATCTAAGTCATGTGAAATTAATTTGCCTTACCTGCCTCCTATGGTGCATAGTGCATGTATCATTTAATTGCTTCTGTGTGCATTCACTTGCCTCTGTTTCTCATTTGATACTCTATGACTCTAAGTCATGGAAAACTAACTCACCTGTCTTCTATAGTGACCAATGCATACCTTCTTTTGTTGCTTTTGTGTGCCTTCACATGCCTCAATTTCTTTTTCTCTCTTTTTTTATTATGTTTAATTGCTTTTGTGTACCTTCACATGCCTCAGTGTCTTGTGAGAAAATCTACTTGTATTCTAATATTTTGTTATAATGTTGACTAACAACCCCATTATGCATTCTCTCCATCCTTCTCATCTCCAATCTCCCTCTTATATTCCTGCACTGTATCTCTACTGTTCTTGTTTATAACGCTCTGATGAGCCCTGCCCCCACGGTATGGATGAAACATTGTCAGCGAATAAAAATTGTTTGAGTATATAGGCGTTCTTTGATTTCTTTTATCTATAACGGCTCTTATTGTACATTGAGCTAATACGATACTGTCACAAATACGACACTGTGCAGGTGTGTTTATGCACATATGCTTCATTCATCATCATCATCAACGTTTAACGTCCGTGTTCCACGCTTGCATGGGTTTGGACGGGGGTTTTCCCACTTGAGGCAAGTGTGATTGTCGCATAGGACTGTCTGGCGGGTTTTCTACAGCTGGATGCCCTTCCTAACACCAACCACATTTACAGTGTGGGGCTGGGAGGTTTTTACCGTGTTGCCTACACGGCCACATTACAGCGTGGACTGTCTGGCGGGTTTTCTACAGCTGGATGCCCTTCCTACACGATCTCATTTGTTTCGGCCTGGATGTTGTGGCACCAACATAACTTTACATTGAAAGGGGCGGTGTGGATGGGGTGGGGTGGGGGTGGTGCACGGGGGTGTATTTTGTTAGAGATGCCTACTGACTGTAGTAGGTTTTACTTTGTATTTAGGTAAGGCGGGTCTTCTCTATTACTGAGTACCGCCAAAGGTCTCGGTCCAGTGACATTGTCTTGGAGAGGTGTAAGTGTGTGAGGTCGGAATTTATCAGCTCGTCCCAGGTTTTTCTGGGTCTGCCTACTCCGTAGCTACCGTCTATCTTTATTGCCCTGCACTTTGTTATACAACTGTCGTCTTTCATGCGCATCATGTGACCATACCAACGTAGCCTTCTCTCGAGTAAACAACATCTGATCCCTCTTATTTCTAATTTTTTCCTTAGTTCGCTTATGCTTTGCCGTTCACGTATATTACTATTACACATCCAGCGGAGCATGCAAGCTTCGTTCCTTTCTAGTCTGCGTATATCCTCTGCTCACAATGCCCAGGTCTCACTGCCATGCAACATTGCTGTTCGTATGCAGGCATCATACAACCTGCCTTTCATTTTTAGGGAGAACCCTTTAGTGGCTAATAGTGGTATAAGCTCTCTGAACTTTTTCCATCCAGTTCTGACTCTAGCTACCTACTTTCAGAGCACCCTCCCCCACTGCTGATTTTGTCACCCAGGTAACGGAAGCGTCTACGTAAATTATGTATATATATATATGTATATATATATATATGTATGTATGTATCATCATTTTACGTCTGCTTGATATATACATACATATATATATATATATACATGTATGTATGTATATATATGTATACACACACACATATATATTAATTAGTAACTTCATTATCTAGCTGTCCAAACTGCTATTTTATCAAGCTATTACGTGATGTGTTTTTGTTGATTATTCAATGTAAATAGTACTTGTTCACATTGTAGCTTTAAGAAGGAAATAATGTGAAAATAGAATTGAACAATGGACATTGGAGGTATTTTCTCATTAGATCAACATAATCAGAAAAAGAAAAACTACTGATTAGTAATTTTGTATTTTTAATACTTTCAATTCCATTTCTCCCAGTAGCTCATGTAATTCCTGGCTATTGAATTATAGTTCATTATAAACTGTTAAGGTGCACTTCTTAGTAGTTAGAGAGTTGGATTCACAATTGTGATGTTATAAGTTCAATTCTTGGTCTGGGCGATACATTATGTCCTTCAGCAAAACACTTTGTTTCATGAAACAAAAATAAGTTAATAAGTCAACAGTGTTACTAAGCTAGCTAAAATTCAACATGTTTTTGAACCATTGGTTTTTATTTCCGTGTTATTCATTATATCTGAGCTGTCCATGTTATACATTATGTCTGAGTTATTCAAATTCTTTGTACTGGACAGTATTTGTTTTATATATTGAAAATATTACTGAACATGGAAACACTGTACCTTTGTTGAACTGGAAGATCGTTATTATTCACAAATGACTATCATACTGAAACTGTACCCTTGTGTGAATTATCTTTGAATAGGAGATAATGGTAGTGCTGTCACTGCCTCTAATGAGCTTTCAAACACCACCTCCTGTTTGTTGATCAAGATGGGTAGCACTTCTTACTTACAATGTCTTGATATTCTGGCAAAAAAAAAAAAATCATATTTTTATTCTATGACACCAAATTGAACTTAAAGGAAAACCCAGAGAGAAATTGACATATGTTATAGTCAGGAATGTGTCACAAGCAACTACAAAGACATGTTTATATTGTTTCAATCCAATAGTAACAAAAATGTAAAAAAAAACAGCCCAAGTTTTTTAATATACCAATGGCTTTCCCTGGTGCTTGATCTGCTTTGTAACTTAAATAAGAATTTTATTGTTAATTATCAAATAGTAATTAATTTCAATCTATTCTTAAGAAGTGGTTCATTTTATATTTTGAGCAAATATTCAAAGTATTTCTTTCTCTAGAACTATTTTTTTTTTACTTATTATCCAAATCTTCTAATTGTCTCTGCACTAAAATTAAAAAAAAAAAGTATAATTCAGATGTAGATAACCATTGAGGACTATTCAGAGTTGAACACTTTAAAAGCTATTAAATACATACAAGCATTGAAAAATGGGCGCTAAACGATGATGATGATGATGATGATGATGATGAAAGTAACAAAGCCTTTATGTGGTTGGCAGTCTTATTAGAAATATCAGCTACATTTCCTTGCAAATTACACCCTGCTATTTTAAGATAAGACATGGCTAGAACACTTTTGATCATAGATCTGTTCAGTAATGACTGCCCTGGGGTGTCTAAACAATGAAGAAACATTAAAGGTTATATTTGTCTGCCTCTGCGTGGCTGCCCTTTCTATGTACGATTTTGTTTACTAACATGATTGATGTTTTGTGTAGATAGCTTTTCACAGATTTCAATGTTTTCTTAATGTAGATAATGGATCAGAAATGAAGAGTATTCATAGTATGTAGAATTGCTTAGAGAGTTTACTTTTTTCTCATGAATTGCTGTTAGTAGATAAAAGAAAAATTTAAATTCCTGAGGACAATACTTCAATTATTCTTGTCAAGCTTTCCTATTACCAGACAACTGACTCATTGGACTTTTGTTTGAAGGCACTAAAGAGTATTGTATCATTACTTCTGCTGTTACTGTTGTAGTTACAGTCATTTCTTTAGAGTCTTTGTGAATTAACATTGCATTCTACTGAGTGCTTAATAATGTATCCAGAGGAGTGAACTGACTGGATTATGCACCAGTGCCAAATTTTAATAACTTTTGAATAGTCTTATAATATATTGTTTTGGTTAAAGGAGTGCAATAAACAAGAACATAATTCTTCTGCAGCAGGCAGTGTTTTTGTGTTTGTTGTAAGAAAGTAATATTTTCCTTGGCAGAACAAATTACACCTGTAATTCTACTCTTATTTCCAATTTAACGTCATTCTTGCCAATTACACTTGTTGTTTTCAGCTTGCCTGATAATTTGTAGAATATGCCCTCTGAGATTTATTATATGCGTTATTAGTCTTTCATCAGAAACAATCGCCTATAGAGCTTTTCATAAGTGTTTCTGAGATTGATAATCGCTGAGGTAATTTTCCTTATGAAATAAGTATACAGTAATTGACACTGTTCACTTACAATTCCTCCTTCCTAATCTGAAACAGGGGTGGGGGTAATGAATACTTTTGCCCTATTATGTTAAAACATAGCTAAAAAACAACAGCCTAGAGGGAATTAAATGTATTACTAGGAATATAGAACAAATCTATAACCAAGTCTCTAGTCACATGATGTTGCTGAAAGAAAAAGAATACAGCTCTGATTATAAAGGTCCCAGCTCATTCCATACATCTTTTCAAATAGAAAGAATATTTTAGTTTGGTCAATAATGCTTCAGTATAAATCGAAGTGATGCTATTATTAGACATTGCTGGATCCACTGCAGACTTGAAGCCTATCTAGGTTATCTGAGACAAATTATATCACTGATCAAATTGAAATACTTTGTTTCTTTTTAAGTAGCACTCATCCCAAAATAAAGTATTCATATGAATTTAACTAATAACTAATACTTTATTTTTTATCAATTATGGTGTCTATCTGGTTTAGAATAGGTACACTGTACCCCTGCATGTCATAAGAAGCAGCTAAAAAGGTTGGTGTCTAAAAGGGCATCTGATTGCTTCAAAAAGTCCTGACCAACCCATGCCAGCATGAAAAAGCTATGTAAAAGCAATGACGATGATACCTTTTTATAGCTAAGTAGATTGAGCTTTTGAGAACTAATTGCCTTTACTTGGGAGGGATATAATGTATGGTTGACCTCACTTCACCAGCTTAACCACCCCTGGTTCTGGGTATGAGCTATATTCATTTCACTGACTTTTAAAATCCCTTTGAGATGAAGGAGGCATTTAAATTTCTTTTATAAATCTGATACTTTGAGCTTATGTGAGAAAAATATATTGTTGGTACTTGTGGAAATAGAGCAAGAGGCTGTAATATAATTTTAATTTCCCTTCAACCCAATTCATCTCCCTTACATTGTGAACACCCTTGGGAAATGCACATCCCATTCTTCTAAAATACATAAGACGTTTATGGGAATTAATATTTTATAGGTATTTATTTTATTCATGTTGAAGGAAGGAAATATAAAGACACTTATGGCAGTATTTGAATTCAGTGACACAAGGAAAATATTTAGTGTACCTGCACCAAACTAGCATATGAAGTGTATCTGTTTATGTTCACTATTTCATTTAAGATTGACCTTAAAATATACAAGTAAAGTTATTCTCAGAAATTATAAGCTATTGGCCTCAAGTTCAATATCTTAATTACTCTCCATTGGTTTGATGATATAGCAGAGGCGTAACTAGAGTATAGCAAGCATGGCACGTGCCATGGGAGCCACTTAGACCAGGAGCACTTTCCATTAAAGTCAGATAAGCTTTTGGCAGAAAGTGAAAAAAGAAATTCCTTCAGCTGTATAATCTGTCTTTGATTATCATGTGTGAGAAGCACTATGGATCGTTAAACCATTTATATAAATTATTACCTTAGTTAAAAATACAGTGCTAGGCAGAAGCACAGTTTCACTGCTTGCCATAGGCATTAGTTTCCCTAGTTACGTCTCTGTGATATAGTGATATTGAATTGCCAGCTTATAGATCTTAAGTACAAATCCACTGCAGGCATATTTATTATTGTGTAATAGGCTGACATAGTTAATTCTACATGCTTCAGTTAACATAACTGCTGAGAACAGGAACCACACTGTCCAGAAATGTTGCTAGTAGTAGTCTTATATCTCAAAATGGAATTATCACCTACTTCACACCTAGAGTTATGTAATAAAATCAGAGCTAATTATTTGCTCAAAAGAATCTGGGGGCATTTATCATTTATCATTTTACTTGTTTTGATATTCATTTATCCATGTTTGTTTAACCCTTTAGCATTTAAACTGGCCATATCCACCCAGAATTCCCTCACCTCTTTCTGTTCAAACCGGCCATAACTGGCTGCTCATACTGATATTAAGGTATTGTTCTCAAAATAAATAATATCAAAATCTCGTAGAGTTGATATTATGTGAGATAATTATGTAAGATGAAGCTTTTACCACAAAAATACAATAGTATATATAGTTATGTAAATACTAAAGGGTTAATGTTAATTCGTGTGTGGAGTTTCCTAAGCTCAATCTGTATGAATGGCTAGCTGGTATTTTTTAGAGCATACTTGAGATGTTGATTTTTATATATACACTTGTTAGCACCCTAAATATATTATTATTGTAACACTATATTAAGAAAAACAGAAAAAATATATTCTAAACTGGAAAGCTCCTATACTTTCTGTTCCACACCATTAATTTTGTCTTTCCTCTAAGGGCTGCAATTTTGATTACTTTGTCAGGTTAATGATTCTAGATTTGGTGCACCTCACATTACCTGTCTTTGATCTATTTGTAATGGAACTCATTTTTGTTATATGTTTCGTAAGTATAATTCTTCTACATCTATTTTCATCATACCAGGAAAGAGAAATCAACTTTGTAGAAATTACACTCAGAGTTCATTTTGCCATATGCCACTTTCAATATGAATGTATGGATTTCTTGATTTTTCTAACAGATAGTTATTATTTTTGGAGATGACTAAGTGGCAGCATATATATTTAGGGTTGTTCCTTTTGTTATTTAGCTTCCTTCCTTTTAGTTTTCAGTTAGCAATTGCACTAATTTTAACTTTGCTTTCATCTTTTTTAGATTAAATCACCAGAAAGAATGAATATAGCCAGGTTTACCCCACATTTTCAATATTAACCCTTTAGCATTTACATTACTTATTATATACTATTGTGTTTTCGTGGTAGAGGCTTTATCTCACATAATATCGAATCTGAGATTTTATGTTATTTATTTTGAGAACAATACCTTAACATCAGTATGAGTGGCCAGTTATGGCTGGTTTGAACAAAAAGAGGTGAGAGAATTCTTGCTGGATACAGCTGGTTTAAATGCTAAAGGGTTAATGTTATATGTAAGAAATCATTATTTATAAACTCAAAAGTCAGTAAAATGGTAGAGTGTAGGATTAAATAAATATTTTGTCATACCTTTTTACATTCTAAGTCCAACTCCCATCAAAGTTTATTTTGCCTTTATCCAATCCAACCTAGTAATATACTGGAGTTGATCCAATCAACTATAATTTTTGGTCTTGATCCAAAGTTAGCTTTGTAAAATAAAATACATCATCTCCCTCCAAAAAGGGTAGGTAGGAACACTTTAATATGACCAGATCTCTATAAAAAACCAGGGCATTTCAGGCGGGTTGCTGTCAAAAAGGCTTAATTAAATTCATTAGAATGACACTTCAAAGAGAAACTAGACACTAAAATGTTATCAGTATTTATCTTATGATGTTTATTTAAATATTAAAAAAATAAATGTTCAAATGTATGTGTGGTGTTAAATATGGAGTCGGATGAGTAAAAATGCAAATGTTATTATAGAGAGATTACAATCATTATTTACTTGGTATAAATGTCTTGATATGATGAATTCAACTTTGACATTTTATTTTCTTTCAACTAAATACCTAACTATTTCTATTTTGACAGGCCTCTATGGTTAACATAAACAAAGTTACTGCTAAGAATAAAAATATAATTTCAATTTGATAAATGAAATTGAAAGTGGTATATATATATACACATATATATATATATACACATACCACTGTAATGTGGTTGTTGTTAGGAAGGCTCTGGCTGTAAAATCATAATTATCACCATTTAATGTCCATTTTTCCACACTATCATGGATTAGATGAGTTGTCCTGTTAGCAATGTCAGGTCAGGAGACCATGTCTTGCTCATACAGAACTGATTTGGGCTGGGTTTCTACAGCTGGATGCACTTCCTAATGCCAACCCCATTTACAGTGAGTATTGGGTGCTTTTTGTCGTGACACCTGCACAACCACTTTACAGTGTGGGCTGGGTGCTTTTTGTTGTGACACCTGCACAACCACTTTACAGTGTGGGTTGGGTGCTTTTTGTCGTGTCACCATCACGACCACTTTACAGTCTGGGCTGGGTACTTTTTGTCATGTTGCCATCACAACCAATGTAAAGCGGACGTGTAGGAGTCTTGATAAAAAGTGCCCAGCCCACACAGAAAAGTGTTCGTGTAGGTGTCACGACAAAAAGCACCCAGCACACACTGTAAATGTGATTGGCATTAGGAAGGGCATCCAGCTATAGAAACCAAGCAAAAATCAGTTCTGTGTGAGCAAAACACAGTCCTCCGACCTTGATCTCTCACAACAGGACAGCCCGTCCTACCTATTCTATTGTGGAAAATGAACGTTAAATGATGAGGATGATGATGATGTATGTATATATATTTATATATTCACATATGCATACACATATAGTATAGAAGTTAAGGGCCAAAATACTTGCATGAGGTGGTTTTCTTCTCTGAAGAGCTTCTGCTGTCCAGCTCTTCTGAGAGTTTCTTACCACTATTAATAAGAATTACCCATTGCAAAATATTGTTCAATATGCCACCAGGCAGAAGGAGCATAAATATACTGGCCTTCAGATTGCACTATATTTGTAGCAACTTATCAAAATATATTTGCTAGCTTGCCAAACGAAGAATGCAAATGCAAGAAAGTTGACTATAGGGAAAATTTGTTATAAAATTGTTACAATTTTTTTTTTTTTCATTTTTGCAATCTTGGTATTTTTTTCTTTTCATTTATATTTGTTTTTTGTTGTTACTTTTTACACACCTCTTCTCTTCTCTCTCTCACAACAATAAATACTGATCCCCAGGATGAAAGTGATTATCTTGACATATAGCTTCTCCCAATTATTTCTCAGTCAATTAGCTGATTAGTTCATTTGGAACTGCAACAGGAACTATATGAACCAATCAGATGTTAATGTAGATTAATAGGTTCTTACATTCTAACACCCTCAACCATCACAAAACTATTCAGAAAATTGAACTCTGTTTCATAAACTTGAATTCAATTCATTAGTTTTTTGTTATATTCTTTTTCATTATATTAATCCTGTTTTATTTTATTTTTTAAATTACTTTTGCACAAACATTAATGAAATTGCAATTTTTTCTCTCCTCTCCCATCCTTAAATTTCAGTAGAAATGTTTTGTGAGAGAAGTAGCTGTTTGTTTTGACATATGCTAAATTTACATCTATAAATACATATATATTTATGTATGTATGTATACCACATATGTCCGCTGACACATACCTGTGTCATAGATAGGACAGTTAGTCAGTATGCATTGGTTTTTGTTGTCACTGGATTGCTTTTTAGATAGGCATCCTTGCAGTGAAGGGTTGGAGAGAGCTAATTGTATGTTCAGTCTTTCCTTGCAGACGACTGTCGATTGCTGTGATTATGTTTTTGCTGAAGTGTTGTATTTTCATGAAGACATTTAGTGGTTTTCATCGCAGTAGTAGTGATGTTTATCACAGTAGCAGTGGTGTTGCTTATGATTGAAATCCATTTGAGTTGGCAGGCAGCTCGAGAGTTGTGGTATTGTTTGAAGTGTCTGTGAATTCAGTGGTGGTAGTTTCTTGACTGTTGGTGTAGTGTGAAGAATTGTTGTGCAGTGATGTTTCTTGCAAAGCCAAAGGAATTTTTGTCTCAGGTGTGTCTTCTCGTGGTTGAGCTGGTTGTGATAACAATCATCCATAGCAGCAGTTGTTTTCTTTTATTTCTCATTCTATTTTCCGATGAAGGACTAATGTCCAAATCGTTAAGACCCTTTTCCTACTATATCAAGTGTTAAACTAATATATTTCTTCATTGTACTGTGTTGTTTGCTTTGTTGTTTCAGTTTTTGCACACACACACACACACACACACACACACACACACTCACACTCACACTCACACACACACACACACACACACTAACTCATTCGTTCATTCAAGTCAACTGTTTCAGTCATGTGTCTTCACTGCCAGACTCATATTTTCTTGTGTTTTTTTCCTTTTTGTTTTAATATTTAAATGTTAATAGGTGAGTGAAGGTGCCACGAGAGCACTGGACCAATTACATTACTTATTTATTAGATATGGAATTTTATTTTGTGTGCACCCAGTTTCCAGTTTTATCCTTTACCATTACTGATAAAATATATAATACTAATATAGCAAGTAGTTAGGGTGTTTTAGATTATAAAATCATTGGTTTGATCCTGAAAGTGGGCAGGATGCTGTCATTGAGCAAGGCACTTCAATTCATGTTGCTCCAATTCACTCAGCTATAAATACCAGCAACAGCAGCCTTGGGTTAACTTTGTGACAAACTAGCCTAATGCCACATGAAACAGACATAAGCCTATATGCCTCTAGGTTCAAGAACTTCAGCCTTTTAACTCTTAACATCCTGTGATGATTTAGTAGAAAATATCTAAAAATATGTTTGTTAATTCAAATATTTGTAGTATCTTTACTAGTGAACAGTTCATTGTGAAAATTTGCAGTATTAGTGTAAAGACTTAAATCTTTAATGTGATGCAGTCGTAGTGCTGTTTTGTTGTTTTAAAAAATATCTTGCTAATGTGGTTTCATATGGTACAGGATGTTATGATTTACATATACTAGAGCGAATTCACTTGATTGTTCTATTTCTCTGGAACAAATTGCCATGTACTAAAGAAACATATAAACATATATTCAGAAATATAACTAAATGAAAAACATATGTATGTAAACCTGGCATATGTATATATTTTTTTAATGTTTTTGCTGACAGTATTATGTTTTCTGTTTCTTAGAGTTCCATTGTATGCTTGTCAAATATATTTTTAAAAATTCAAATCATCACTTATTCTGATTCTTATTAGAAGTCTGTAACCTAAGGTAAACTAAACTGATAAGATGTGGCTTTAGAAGCAGAAACAGAAGTAAAAAGGAAAAATACAAAAATACATATCTTTGCTTTAGTTACAATAAATTTTCCTCAACATGTCTTCCCCCTCAACCACCACCACCACCACTGCCTCCTTTGACTCTTTCTCAGCACTGTTCTTCACTCCATTCCTCTGTTTGTCTTAATCTCTAATTACCTAGAGCATTATGTCAGATATATTTGGCATCTTATATATATATAAAGGGTTTATCTCAATATTATTTCAGCATCAGCTATGATATATCCATTACTGCTTATCATTTTACCCCTAGCTTAAACAAGATTCTTCTTTTCCTTATCAACAACTTAAAGAAGATCAGTTTTCATATATACCAATTCCAATGACGAAAATTTGGTAGCAGACATTTCGACATTGGAATTGGTATATAATAAAATATCTAATACCTGGTTTCTTGTATTTTCATCCTATTTATTTTTTATCTTAGTTTTTCATTATATTCCTCTATTACCTCTTTCAACATCAAATGTTTTCGTGCAAACTGTATTTTTTATTTAGAATGAAGTGTAAATGTTTTTGTGAAACACTATAAATAACTGATGAAATTTCAGTCAATAAGTGCGACTTTTATTTTACACATTTATTTATTTTATTTATATTTATTTAATTATTCTAAAAGTGAGCAATCGTTTAATTTGTTTTATTTAGCTAATCTTCTCTCCTCTCATTTCTTTTCTTACGTTAGAAATAAACAAAAGGTAGAAAGAAAGGGACCCTGTTTTTTGAAAAGACAACTTTTGTTATTCATGGAATAAATTAATTTAAATAGCTGTCTACAAATATACACACCCACACACACATATACATAAATATGCAGCATCATATACACTGTTACAATACACACACATCATGACATACACTTATAATGATATATACATTTGCATATGCACACATAATCTTACACTTATGTATGCATACATATACAATTTTGTTTGCTTATTCATTTATTCATACTTATATACAGTGAAGGCACATAGCTTAGTGTTTAGAGTGTTAAGCTTGCAATTGAGAAGTTGTGAGTACAATTCCAGGATTAGGTGATACATAGCTGCCGAGATGCTGAAGGCATCTGGGTCTGTAGGTCACACTATAACCACACGTATTGTTAACCAGGTAATACTAGAAGGTGTCATAGCAAAAGATTGGTGCAGTAGCATCATTGTCAACTGCTACAAAGGTAAAGGTGATGCACTAGATAGAGGAAACTATAGAGGTATAAAGCTGATGGACCAGGTCATGAAAGTAACAGAAAGAGTTATAGCACAGTTGATTAGGGACTGGGTGAAACTAGACGAGATGCAATTTGGGTTTGTACCAGGAAGAGGCACCACTGATGCCCTCTTCCTTGTCAGGCAGTTACAGGAAAAGTACCTAGCTAAAAGTAAGCCACTCTACCTGGCATTTGTCGACCTTGAGAGACCCTTTGACAGAGTTCCACGTGCTGTAATCTGGTGGGCTCTTAGAAAACTAGGAGTAGATGAATGGCTTGTGAAAGCGGTACAAGACATGTATAGGGGAACAGTCAGCAAAGTTAGGATTAGCAATGAGTATAGCGAGGAATTTAGCGTACAGGTTGGGGTCCACCAGGGCTCTGTTCTTAGCCCCCTCCTCTTCATCATAGTCCTGCAGGCAAGACAGGATGCCCATGGGAACTCTTGTATGCTGATGACCTCGCACTTATAGCTGAATCTATGGTAGAACTAGAGAAGAAATTCCAAACTTGGAAGCAGGGACTAGAAAGAAAGGGTCTCAAAGTCAACATGACAAAGACTAAGGTCCTTGTAAGTAGACAAGAAAACAGAACCCAGATCCCCTCAGGGAAATGGCCTTGCTCAGTATGTAGGAAAGGTGTAGGTAGGAACTCCATTCTCTGCTCCAAATGCAAACAATGGGTACACAAGAGATGTAGCGGGATCTCAGGAAGCTTAATTAGGCTTCATATGCAGCAGCTGTGCTGCGACAACAAGCAGCAAACAGCCACGGGAAACAAGTACCACCAATCTCTGGGAGGGCTCTGTAGAAACAGTAGACAGCTTCTGCTACCTAGGTGACCGAATTAGCAGCGGAGGTGGGTGTTCATAAAGTATAATAACTAGGGTAAGAACGGGATGGAAGAAGTTTAGGGAACTACTACCACTGCTAGCTGCAAAAGGCTTCTCCCTCAAAATGAAAGGCAGACTGTATGATGCGTGCATCCGAACAGCGATGTTGCATGGTAGTGAGACCTGGGCGCTGAAGGTGGAAGACTTAGGTAGATTAGAGAGAAACGAAGCCTGCATGCTCCGATGGATGTGTAATAGTAATATACGCGAACGACAAAGCATAAATGAATTGAGAGAGAGACTGAGCATAAGAGGAATCAAATGCTGTGTGCAGGAGAGGCGGTTGCGTTGGTATGGACATGTGATGCGTATGAAGGATGACAGCTGCATAAAAAGGTGCAGAGCACTAGAAGTCGATGGAAACCGCGGAGTGGGGAGACCCAAGATGACCTGGGATGAGGTGATAAAAGCCGACCTTACCCAATTACACCTCTCAAAGGCTATGACACACGACCGTGACCTCTGGCGTCACGCAGTAATACAGAGTACTCGACCTCCCATGGGTACAAGCTGAAGCATATAGACAATATGCCCTCACACACCCCACTGCAAGGTGGTCGTGGAGGTGGTGTACTGGCCATTGCCTTTCCCTTGGATAACATCAAAGGTATGGAGAGGGAAAACTGGTATACATGGGCGACTGCTGGTCTTCCACAAACAAACCTTGCCCAGGCTTGTGCCTCAGAGGGGAACTTTCTAGGTGCAAAACCATAGTCAGTAGTAACCGATGGGGGCCTAGGAAGATCACACACACCATGTTGCTTACATATACATAAATCATTTCACACATACAAATCTTCACATGATCACACACACTCATGCATATACAGATTTTGTCACCGCCCCTCCCTGCGCGCGCGCGCACACACACACACACACACACACACACACACACACACACACACACACACACACACACACACACACACACACACACACACACACACACACACACACACACACACACACACACACACACACACACACACACACACACACACACACACACACACACACACACACACACACACACACACACACACACACACACACACACAAAACAATAATGCTGAGTAAATGACTTCATAATGTCTTTAAATTTTGTGTGAAGATGTAAATCAATTTACTTAGATCAATAAATAAATCAGAAATCAAATTAAAAGAAAAAGTTCAACAAGAATCTGTTGCAAGTCCATAATTAGAATCATTTACAAGCACATATGCTCTCTCCCCCTTCATCCCCCTCATGTCTTCAACATCTCCCTCTTTCTCCCCCTCATGTCTTCAACATCTCCCCTAATGTCTTCTTTCTTCTCTTTGTTCTTTATCTCTTTATGTTGGGCTGAATTCTTGTCTATCAAAGACTGAAAATATGGAGAACATTCCTGGTTGTCCTTAAATTAAGGAAAGAAAATTTACAACTTAAAAAGGATTCTGCATGGAGAAAAAAAGAACATTTTTATAAAAAATACGTTTTAAAAAATATATTTATTGCTTGATTACTTTAAATAACTAAACTGTGTGTTTATGAAAAAAAACTAGTGACTACCTTTGTCTATATAAAAGCTTTCTCTCTTTCTCTACATCATCATCATTTAACGTCTATCTTCCACGCTAGCATGGGTTTAGACGGGAATTGTCCCACTTGAGGCATGATTGGTCGTCTCACTTGTATGGGACTCTCTGGCAGGTTTTCGACGGCTGGATGCCCTTCCTAACACCAACCACGTTTACAGTGTGGACTGGGAGGTTTTTACCGTGTTACCTACACGGCCACATTACAGCGTGGACTGTGTGTTTTTTTGTCGTGACACCTACACGACCTCATTTATTTCGGACTGGATGTTGTGGTACCAACATAACTTTACAGAGAAAGGGTTGGTGGGGGTAGTGGGAGGGGGGGGGGTGTATATTTGATTAAGAGGTGCCTACTGACTGTAGGTTTTGCTTTGTACTTAGGCAAGGCGGGTTTTCTGTATTACTGCGTAGCGCCAAAGATCTCGGTCCAGTGACATTGTCTGAGAGAAGTATTAGTGTGTAAGGTCAGAATTTATCAAATCGCCCCAGGTTTTTCTGGGTCTGCCTACTCCGTAACTTCCGTCAATTTTTATCGCCCTGCACTTTTTTATATAGCTGTCGTCTTTCATGCTAAAGTTTTGGTACTAAAGTTTTGTTGGGTTATGGACCCCAACTCATTCAGCCTGTCATAATAAAAATAAAGATGGCCACCAGAGATTCAACCTCTGGTGGCCATCTTTATTTTTATTATGATAGGCTGAATGATTTGGGGCCCAGAACCCAACGAAACTTAAGTACCTGCTTATGTTACTGTTGTAACTATACCAAACTCGTCCTATGGACTGAGTGCTCTTACCTTTGGATATTTCTATCAAACTTTTACTACAGTATATATGTGTGTGTGTGTGTGTGTGTGTGTGTGTGTGTGTGTGTATCTATCTATCAATGTAGCTATCTATCTATCCATCTCTATCTATATTATTATATCTATCTGTATCTTATTTCTCTTAAGCATAAAAAAACAGTGTTCCTGGTTACATTTCAACACATAACTCTTGGTTGAATAAACTATGTATTTATTGTTTAGTAGATATCTTTTGTTAAAAAGCTTTCCTTTGGACCTAATGCCATGTATTTTTATAAGACAATTGGGTTGATCTAACAGCTTTCCAGTTTAGTGCTAAAGGGGACATACACATGCAGACGCATACTTTTTTTCTATTGAGAATCAGAATCAAATATGTTTTACATAATTTTAAATAATAGCACCTTCAAGCTTCATTAGGTTTTGTTTCCAAAGGTTTAGCTAGTGCTGTATTATGTATGAAGATAGGTATTCTTATTTGAATATTGTATGATGAGATCAATAATAGATTATATCACCTTAAAGATTGATTATATATGAAAACCAAGAAGAATGCAGTTGTGTAAAATTATACTGTATGAACGCAGTGCAAACCTTATCAATAGAGCGACTTTTATGTTATGGAAATGCCTGTTTTTAACAGGGAAAACTTCTGTATTTTGTATTTCATATTTATTTGATGGTTGATTCTCTGTAATCATATTTCTCAGCAAATTACATAGCATATAATATATTGATCTTTCATCTGATTCTAAAGATACCAGCATAGCTTCTTCCTTATTTTATAAATATATTCACCCAAAAACATTTTTTTTTATTCCATTCAAAGCTTAATGACCCAAGTAATGTAAAGGTTTGTGAGTAACTGGTTCACTTCAAATCATGGTACCACCTTCAGCCTCAGTGTGTTAACTTCTGTGTAGTTCTCTTTATTAATGGGTCCCAAGTGTAGATGTTGTTGTTGTATTTAACCCCAGCTCAGCCCTTATCTACCAGCCTTAGGATTAAGGACATTCCAACATAATGGTGGTGGTGGTGGTGGTGGTAGTAGTAGTAGGGGGAGGAGGGGTAGCAGCAGCAGTGAACTGGATTTGATTTAATTTCATGTGAAATTTTCCTGGTACCCAATTAAAAGAAAACCTAGTTTATGCAAGATATTGAAGAAAAGCTTTAAAAAGAACCCCCACTTTCCCCTCTCCCTTTACTTTCCTAATACATTTCCTGTTTGAAGCAGACTGAGTTTGTTTTAGTATTGTGAGTGCAAATCTTACATTGATTGTTTTACATAGTTTGAAAATAGCTTCCTATATAAATAATAACGCACCAATGTGGGAACATCTATTTTCTAGAAATAGCTGCTAAATTTCTCTCAAATTATATTCAACAACCAGTAGATAGTATCAATAATTGAAAGACCAATGGAAACATTGTTTCCTTGGTCAGATTTGACGAGTTTCACCACACTCGGTAAGCAAATGAGGTTTGGGATCTTGTTGATTGAACTCAATCTATCTATATCTTTAAAATATATATATATCATCATCATTTTACACCCCCTTCCCATGTTGGCATGGGTTGGATGTGTTGTTAGTCATACTAGATGAGTCAGAACAACCAATCTTGCTCATTACATTTCATATTTGGCCTGGCTTCAATGATAGATACCCAATATCTGAGAAAAAGACAATGGTCATGACTGGGATGTTTTTGTTCATAGATTTCCTAAGTATCGCACAGTGGAATAGAACCTAAAACCATGTGGTTGTGAAGAGGATTTCTGAACCACACAGCTACACTACACCTGTTTCTCTGTATGTCCTGGCAAATTACTAAACAAAGTCTTATGTTGCCTCTTGAAGTAGTATACATTTTGTGAAAACACCTTTTTTGTTTTCTAAATAAACAAAAAAGAGCAACTGCAGCATGAAGCTCTTAGTCTTAGTATCATGTTTATTGTGTCTGTCTGTTATTCGTTTCTTAAGTAAATATCTTTGATTGTTCAAGAGTAAATTTGAAGGGGCTACATTATTGTAAGACAGTGTGATTCACACTTCAGTCAAATTGTCAGATTTAATATCATGTTTAAAACAGTTACCTTATCTGATTTTTTTAATTGATGTTTTTAGATTGTCTATTTTATATATATATATATATATATATATATATATAAATGAGAGGTATAGAGATTGTTTTAGCAAGAAGCTAATGGCATTCTATAACATATATGCGACTATAACGTCAAGATGGGAAAAGTAGTTAACGAAAGATTTAGGAAAAATAACTCAAACTCATCTCAAAAGAGAATCAGGATACAAATTCATCCACAGAATTTAGTAAAATCCAGGGAAAAATCTATAGACCTTTAACTCATGATAAAACAAAGTTTGAAACACTTATCCTTCAATTTGGAATAACATCAAATGCTCTGTATAGTCTTAAAAGACTATTTCATGAAAACTTTCAGTGGAGATGGTCACGGTTGGAATATCATTCATCAGCAGAGCTCAACAGAAAACCAGGGCTCTCACAGTAATATAGTCCGAAAAAGGGAATTCTAAAACTGGCTAGTTCGCCTTCATGTGTATTTATGAAAAAGCACATGAGGAAAAAAACGGGTCTAGTGACGTCAGGATGGAAGTGAATGTTTATTTACAAGAAATAGCAGTCAAATACATTCTGAAAAAAAACTCTACAAAGGAGTTCAGCAAAATAGCAATAATTATCACAGTTTTTATGAAAAAAAACCGGGATTAGTCACAGATAGTTTAAGCACTCTAGGAAAAGAATCCGAGTATAAATATAAATGAGAGGTATAGAGATTGTTTTAGCAAGAAGCTAATGGCATTCTATAACATATATGCGACTATAACGTCAAGATGAGAAAAGTAGTTAACGAAAGATTTAGGAAAAATAACTCAAACTCATCTCAAAAGAGAATCAGGATACAAATTCATCCACAGAATTTAGTAAAATCCAGGGAAAAATCTATAGACCTTTAACTCATGATAAAACAAAGTTTGAAACACTTATCCTTCAATTTGGAATAACATCAAATGCTCTGTATAGTCTTAAAAGACTATTTCATGAAAACTTTCAGTGGAGATGGTCACGGTTGGAATATCATTCATCAGCAGAGCTCAACAGAAAACCAGGGCTCTCACAGTAATATAGTCCGAAAAAGGGAATTCTAAAACTGGCTAGTTCGCCTTCATGTGTATTTATGAAAAAGCACATGAGGAAAAAACGGGGCTAGTGACGTCAGGATGGAAGTGAATGTTTATTTACAAGAAATAGCAGTCAAATACATTCTGAAAAAAAACTCTACAAAGGAGTTCAGCAAAATAGCAATAATTATCACAGTTTTTATGAAAAAAAACCGGGATTAGTCACAGATAGTTTAAGCACTCTAGGAAAAGAATCCGAGTATAAATATAAATGAGAGGTATAGAGATTGTTTTAGCAAGAAGCTAATGGCATTCTATAACATATATGCGACTATAACGTCAAGATGAGAAAAGTAGTTAACGAAAGATTTAGGAAAAATAACTCAAACTCATCTCAAAAGAGAATCAGGATACAAATTCATCCACAGAATTTAGTAAAATCCAGGGAAAAATCTATAGACCTTTAACTCATGATAAAACAAAGTTTGAAACACTTATCCTTCAATTTGGAATAACATCAAATGCTCTGTATAGTCTTAAAAGACTATTTCATGAAAACTTTCAGTGGAGATGGTCACGGTTGGAATATCATTCATCAGCAGAGCTCAACAGAAAACCAGGGCTCTCACAGTAATATAGTCCGAAAAAGGGAATTCTAAAACTGGCTAGTTCGCCTTCATGTGTATTTATGAAAAAGCACATGAGGAAAAAACGGGGCTAGTGACGTCAGGATGGAAGTGAATGTTTATTTACAAGAAATAGCAGTCAAATACATTCTGAAAAAAAAACTCTACAAAGGAGTTCAGCAAAATAGCAATAATATATATATATATATATACACACAGATACACTCACAGACACATTTATATATATATATATATATATATATATATATATATATAAATGTGTCTGTGAGTGTATCTGTGTATCATCATCATCATCATTCCATTTTACGTCCGCTTTTCCCTGCTTGCAAGGGTGGGACGGGAACTGATGCTGGCTTGATTTCTACAGCTGGATGCCCTTCCTAACACCAACCTCATTTACAGTGAGTGCTGGGTGCTTTTTTGCCGTGGCACCTCCACGACCACTTTGCAGTGGAATGATATGGACCTCAGTCCCTATCATCTCATTTCTACAGCTGAGTAAACTGGAGCAATGTGAAATAAAGTGTCTTGCTCAAGGAAACACATCACCCAGTCTGAGAATTGAACTCACAACCTTTTGATTGCAAGGCCAATGCTCTAACCACTAAGCCATGTGCCTCCATATATATTTTTATGTATATATATATATATGTGTGTGTGTGTATAAACACACACACATATATATAGTATGTTGTTTTTTTTATAATTTGTTTAGTTTATTTTGTTTATTTTGTTTTTTTTGTAATTTATTTGATTCCAAAGAAAATATTTCAGTAGCTTAACGTATCTTAAAATATGGGAATTACTTCTACCTTTATGTTTAACTGATATAAATTGTATGGTCTTTTTTTACAACAAATATTGTTTTTGTTGTTGTTACTGCTGTTTAGCCCCAGGCCAATCCTTATCAAACAGACCTATGATTTAAGACATTATCTATAATCATCCAGTCTTTTTATGGATATTGAGAACTTGTCATTTTAAGGGTAATATCTATAACTATATCATCTAGTGTATGGTTTCTGTTTTCCAGATGACGGATGTGATGTGAGGGAGATTTGGCTGTTGTTTTTAGCAAGTTTAGTGACAACATAGATGTTGGCTCAATTATTCTGAATTATATTTACTAAGATGAAAGACAAAGTTGACTTCGGTATGATTTAATCAAAATGCAGAGAGCTGAAACTAATACTGCTAGGTTTTTAATCCAACCCTCTAATGGCTGTGCATACATTCTACCTTGTTATCCAAGTAGGTAGGAATCAAATAGCAAAGTAAACTAAAATACTTGGGGAAATCTAGGTGAAACTCAGTATTGTATCAGCATCCTATTACATTCTCATAACTCATCTGAAATCTTGACTTCAATTCTGTTGGTTAATAGTGTATGATTCCATAGCAGCTGTTTGTTTGTACTTGCAGTTCTTAATAATGGCTAAGTAGACTGAGCTACTTAACCCTTTAGCATTTACATTACTCTATATTTATTATTACATTTTCACATATCGAATCTACAAGATTCTGATGTTATTTATTTTGAGAATACCATAACATTGGTATGAGCAGCTAGTTACAACCGGTTTGAACAGAAAGAGGTGAGAAAATCCTGTCCGGATACGGCCGGTTTAAATGTTAATGTGTTAAAGGCGGGGGGAAATTGGCTCTGGTCACAGCACCATGTACCACCAGTGATGGTTATGAACCATCAAATATATAACCTATTGATATGGCCAACTAAGTCAATTATTTAAATTAACCCCTTTGATGCCATATTTCTAATGGAATGCATCACTTGTGTTTTTCAATTAATTTTATAAATTATCAACAATTTGAAGGAATTTAGTAAAATAACTGTTAACATATGAGCAGTTCTCCAACCCATTTAATCTCAGGCTGTGACAACCCATCTAACCCCTACCAGCATGGAAAACAGACATTAAATAAGGATGATGATGACAATGTCATCATCATCGTTGTTGTTGTTGTTGTCATGTAGTTGAAAATTATCCATGTATTGTTATTCAATAAAGTAAATCCAGTGCATTAAAATGCTGAAAAGAATTAATTTTTGCTTTTAAATTTCACTGATTTGGTTGTTTTGAAATAGAAGAGTCTACAGTGTTCCCCATTCATGCCCTAAAGATTCCTGTCTGTTGTGGCATGCTCCTCACATTTCATAACTCAAGAAAATAGCTAGACCCAAACAAAGACCTTATTTCTCTAGGGTTTCACTGAAATTCTTCAGAAACTAAAACAAACAACTTAATGGTTATATATATCTTCTGTTAGACAGCAAAATTATATTAGGTAGCTAACTCTTGTTGTAACTAGATAATTTTATTGCTGCTTGTTTAGTTACTCCCTTGCAGTCTGCTTACTAAAGAAATCAAAGACCCATTCTATAGAATTTCGTCAAAGATTTCACAGCAACATTCGATATTAGTTCATAGAAAAGCAGAAATGGAGAAATGTTGGACTAAATGTATTTAGTTTCATCTGTCTATGTACTGAAATCAATTCCTACCTGTGTGTGTGTGCGCGCGTGCGTGGCACATGTATATAAAAGACTTTATATTTGGGGTAAAGGTATAGCCAATTAGATTGATCTTATTCCAGTTCTAGACTTATTTTATTGACATCTCACCACACTGGGAAGTATGAAAGGTAATATTGACTTCTGGCAAGATTTAAACTCAAATTGTAAAGATACAAAACAAGCCATTTTGTCTGCTCTACCTATTCTGCCAGTTCATAATAACTGTATCATCATCATCATCATTTCATTTTACGTCCGCTTTTTCCCTGCTTGCAAGGGTGGGACGGGAACTGATTTTGGCTTCATTTCTACAGCTGGATGCCCTTCCTAACACCAACCTCATTTACAGTGAGTGCTGGGTGCTTTTTTGCTGTGGCACCTGCACGACCACTTTGTATAGAAATAATATCTATTTATAAATTTTATTGACTTTCGTCCGTCTGTCACTCAATGTGGGTTTGTGTGAATGTATATGTGTGTAAAAGGAAGGAAGGGGCTGGTAAAAAAACTATAGCAAAACAGCAGGTGGCATTCCATTTGCTACGCTGTGTGTGTGTAAATGTATATTTTTGTAAGGGTGTCTGTTTTTTGCGTTTATATTTATATACTCATGCATATAAATGTATACATATGCACATACATGCCAGCGTGTTGAAAAAAATACTATTTTAATATGCAGTTGTTGAGAAGTAATGTTTTTTTATTCTTAATATATATATATATATTTATTTATATATATATATATATATATATATATATATATATATATATATATGTGTGTATCTGTATATATATATGTGTGTGTGTGAATATATATATATATATAGGCACTCTCTAGGGATTTGTGCTAGCAAGTAAAATCAGGTAATGATATGATGAAGTAACCCTTTGTTTTTACAGGCAAGTATAAGCTAGGTAAAATTAATATGCTTATATATTTATATGTTAATGACAGCATATCTTATTTCTTCTGTATACTTCTATTTTTATTATTCTGTAAGAGAAATATTTGCTTGCATGCACATGTATGTGAGCATAAATGACAGAAATTATAATATTTGCACCTTTGTTATATTTCAGTTAACTGTTGTTCTTATGTGTCATAGTGCTGCATTAACCTTTCCATTACCTTTTTCTGGGTGAAATACTTTGTATTTTGACTAATTAATGAAGAATTTGGAAAGGTTTTAACATTTATGTGGTTTTGTTTCGATGAGACAGACTGTTATGGATGGATCAGTATCAAAAGGGTTAAATTTTAGTCCATTTCGTCTTGTCTCATTTTGACATGAGACACAATATTTTCTTCGTCTGCCTCTAGGAGTAATCCCTACTTGCAAATTGCATTTTATTTCCAACTCAACATTTACCATCTCTGTATACTAAACATTCATACCAAAGCAGTTGTCTTGTTTGTAATTAGAACCGTGTTTACTAAAACTGTTGTCATTTTTCTTGCATACAACAGCTATTTCTTTTCATATGCAACTCCTCTCTCTTCTTTTCTTCTTCACCCACTTATTCCTGAGAGGGTCATGGGGGCAGAGTCCTCAAACACTCCTTCCAGCGGGTCCTGTCAGAAGCAACCATCTCTAACTGATCCGGCTGGATCCCCAAGCAAGACAAGCCAAGCTCATGGATGTTATCCAACCATCTTGCTCGGGGTCTATCTTTGGGTCTCCTGCTGGCTGGTTTTATAGGCAAAATCAACCAAAAAAGATTAAGAGGAAAGGAAGAGAAAAGAAAGAGAAAATTTCATATGCAACCTTCATCATAAATCGATATTGCACACTCAACAAACCTTACACTGTTCATTACTCCTTATAGTTGAAACTGCTAGAGATCATCACTGTCATACAAATTAAAATTTCTTTTTCTCCACGAATGTGAGACAGTTTGTCTTCACAACTGAACTTTTGTGTGTCCATAAGTTTGTCACTGTGATTTGATTTTTTTTAATTTGCTGTATGTAAATTTGTATGGTTTAAAAAATATTTTCTGTTTACTTCGCTTAATGTCTCAATATACATCATAATATTTATTTACCAATAAGGCGTGAAATTAAAATGGCATCTCTTCCATCTACCTTTGGGTCCCAAATAATGGGGGGAGGGGGGTGAAATAAGTGGGCATCATTTAAGTTCACATTGAGACCCCAACCCATCCTATTTATTTTATAACGTATGAGATTTCTTGTAATGTTCTTTATTTTTGTCATGTACAATGGTTTTTAATGTCTAAAGAAAATTAATTATCACAGGAAAATTTCGCCAGAGAGGGATTAGAAAAATTTAATAAGGGTGGGGGTGGAATAAGAGTGAGGTGTGTGTGTGTGTGGAAAAAAATCTGAAAAATTAATAAGTGGGGTGGGGGGACAGAGTATGTATTCTTAAACAAATAGAGTTATGTGATTTGATAAAGTTTATCGTTGGAACAACACATTTTGATCACAGATGCTTTGATGTTCAATAATCTCATTGTTTGTATGAATTTTAAATATCTTTGAAGTATTATGTGTAGTGTATATATAGATGTAAAAGAAGAGGTTAGTTTTATTGCTTACAGCAAGTTAAGCCTTCAAATGTTCATTTCATCCTATTTCAAATATAACAGTTCATTTATAACAGAGTTTAATAACCTGCACAATTTCATCTTCAGTATTGAAAACCATTAAACTTATTTGTTTGCAGTTTCCAGTATTGAAGATGAAATAGTGAGATAGAGTATAGGAATCGATGTTGTTAATGATACAACTAGTAATAATTTCTTTTGACTAAGCATAGGCTAATATGGTCAGTTACAGTGTATAAGATGTTTCTTATTTTATCAACTGTTGTCGTAAAAGAAGGACACATTGAAAAAAGATGGGGACAGGATGGTCAAGACTGAAACCCCTTTCATCATGGGCTTTGCTCAATCAAAGCTCACCTGGGACTATACAACAACAGCAACAACTATAAGATGAGCTAGCTATGTAGGACTACACAATCTAGTGTGTCCATTTCATTATTTTTATCAAGACAATAATGTGATTTGAGGGAGATTTGATTGATATTTCTAACAAGTCATGTGACCATGTACAAGCTTCCTCATTGGTTTATTGCCATAACTTCATTTCACATGAATGCGATATTGATAAAACATTTATCCAATTCAAGAGCAGTTTTATGAACATTATGTAGAAAGAGCTAAACATTTGAGGTTTGTGGAAATAATGTTCTGCATCAGTAAAGAGAAATGTTTAAATTGATTTTTTCCATATTATTTTGAAGTTCAAAGATTTCCTCCTAATTTAGTTTTCCGTTCTAATATTTTTTTCAATTAATTTTTTTTGTTTTAATTTGAAATTATATAAATAGAAATACCAATTGAAAAGGAAAGAAAAAGAGCAACAAAAAATACACATATATTCTCTGAATGATAGACATTTTAAAACTATATTCCCTTGGAGGATGAAGGACACTCAGGAGGATTAATCAATATCTAATGTATGTGCTAAATCAATAGTGTTTTCATTAATTTAAAAAAAATATTATATATATCATTATATATATGTCATCATCATCATCATTGTTTTTATGTCTGTTTTTCCATGCTTGCATGGGTTGGATGGGTCCTTTTCAGCAGCACAGCATTCTCTTCATTCATCGCGTTCCTTCATCATCTCTTCTGTAGGTCTCTCCAATTTGAAATCAGTTCTCACCACCTATCCCCATGTCTTCCTTGGTCTACATCTACTGCAGCTTCTTACACACATACACACACACGGTGGTAGATATGTAAAAACTATAAATACTGTCTGAAATACATTATGGCATCCTGTTTCAGTGTTCAGTATTGTAATATTTTGATTTGAAAAATCTTTCTCAGGTTCAACTGATATTCTAGTATTTGATTAAATTGATCATATTACCATCCCTCAACTCAAACAATACACTTCCTTTACAAAATTGGTCTTTGTGCCTAAGCTAAAGAAATCACTAACATAGATTAAGAATCATTTCTTAGCAGACAACATCCTTGACCTTGTTTCAATTATTCATTTATTCTTTTACTGGTTTCAGTCATTGGATTGTGTGTGGTCCTGCCGAGGAACCACCTATTGTATAGCAGATTACATCAACCACAGTACTTATTTTTATAGTAAGAATGCTTGATGTATGATCATAATATTGTTGGTTCAATTCCTGGACAGGCTGCTGCATTGTGTTACTCCAGTATACTCAGCAGTAGCTGGGGAGTTAAACCTGTGATAGATCTGTCTTGTCCAGGGAGAGTTTTATACTCTCAGTCACTTAACGCCTAGGAAACAGGAGATAAGCACTGGCTTGGTGAACCTTCGGCTTAGAACAGACTTTAACTTAACTAACTTAACTCGAGAGGATAGTATCCAGTAGAATTATATTGGGCTTACAACTTCATAGGACAGTACATTCCTATGAAAATTCAGAGGTGAGAAACTCCACTTCCCTATCCTGTTTCATCTGGAAGACAAAAAGACAACAGGACTGGAGTATTGTTCCTCCAAACACCAGTATATTGATGTCTGTTTGGGAAACTGCATGTCCTAAAGTAGCTTGCAGTATCCCTTAACTGGAAATCCAATATGATTTCCTACACCTTAGACAAGCCTGTGTACTGACTGGTTCATTAAAAACCAACTGACCTTGAAAATATCCGCATGGTAAATGACACCATAAGAGATACCATCAGGGTGAATTAAGGAATTATCTCTGTGGCAGAATGATTTACTCTTCATTCTACAGTAGTACCTTACATTAACTTTGGTTGCTATCACATAATCTGACAATGAAAATTAAATAGTAACCCTGTTTGCCAATCTGTGTGTACATGCAGTCCATGAGTTTGATTCCTAACAATTCGTGTCCTTCAGCAAAACGATTTTTCATGTTGCTCCATTCAACTCATCTGCCAAAAATGAGTTGTACCTGTAATTCAAAGGACCTGCCATGCCACACATTATCATGCTGAATCTTCCTGAGAACTACGTTAAGGGTGTACATATCTCTGGAATCCTCAACTATTTGCACATTAATTTCAAAAACAGACAACTATGTTGTTCGAACAACTGATGCACTTATCGTTAAAACTGAAAGAAGTCCTATACATACACACCTTTTGAATTAACCATCATCATCATCATCATCATTGGTTAATGTCTATCTTCCATGCTAGCATGGGTTAGATGGGTTTGTCCTATTTAGAGGCAAGTTGGGTCAGGTGATTGTGTTTTGCTCATATAGGACTGTTTCTGGCTGGTTTTCTACAGCTGGATGCCCTTCCTAACGCCAACCACATTTACAGTGTGGACTGGGTGCTTTTTGTTGTGACACCTTAATGATAGAAATTCAATATCCAATACAACCATATCCATTGTTTGAAATGAAGCTATATTTTTGTCCAAGAGATGCTTGTACCTGTCTATTGGTAAAAATGTAAATTTGTTTCATTTCTCTAAATTCTTCTGTCTTAGGACAAGCTAAAATGTCAGTCAACAATTTTTTTAAAGAACTATTGATTTAAGTTTGGCATTTATTTTATATTTTCACACAGATAGTTTTCTCTTTTCTTCTCTCTACATCAAAACTGTCATGTTTGAAAAGACCTTCTTTGATTATAAACATCAAAAACAATTTCTACTTCTTTCTCCCCATTTCGATATTTGTTAATCTAGAATCTTTATGGTATGTAGTATTATATTTTTTGTATTTCCATTTTGTTTTATTTTACCTTATTTTGGAATGGGGTGGAGTGGCTCTTGTAATCTCTCATTTTTTTTTTTTTTTTTTTCATTTATTGTTGTTTTCTCTATAGAGATGAGGTAAAAAGCAGTGAAGCAAATTGAAATATATAGAGAGTAATCCTCTGGAGTAGGATAGGAAGGGGTGGGAGGAAAGAAAGAACGGAGAAATAAAGGAGGGAGAGGTAATAGGATCATTATGAATCTCAGTATTCCATTCCTACTAAATGTATTGATCTCTTTCTTTTCTTTTTCACATCCCAACCCCAATCCCTTTCTCTATCTCTATCTATCTCAAGATAAAAAGTAATGGAACTGCTGCTATGGTGCAACAACAGCAGCAGCAGCAGCAGCATAGAAGCTGTATTTACTGTTGCTGGCTTTTTTTTGTTTGTTTTCCAGTTGTCTTTTGCTAACATTTTCTTTATTCCTTATTACTACTACTATTATTATTATTATGGGCGGCTATTATTATTGTTATTATTAAGGGCGGTGGATTGGCAGTATCGGTAGAGGGTCGGACGCCATGCTCTGCAGCATAGAGTTACGGCTCTTTATGATCTGAGCTCAAATCCCGCCGAGGTTAACTTTGCCTTTCATCCTTATGGGGTTGATAGAATAAAGTACCAGTCACGCACTGGGGTCGATTTAATCGACTTTCCCCTCCCCCCAAATTACTGGCCTTGTGTCTATATAAGAAACCATTATTATTAGGGCGGTGATGTAGTAGAATTGGAAGAGTGTCAGTGAACATGCTTTTCAACATAGAGTTAGGGCCCTTTACGCTCTGAGTTCAAATCCCAACGAGGTTAGCTTTGCCTTTCATCCTTATGGGGTCGATAAAATAAAGCACCAGTAATGTACTGGGGTCGATTTAATCGACTTTCCTCTCCCCTTCAAATTGCTGGCCTTCTGCCTATATAAGAAACCATTATTTTGTGCTTTTCATATTGTTTTTGTTTGTCACTGATGCAGTGTAAAACATGAGAACTACCTTGTTTTCTTCTCTCTCCATAAACCCCTCCTCCTTCCCCTCATTCTCACCTTTTCTTCATTTCTTCCCCTCATTGCTTCTTTACAACTGTCTTCCCTTCCCAAAGAATTTATGAATATTTCTTAATAACATAGCAAAAAGAAACAGCGTGGTGGCACCCTCGTCGTTGTCGTTGTTGGTAGTGGCAGTAGTGGTGGTGTTGTTGAGTTGTTGTTGTTGGTAGTGGCAGTAGTGGTGGTGTTGTTGAGTTGTTGTTGTTGGTAGTGGCAGTAGTGATGGTGTTGTTGAGTTGTTGTTGTTGGTAGTGGCAGTAGTGATGGTAGCACTGTTGCTGCCACTGGTGGTAGTGTTGTTGTTGTTGTTGTTGGTAGTGGTGGTGGTGGTGGTGGTGGTGGTGGTGTTGTTGTTGGTGTTAGTAGTGTTGTTGTTGGAGGTGGTAGTTGCTGCTACTTGTGGTGGTGGTGGTGTTAGCACTGTTGCTGCCACTGGTGGTGGTGGTGGTGGTGATTTAGAGGTTTGCAGTGAGCCTATTGGAAATGGAATGGAGGAGAAGCAACATTCCATTAACAGCTGCTGCTCTCACCTTAAATCTTCTCTTACTGTCATGTGTGTGTGTGTTATTATTTTAAATGTGTATTTCTCTTGGTTGTCATGGTAATATTTATGTTTTATGTCTACTTATAAAATTAAAATGTAATTTTTTTTTTTGTAACTGTGTGAATATGATTTTTTTTTGTCAGCCAAAAGATTGATTAGAGATTTGAATTAATATCTCTCTATCTCTTAACATTGGTAGCTCTCACACACTCTCTCACTCTTGCTTTCTCTCTTTCTCTTAATATTGGTAGCTCTTTCTCTTCTCTTAACATTGGTAGCTCTTTCTGTTTCTCCCTCTCTTAATATTGGTCTCTCCCTATCTCAGTAATACAGTCTATTTCTGATATTGATGTGCTTACTTTTATCTGGGACCCCTTTAGTTCATCATATGTATACTTATAGACTACAAGATCAATCATACTTCAAATGTTGATTTATTTACAGATATTTTTCTATCTTTTTTCAGTGTTTTCTTTCCCTTTCACTTAGTTTTTTTTTTTTTTCACAGGCTGTACATAAATATTGATAATTGATTTTTCCCAGTTTCATTCAGGTTTCTTTACATATACTACTAGTCAGCAAACTAATGTTTAACCATGTGCTTCAATTCTCAGTTAGATACTACTTCATTTACATTACTTAATGTCCTAGAGATAGATATAAAAATTGGCTTCTAAGGATACATATTTTTGTATTTGTTATATTTTTTAACCAATTTGATATCAAACTGTCTCTATGATTCCAACCTTGGCTCTATGATACCAAGCCATTTGTCTTAACCCTTTAGCATTTAAACCAGCCATATCCGGCCAGAATTCTCTCACCTCTTTCTCTTCAAACCAGCTGCTCGATATTATGCGAGATAATTATTTAAGATAAAAGCCTTTACCATGAAAATACAATAGTATATATAGAGTAATGTAAATGCTAAAGGGTTAAACTGTTTGTTATAATTTTATGTATGAACCTTTCTTAAGTTACATTCCAATCAGCAGATTAGTAAAAAAGTTAGTTACATGACTAAATTTTACAAGTTCTTAATTATTTTCAAAATTAATTGAAAATTCTAGGTAGTGTCTTTAATTAGAAATATGGTAACGAAAGGGTTAATGCTAAATATTGAAAAAATATTCAATTCTATTCTTTTCCTAATGAAAAAGAATCAAGACATTCATATGAGGATTGGGGCATTTTTCTAACATTTCCACTAGACTAAAATGGTCTTTAATATAGAAACCCTTTAGTTCCAACCCGGCCAAAACTGGCTCTAATTCTATAAAATAAAGCCACCCATATTAAAGGTTTCCAATCTAATTAAATCTTCCAACATAATTTTATATAAGAATCTTACATTAAGTTACTATCTTAGTATTGAAATAATTAACAATTTTGGTAAATCCTCAAAATTCTTCATTAATTATTTGAAATAGTGTATTTCATAAGAAATGCACTCATGAAAAGGTTAAGGCTCGAATATAAATCAGATCTTCTCATCTCACAAACTATTAAAAAATACTCTTCTGATATTTGGTTATATATACTGTATTTTATTCTTTTAGTGGTTTCAGTCATTAGACTACTGTCATGTATGTATTTATATTAGCAGTTTGACTTATTAATGCATGAATAAGTCAAACTGTTAAAATAAATATGTAATTTCAACTGCCACATTATGTGTTGATTGCTCTTTTCACCTATTTGTACCCACACTTTGTGTGTGTGTGGTATATGATTGGAATTAGAAAAGTCCTAATTCTGAAGATTACCAGATAGTTAAGGTTTGATTTCATAATCAAGAAAGGAGCTTTTATTTGGGACACTGAAATCTGAATGGAGATCTTATACAAAAATCACCATTCTTCTCCAAGTTGTCTATCCAAGATTTCCAATATTTTGGACAGACTATTTAACCCTTTGGATACCATCTACTAAAAGCTTCTATGGAACAAAACCATCCATTTTAAATGCTTCTGATTTAAAATAAAATCTTCCACCATAATTTTGTATATGTATCTTTTGTTATGTTAGAAATACCCTTAATAACTGAAATATGTTGAGTGGATCCCTCCAAATTCTTCAGTAATTAATTCAAATAGAATGTATTTTATTAGTAATATAGCAAAGAAAGGGTTGATCTTCCTTTCTCTTAACTCTTCTATCTTTTTAAAAGTGTTGGAAAGAGATTGAATCTTTGGAAATCCAAATGATAACAAAACATTTGTTAATAAAACTCCCTCTCTACATAGAGTTAGTTGTAAAGCTGTACCTATTACTATTCATACTACTTACAGCTAGTTAGATTAAGCAATAGCAATTAACTATTTCTTTACTACAACCTTGATCTCAAAGCATGATATGAATCATCAACTCTCTCGCTCTCTCTCTCTCGCTCGCTCTCTCTCTCTCTCTCTCTCTCGCTCTCTCTCTCGCTCTCTCTCTCGCTCTCTCTCTCTCTCTGTTGCTGTCATTCTTTTTCCCTTCCCCCTATTTTACTCTTTTCATCTTTCTGTTACTTTTCCTATCTTACTCTCCCCCTCTCTCTAGTGAGGGAGAGAGTTGGGGGAGATAAAGAACTTGTTAGCTTGACCAGCTGTGACTTATGCACTTCTACATATTTCTATCAGTCTGACTCATTTAACAGTGGCGATCAATAGACTGAATCTCCAAGATCTAAACATTATACATTCATCCTGTCTATGTTCCCTTTATGGCCCTTTATATTAAAAGGGTTGAGAGATGTTTTTTTCTTTTCTCTCTTTGTACAATACTTTTGAAGAACAAGAATTTGGGTCTAGATATAGTTATAAAGCCCCACCCTTATCCATCTCCTGTATTATTTATGTTATTTTCTTTTATTGTCACTACCATCCCCACTAATAAACCTTTTGGAATTCCATTCCCTAATCCATGAGCAGTCAGTGTCATGGGAAATACTTTAAAGTGCTGTTCACTGAAATGGAGAATTATAATAGCAAATGAACCTTTTCATGAAAGGCAGTGTTCCTTATTGTGAATCAGACATCATACTGTGTTTCATTGCATTACAAGAATCAATGTAAAACTTGAAAGAGATGTTTAGGCTGGTTAAATTTCATACATGTTGTTACTAGTTCTTATTTATAGTAGTGTAGCAAAATAATGGCTTCTATCTTTATTTTTTTCTTTCTTTCCTTTCAATAAGTTCCTTGTCTTGTGGAATGGTTGTTTTATTTCTAGCAACATGTTGGCTTGTCTTTAATTATTGATTTTGGTTTGATCCTTAAATGTCCATTAATTGAATTCCTATACAATTTTTACTGACTCATACATACAGTATTGTGTAGTTATTACTTCTTGTTGCACTTAAAAGAACATTTGTTACAACTAACTTGTATATAATATCACGGTCTACTTATCAGAGTAAAAATACCTAAGAAGCATCTATATAGTTGCTTGACCTACAAGAAATAGAAGCCAAATATTCCTCATCTCACCATGTTATTCTAGGGAAAAGGACACAAACTAGGGCAGCCTCTATATGGTTGTTCAATCTGCTCGAAATAAGTCAAATCTCCTTCAATTCAGGGTTGATAAAATATCAGTCCAGAGCGTTGGATTGGCAAAACTGTTTGAACTTCACGTTGCCCCAGTATACTCAGCTGAAAATGACTATCAGTTGGGGGTTTAACCCCGCAATGGACTGGTGTCCTGTCCAGGGGGAAGTCTTGTACTCTCAGTCGCTTCACACCATGAAACCGAGGATAAGCACCAGCCTTATGAGCCTCCACTTAAGACAGGCTTTAGACTTATGTGCGCTGTATTAAAGTTTGTTTTTTTACATTAAAAACTATTAAAATGTCCCCTGGATTATGTTTAAATTGAGAGTCTACCGTAAATTAAACTCTGTGTGTAACCTGAGACAATACTACAAAGCACTTCAAATAGATAGCATCCTGATGTAAGTGGAACTGTTTTTCATTTGCATGTGAAATTGAGAAGGGAAAGTAGATACTAAGCGATAGCATATGGATGTAAAAGTTCCAAAGATATAAAAAATCAACCAAAAACTACTTCGAGATGTTAATAAAAATAGAAAAGTAAATTTAAGTGTATTAATTTTCTAATTTAGGTAACCTTGTATTAATTTTGGATATACTGTTATTAATCTGGATATACAACAAAGAAAATATATCTCAAGTGTTTTTGTTTTTGGAAATATCAATTAAGAAGAATCCTACTTATGACTTATGTTTATGTTAATTTGGGTCAGACAATAAATGCCTATTAATAATTTTGAAGCAAAGAACTTAAGGTTGTTTTTTATTCACACAAAATTTCCAAATTGTGTTATTCACGCACACACACACACACATATATATATATACATGTATATATGTGTATATGTGGAAGAATGGATGTAAAACGGTGATGATGATGATGATATATATCTATATATATAATCTACTTTTAGAAACATTGAATGGATATGTATTTATTGAAAATTAACCTAAAGTTAGAGTTGAAAATTTCGACTTTTTCTTGACCAGGGGCTTTTATGCCTAAATTGTTAGTCTATTTTTCATAGTAAAAAAAATGTGTTGAAGCTTCTAACTCTAGGTTACTTTCAATAAGTGTGTGTGTGTGTGAAGCTGATGATTCATTCTATCACAACTCTGAGTTTCTCTCAAGAAACTACTTTGGAGTAGTAATGAAGTGAATTAATAAATGAATAAATAAACCCTTGTACATGTATCCAATATGTTTTCTCCCATTTGTTCACCCTAAAATACACTCTATTGTTCTCTTGTGACAAGCCAGCTTGTTCATTTTAATCTATCTTACCATCATCTTCATATTTACATATGTTTTTCCATGTTCACATTGGTTAGATAATTTTTCTGCACTGCCATATCTCTCATCTTGTTTATTTCCTTTGTCATCTCTTTTATGACATTCAGTTTCTTAAGATCAGCTTTCTCTGCCTCCATCTTTCTTGGTTACCCTCCTTCCACTTGGAACTCTTGACAATTCTTCATCCAATGATTATAATTATCATCCACACACATTACATGTCCATACCAACAGATATTAATCTCCTTTGAGAATTGTGTAGTTAGTACAAAGTGTATCTGTTTTCCTCAGCAACACGAGAATTTTTAACAACAACAACTAAAATGAATGTAAAGGATTTTCTATTAAAAAAATTTTTTTTTTAATTAATCCACATAGCTTTGGTATTCTTACTTGCTCCAGCTATAACAGCTAAATTTCTTTCAATAAATTCTTTACTGTCTTTATCAAAAAATATATCTAGTCAAATGAATTCTTGAGTAGCTATAATTACAAGTGACAAGCTATATTGTAATAGTATAATGGCGGTCTGCATCAGAAAAAGACCAAACAGGACAAAAAGAAAAGCTT
Source organism: Eledone cirrhosa (assembly GCA_964016885.1). Lineage (NCBI taxonomy): Eukaryota > Metazoa > Mollusca > Cephalopoda > Octopoda > Eledonidae > Eledone > Eledone cirrhosa. Next base: position 195,915,167 of record OZ024740.1, read on the forward strand.
ATATATTCTCTGATTCTTCCATAAACAACACAGCCTGAAATGTTACATCTTCTGTTATTTTCTAACATATCTCTCCTTTTGCTTTCTATTTTTGTTATTTGTATTTTGTCTGAGTTCAAATCCCACTGAGGCTAGCTTTGCCTTTCGTCCTTATGGGGTTGATAAAATATAGTACTAGTCACACACCGGGGTCAATTTAATCGACTTTCCCCTCCACAAAATTGGCCTTTTTCCTAAATCAGAAACCATTATTTGTATTTTGTCTACCGTTTACTTCTTTTTTTTTTTTTTTTTTTTTTTTGAGTTTTGTCATTATCAGTCTATGTTAATGGTTATCTGCATCTAACTTATCATACACAGTTGGAAAACGATCTTGTTGGTCATAACAAAAATACTATTAATCCTTAATCATTTGTCATTTATTATGCTGTCATATATTACTTTAACAACTTTGATTTTTATTCTTTCCCTCCTTTGCTGATCTTGTGTTGTATGTATCCACTTTAGAATAGGTTCACCTTACCCCTGTATGTCATAAGCAGAATGAATAGGGTTGGTGCCAAGAGGGGCATCCTGCTGTAAAGCATTACTTCAAAAGGTTCTCATGGTGGGCACAAAGCCTTTAATGAGACCCATAAGGTTAGCTTGTACTTCAGTAAGGAAAAACGGCCATAGAATGCTTGCTGTCCGCCCCCCTCTTCCTGTCTTCTCCCATATCTGTGTGTATGGCATGATATGTAATATTTGAAGTTACCAAGCAATTCAGTTGTTTTAGGATGTAGAGAAAAATAAATCGGAGAGTTGCATCTCTACTTAATGAAAAGCTAATTTCTTCACAACCTCATTAGCAACTTTAATGACAAATGATAAAAAGGTGGGATGTTGGGTGATATCTATAAATTATAGACATTTCTCTGTTTCTCTTTCTTGGACAATGATATTTTAAGTTTTATTCAAAACAAAAAGTGAAAAAATAAAGTTGCTTAACCCGCTTGGTACCAATCCATCTGTGGCAGCTTCTGGTTCTTTGCTCAGAAACTTCCATTTTAAAGTATTTATATTTACATTAAAATCTCTTGTCTTAATTGTACACAAAAATCTTTCTTTTAAATGTGGCCATATGTATCCTGGTTTTTAGACTAGGTATACAGTATCCCTGTATGTTGTAAGAGTTAAGTAAAAGGGCTGGTGTTAGGAAGGACATCTGGTTGTAAAACATTTCCTCATAAAGTCCCATTTAACTCGTATCAGCATGGAAAAGTGGTGTAAAAATGATGATGATGAACCTTTCTGTTAAATAACTCCAAAGGCATCATATAATAAGGGGTGGTTTCAGGCAGTTCTGGTATCGAAAGGGTTAATCATTATCTTTCCTCTTGTATTACACATAACAGCTGCAGTTCTATATTATCTCTGCTTCACAACTTATTAATTTATTAGTGAAGTAACCTGACTACATTATCGTCAGATACCATGCTTTGTAGCATAGTATGGCCCTTTACGTTCTGAGTTCAAATCCTGCCGAGGTTATCTTTGTCTTTCATCCTTACGGGGTCGATAAAATAAAGTACCAGTAATGCACTGAGATCGATTTAATCGACTTTCCCTTTCCTCCAAATTGCTGGCCTTGTGCCTAAAGTAGAAACAATTATTGGTCATGTGACTAATAGTGAAATGCAACAGCCAATAACAACAAAACAGTTGTGTTGAACCTGATAAAGTTTGCCAGTGACAAGAAGAATACAACTACTAAAATATTCAAGCTATTCCCTCTTTGTTTCACTCTCAGTCTTCAGTTACATTGATGTGTGTGTGTTCAGGTTATTTTTTGTTATTGTTTTGAAATGGTAATTGATATAGAACTCTATAACTTCAACATGTTTACATCTTCAGCCAAACCTTTGTGACATAACCATATTAGGTACTAACTCTTTTATCCATTTACTTTGAAATAATTCTAAATTTATTGTAAAAAAATTCAAGTGTCTTTTGTGGTTATGAAAACGGAAAAGGAAGGGAAAGGCAAGGGCTCTAGGGTCACAGAAGAATGGGGAGGGTGTTGAACTCTAGAATTGGTTCATATTTTAACAACTACTAGAATTTGTTCATAATATTCAATTTTGAAATCTCATTTTTGTGAATTTCAATTGAGTATAGAAATTGTTTTTTGCTAATATTTTTTCAAGTTTTAAGATATGGGGATTTAAAAAAAAAAAATTCAAAAGAAACTAATTTAATCACAATCTCTTAATGTCCTGTACCACATGAGCAAGACATTCTTGAAAAGTACAAAATAGCACTATGAGTGAATTACATTAAAAAATTGAAGATTTAATTTGAATATTGCAAATTTTTACAATGATCTGTTTACTAGTAAAGAAAGATACTATAAACTTTTGAATTAACAAATTGTTTTTTTTTTTCTTTAAAAAAAAAACATATTCTCTGCTAAACCATTACAGGATGTTAAGAGTTAATGTCAACTTTACTTGCATAAGGATACACCCTCACCACCATCATTATCATTTAATTGTTTCTACTTTTGGCACAAGGCCAGCAATTACCCAGTGCATTACTGGTACTTTATTTCATCGACCCCGTAAGGATGACAAGCAAAGTTAACCTCATCATTTAATGTCCATTTCCCTTGCTAGCAAGGGTTGGACAATTATTAAAAAATAATCCTTACATATTATTAGTATTAATTTTATAAATTTTATTGATATGAAAAACTAAGTCAATAAATAAACTACTGTTCTTGAGTGGTGGATTGAGTGCCTTTAGTAGAGTCCACTGTGTGTTGCAAGTATTTCTTGGGAATGAGTGTGTGTCTGTTACAGATAAACATACCCACTACATTATTTTATATTGAGTCCTTTTTTGAGATATTGTCTTAAACTTTATTCTTGAAATACAAACACAGACACACACACACAACACACAACACACACCATCATCATCATCATCATTTTACGTCAGCTTTTCCCTGCTTGCAAGGGTGGGACGGGTCTTATTCATATATATATATACACATACACACACATCATCATCATTTAACGTCCATTTTCCATGCTAGCATGGGTTAGACGGATTGTTCCATTAGAGGCAAGTTGGATCAGGTGATTATCTTGCTCATATAGAACTGTTTCTGACTCGGTTCCTATGGCTGGATGCCCTTCCTAACACCAAATAAATATATATATATATATATATATATATATATATATATATATAATTTGAAGAAAATGTTGGCAGTGACTTTGAAATTTTGCTTCATATGACATTAGAAGAGGCATTGGTTGAAACTTTTCTTGGGAAAATATATCTTACATTCTGCTCACATAGATTGAATATTTTATGTACACTTATACATAAAATAGCCACCTCAGTATGTGTATATACAAGGCGTCCCCAAAAAATTTACACACACTTCAACAACATTCTAATAAATTTGTGTATACATTTTTCGGGGGGACGCCCTGCATATGTCATCATTAGAAACTGAAAGAGGGAAAGGAATCTGAACATTTGTCCTACTTTTCCCATTATTATTGGAGAATATGGTATTTTTCAGTTTTTTTTATAAATATGGTCTTAAATTAATAATTGTTATTTTGTTTTATTTTGTTTTTTTTCAGTTGTTACCAAAATTGAAACAAACCAAATTTCCTCCTCACTTAATTGTGGATTTTACACCTGCTTCTCTGAATTATTCATTATTCCTAAAAGTTCTACAAGGTAAGCACTGCTTTTTCTACCAGTAAAGAAAAAAAATTGTTACTTCCTCTTTGTCTTTCATTCCTGATATAATCTGTTGGTCACATTAATAGTAATAATGGCTTCTAATGTAGGTACAAGGCTAACAATTTGTGGGGAATGGGGAAAGTCAATTACACCCACTCCAGTATATGACTAGTACTTTATATCATTGACTTCGAAAGGATGAAAAACAAGGTTGACAGCAGGATTTGAACTCAGAATTCAAAGGTCTGTAACTAAGTACTGCAAAACATTTTATCTGACACCCTAATGATTCTGCCAATTCACTGCCCTATTATTAATAATTATTTGCAAAATAGGTACAATACTAGGAATTAAGAAGAGACTTTAGTCTTTTAAACTGACAGACTACTTGACTGGTACTTTATGTTATCAACCCTGGAAGGATGAAAAGCAAAGTTGACCGTAGCAGGATTTCAACTAAATGTAAAGGGCCGAGTTAAATGCCATAAAGCATTTGTTCGATGCCTTAATCATTCTACCAAAGTTGACCATGGCAGGATTTGAACTAAAAGTAAAGAGCCAAAATAAATACTCAAAACATTTGTCCTATGTTATAATCATTCTTCCAATAATAATTCCTTAACATTTACATTACTCTATATATGCTATTGTATTTTTGTGGTAAAAGCTTTACCTTACACAGTTATCTCCCATAATATCAAATCTACAAGATTTCAATGTTATTTATTTTGAGAACAATACCTTAACGTCAGTATGAGCGGCCGGTTACAGCCAGTTTGAACAGAAAGAGGTGGGCGAATTCTGGCCAGATATGGCTGCTTTAAAGGATAAAGTGGTAAAGTATTATTGAAACAAAATCGTTATTGTCATGGTAATATGAAATGTTTTTGAAATAATTTCAAGCCTTTATTAGACATGGTGAGCTAAGAATCACCCTCTGCTTTCTAGTACTAGATTAGTCACTAACAATAAAGCATATTATTTCCCTATACATAAGTGGTTTTTGTTTAGCTTCAGATCAGTCCTGACAAAGCAAATCTATGATGAAAGACATTCAAGCCATGATCATCCCATCATTTTTGCAGGCATAGTATATCTAGGACTACATTATCCAATGAGGCTAGTCTTTATTTTTTTAATTTGGTAATGTCTGATTTTAGGGAATTGGCTGCTATTTAAAGCAGGTTGAGCAACCATAAAGAGGTTCCATTGCTGGCTTGGAGCCTATCAAATTAGATATTTAGACTCTCTCAATCCTATTTTATGATGGAATGGTTAGCATTATGCAAGGACTGAAAGGTGAGATAGGAATGAAATTTTATGAAAAATTTGGCCCAACAATTTATGGAAATAGAAATATCAAGATTTAGTTTTAGAACAAGACCAAGAAAAAAAAATGTCAGTGGTTAATGTGTGTGTGTGGTGGGGGGCACCATTGGGATCACAGGCTATTGTGCAGCAATGACATCTTGTTGCAAAACACATTCATCATCTGGCTTCAATTCTTAAAACATTTTTCATTCAACTTGTTTGTTCAAGGCTCTTAGAAAATGCAGGAGTGTTATAACTCTCATTTGCAATGAGGTAATGGTGGTGTCGCAATAAAATGTACCCAGTCTACCCTCTAAGGTAGTAGTGCTGGTGCCACAAGAAAAAGTACTCAGTCTACCCTGTTAGATAATAGTAGAGAAGTCACAATAAAATTCTCCCAGTAGACAGTGTAAAGTGGTTGGCATTAGGAAGGACATAAAGCCATAGAAACCAAACCAAAAATGGAATCTATGAGCAAGACATGATCAGCTGACTGGTTCAGTTCCAGAATATGACAACTTGCCTAACTCACACAGCCATGGAAAATAGACAGTAAACAGTGATAATGATAACAATGATGATAATATGTATCAAATTTAATACCAAATTCTTTGAGTCAATGCTCAGGTGGTAATATATAGATACATTTATATAGTAATAATGGAGCTTGAAAGAGGTTTTCACCATATCTATTTTTCCTCTTATTCTTGTAGAAACATATGTAGGGTTAGCTATCTATCTATATATATTTCTGGCTTCAAGCCTATCTGGAGAATGCAACGGAAAGTTACTCCTGTATATCATCTCCAGAGACACAATGACATCATAACAACTTATATTAGGAACTGGATATAAGAAAATAGAATGTGCATGTATGTGTGTGTCACAATTTTTTTTTATATTATATTTGTTCAATGTTTAACCTTTGCTATGTTTCCTGTGCTTTTCCTCTCAAGTATTGAGTGGAATTTTTTAAATTATCTTCAGAGAAATGAATAAGAATTTCATATTGGTAACCTTATGATAACTATTTGTATGCTACTGGTAAGCATTTATGCTTTTGTTTCCAGGCCAATGCTTATTGACTGTAGTTTTTGTTCCAGTTCTCTTATTATATCTTCGTTTTTATATTGTGTGGTTGTAGGGATCCAGTCCTGGAGTGTTTTCTCTGTTTATCTGTAAAGAATTTAGCAATGCTAACATTATTTCTTCTGCTAGAATAGGTATTGCTACTTAAAGAGTTATTCATGCCTGTTCATGAAATTAACATGTAAGTGGCTGAGCATTCCACAGACACTTGTGATCTTAATGTAATTCTCAGGGAGATTCAGTGTGACATAGTGTAGGACAAGGTTGACCTTTTGAATTACAGATACAGACTATCCAACTGGCTTCCAAACAGTTTCCATCTACCCAATTCCATTCACAAAGCATAGGTCAACTCAAGACTGTGTTAAAGGACACTTGCCTAAGATGGCATGCAGTGTGATTGAACCCGGGACCTAGTCAAACTCCTCAACTATTCAGCCATGCTGCATCCACTAATATAAACATAAGGTGTAGTGGTTAAGTAGTTTGTATCACTGCCATGTGGTGCCTAGTTCAATCCTATTGAACAGTAGCTTCAAGAAATATCTTCTATTCTAACATTGGGTTGATCAGTGCCTTGTCAGTAAAATTTAGTTGGTGGAAACTGAAAAAACCTGTTATTTATTTATATATATATATATATATATATATATATATATAGTCTAACCCATGCCAGCATGGAAAAATGGACACTAAACAATGATGATGATGATGATGATTGTGTGTGTATGTGTGCGCGTCCATCTTTGTGTTCATATTTACTGGTGTATTGAATTGCATCTTTGTATGTAATAACTGTGAGTTAGCAATATAATAAATATTGATTTGAAAGTAGTGTCCCAACTTGGTTGCATTCCAATAACTGTAGAAGAATATCAGAACACTAAAAAGGGAAAGTCAGGCTGACAAAACATGTTGCTTTACAGGGATTTTATTTGCTTTTCCTTCATTTGTTGCCATTATCTGATTAGGAATGTTGTGCAGTAAAACAACATTAAAGTGTATTATTTCATTAATCAATAAGAACCAGTTGTCTAAAGATGAAAATATTTAAGGAATTCTTTTTATGGTATGTCGTTCTTAGACACCTTTAATTTGTCACTGATTTGCAATTTTCTTCTATCAAATTTCCCACAATAAGCAAAGGAATTGAATGACGATTATACATAAATCAAAAACAGCACCAAAAAGCAAATAAAATGAAAGAAAGACAAACAAACAAAAAACGATCCTTTTAAATATGAAACTGAAATGTGGAAATGATATTTAAAAAAATAAGGATTAGAAAACATGGGTCTTAATTTGAAACTGCTTCTAATAATTGAAGTCATAGTACAGGGTTTTAATCTTTGTAACAATAACTGTTCATTAATGATACTTTTCATATTAAAAGCTGCTGATTTTCAATTCTTCATAGGGAATAAAAGACTTTGACTTGTGACAACAAATTTCACTGAAATGAAGGGTGAGGGTATCTCTCTGAATAAATCTCATCAATAGTATTCATCCCCCACCTTTTTATTTATCATCTGATCCCTTCCTGCCTTCTTAGCTTAGTTTTTCCATCACTCTTTCTTCTGTTTAAAACATTTATCACCCCTCCACAAACACACTGCCATCAGATTTGAAACTGAGTTAGAATTCCCTTACTTCTTCCACATTTCATTGTCATTTATTTTTTATAGATCCTTTAGCAGTTCTATATAGCAGCACTGCATCTTACTGCATGACTTGTAGGAATCTGCAGTCTCCTGTGGCAGACACCGCAAACTATTCAAATCAAGTTATGTAAAACTTGCATGACCTTTATGCAACCTGCTCCTTGCGAACACTTGGTGCATATTTTTCTTTAGGATAAGATTATAAAATGAAACTCCTTTGTTAAACACACATATATATTAATAGTTTCTTTTCTTCAAGATATAATGCCAGTATAAAAAGCCTTTGGATTCTGTTGTCATGATTATCATCATTTATTTGAAAGGTTTTCATAATTATGTAAAATTTCTAGACATGCACTAAGCTGTAAATAAAAAATAAATAAAATAAATAAATTTCTTCTTAAAAGTGATTAGTTTGTATCATTATTATTGATTAAATAAATAAATAAGTTAATAAATAATGAATAAATAATAAACAAATAAAATAATAAATAAAGAAAGAAACCATTATTATTGTTGTTATTATTTTTCTTACTGTTATTGGTGGTAGTAGTAGTACAACCACCATCACCACCTTTACTGATATGATCCAGAAGATTAATCCTTCTTAGTGTTCTTACTTTAACATAACTCAGCCTCTTCGTGTGAAGTCAGGGATATTTGTTTAGTTTATTTCTTTTTCTAAGGAAATATAAAGAAGACTGAGAGATGTCAGCTGCTTCAACTAACCGATATAGTGTGTAGGTTGTATTTATTATACACAGTAGGATAACTGCATTTCCTTTTTGCTCTATGTAGAAAGAAAGGAAGAAGGAAAGAATAAATAATTTTACAGGCTCAATTATGAATGTGTTATGAAAGTATGTCAGATGAACGATAACTACACAGGTATTAAACCCGAGTGGGTATTTTCTCTACCGAATCAATTTAACAGTTTGTTAACAGCAATTTTTGTTTCATTGTCAATCCACCTTAGCAAATCATCAAGATAATGGTATATGATGAGGGTTTCAGATGGCATTCTTTGGCAGGCTTCATCGTCATCTTTTTCTTCTTACGAGGTAAAAGTACTTCACAGCCTGAAGACCTATGGGAATAGCACCATCACCAGAACTATTTATATCCTTCCACCTTAAAGCCATAGAGTTTTATGCCTTTGTAAGAAACAATTATTATTACTGTAATATGGATTGGCAGTTTCAGTAGAGCATTGGACAACATACTTTGTGGAATATATCTATGTCCCCTTACATTCTGAGTTTAAATCCTGCTACGGTTAGCTTTGCCTTTCATCCTAACATAGTCAATAAAATAAAGTACCTGAAACACACTTGGATCGATTTAATCAACTTTCTCCTCCTCCCAAATTGTTGGCCTTGTGCCTAAGTCCGAAACCATTATTATTGTAATCACTAAAAGCGTAGTAACTAGTAAAGCAGTCAATTGGTAGTGACATTAGAACATTGAATTAAATGCTTTGTACTGGTAGTTGTTCCAGCTCTCTGTGCTCTGAGTTCAAATCCCACTAAGGTCAACTTTGCTATTTATCCTTTTGGGGTTGATAAATGAAGTATCAGTGGAGGGCAGTGGATTGATGGAATTCTTAGAACCTCTGACAGGAAGCCTTGCAGTAGCTGTTCCAGTCCTGTGTGTTCTGAGTTCAAATCCTGTCTCTTATCACTAGAAAAAGGATGACATTATTGGTCTTATAGTATCTTGTAGCATCTTAGTGTATCTCTGTACATTCTAAATTCAAACCCCACCTTAGTTAACTTTGGCTTTCATACTTCTGGAATTAATATAATTGAGTAGCCTCCTCTCTATAAATGTGTAGCTTTCTGCCTGTGTTAGAAGTGGTTGGCAGAATTAATAGAACATCAGTTGATATACCTGCCTGTGGTTGACAGAATTGATAGAGCATCAGTTGATATACTTTGTAGCATTTTATTCTGTTTCTTGATATTTTCAGTTCAAATCATGCTTCTTGGATGTATAAATAGGTACCAAACAAGCCGTCGGTATATTAAATTTAGTAACTTTGTGCCTAAAAGAGAAATCGTTATTATTTTTAAATATTAGAAATAATTGTTATAATCACCAAAGCATAAGTGTAACGTGTATATTTTATTCATTTATTTAATCAATTTAAACGTCTGTATAGAGCTAGTAAGCCATGACAATTTATGGGAAGTATCTAGTACTTTTTACAGTTGAGAAAAAAAAAGCAAGATAGACAGAAATAGGTGAATATAAAAATAAATAAAAATAGAATGAAAAAATTTGAGATAGGAGGAAGAATAAGCATTAAAGAAAAGAAAAAAAGGTAAAAAATGAAAAACAAGGGAAGCTGTAAAGCAGCTAGAAGTTTCTGTTGTTAAATCTTTTTGTAACCTCCAATGTACAAGATTTTGTTTATAGTTGGTAGATCTTTTACAATATGCTATATCTCTAATCTTGGTAGGTTTTTAATGATCAGCTCCAAGATGTCTTCTCTCAGACTGGTAGTTTTTACATTGGAATAAACAGTGCCACATAGGTTCTCGGAAGTCACAGCAAGAACAGCGTATACTGCTAATTGCTTCTCAGATAAGATGTAAGATAATTATTAATGAAGTTTCTGAGAGGCTGTTAGTTTCTCTTTTGCTTGATAAGTCCAAGGCTTATTAATCTCTTAAACTATCCATTGTGATTTGAACTATGTGAACTAATTATAGAAAAATGGCCTTGACCTGATTTAAAAAATGAACATATAAAAATAAATGGTCAGTTCATTTTAATCTAAAGTTAGGGATGTCCAGTTAAAATAAGTTGCAGAATAAAAATACAGTTGTTATATATTTCTTTATCATCATCATCATTGTTTTTACATCCATTTTGCATGCATGCATGGGTGGGACAGGTTCTTTTCAGCACAGCATATCTCCACTCATCGCATTCCTTTGTCATCGCCTCTGTGAGTTTCAGCGATTTGAGATCAGCTTTCGCCACCTCTGCCCAGGTCTTCCTTGGTCTACTTCCACTGTGACTTCCTGGCACTTCTTCACCCAGCAATCATCATCCATGTGCATCACATGTCTGTACCACCACTTCAGATTCCTCTTAAATCCAGTATCTTTATTATTAAAAACAGCAATAAAGAAAGCCACGTTAATAATAATAGTAATTTCTTTATTAACCACAAAGGGTTCACATGAAGAAAACTTTATGGATGGTACAGGACAATACAATGTGGGCTTTTTTCATGTAAAAAAAGTATTTCACAAAACAAAGAAATTCAAACAAAAGAATGTTCCCAAATAGGGGTGGGACATCGTGACTACTAGGGCAAGTGCCCTCTCCTAGTTATCCTACTCCAATTTACAAGCACATACTCAGAGCAAGCCCATTCACTTGAGCCATGCTTACCACTCTCATCTACCTTTCAATAAGTTGGTTGGAAGGCAGCACTTCCTTCTCCACCCTAATTTTCCCCTTCATGTGAAACTCAACAAAGTTAATCCTGCCTTTATTGATCACAAGGACCCAAGGGTTACAAAATGCGGGTGTGTACACACATACATAAATTTAGTTGGGGCGAGAAATGCAATTAAACAGATTAAAAAATTAGATAATAAAGGGGAATCCACCTGCATAGGGATAAGACAGCACTTAATTAGGATCAAGGCTCTCTACAACTCTGACAATCTTCTCTAATCACTTTCTACAAAGTAAGTCTTCTGATACTTCTTGTGAGTATCTTCAATCTTTGCTGAGCAAGCAAAGTCTCTATCACATCCTCCAGCTGGTGTTCTTTTATCTGTTGATGTGGTTCTTTCAACCATCTTTCATATTTAGATTGGATGTACTCATTCCTTATCTCCTCTTCAACCATTATAATATTTCTCTTAGTTTCTCCAATAGATTCATTAGTTTTTGGCTTTTATTTTGGACTACCAAAATGTTCTCTTTTTGTGGGGGACGTCCAGTATCATACTTACTTTCATTATGGGGTTTATTTACTTCTTTGTCCCTTTTGTTCTTCTCTTGCTGTCTCTGATAGATTCCGGATTCCTGTCATCCTCCACTCCCACCCACCCCTATTACTGCAATTTGATGGGATCAACGCACTACTTGACAGTTCTGGCTGGCTCTTTGCTGGAGAATGAAGAGGAAGCCCCTCATTTGTTTGGTTCCAGTGATGCAGGAACTGAAGATGAAGCAGTTCCATATGTTTCTGCTTTAGCTAATCCTTGGAATTTTGACCAGCAATAGCAGCAGCAGCCCTGATCATTTGCTGCTATCTACCTCCACCATTTACTCTATTTTACTTTTCCTTATCTAGGCAATAGTTCCTTGAGTGGTCCAGGCTCCCACATGTGTAACAAGTGGTAGTTTGGCCCTGATTGACCTCCTGTCTTTCCTCACTAAGTTGTATAACTTGTGCTATTCAGTGGTTGTCTAATACATACCCCACTCAAGCACGTTGTTGCAAGTCACCTCCACCCTCATGATCTGTCTGTATTGTTCAGCAACGTTGAATATGTCAGTGGATGTATAGTTGACCAAAAAGCTGATTAAATGTAACTTTGGTTTTATTATATTTAATTCTGTTCATCTTACATATAATTAACATATATCACTCTATACTATTCTAGTACAATAGTATCTTGGACACTTCTATGTTTTTGTACTACAAAATAAGGCATATATATATATATGGCATTAGAGGTGTTGGTGTGTGTGTGTATATATATATATCATCATCGTTGTTTAACGTCCATTTTTCCACGCTCGTATATATATATACACACTTATATATGTATATACACACTTATACCCCCCTCTCTCTCTCTTCTGTACTAAAATCAAACACCAATCTATTAATGCTCATTCATAAATTATTACTCACAAAGCTTTGTACTCAGAATTGGATATTATAGTATGACACCTTTTAAACCAGAAAAAGCTATTTTCTCTCTGTTTTGTTTGAAATAACATTAGTGTTCTGGGATTTGATTTTGTTTTTTTTTTATATGGTATAGATGGTATAGAACATCAAACATTTTTGATGAAGACAAAAGTAGAATTCTTTTTTATCTTGAGAGAATTAAACATCAAACTGCAGAATTTACTTGGTTGGTTTTTAAACTTTTATTTACAATGGTTAAATGATGTGGGTCTGTTGCTTAGCCGCAGTTTAGCCCCCATGGAATATATCCATAATGTTGGTGGGTCTTTAGGGAGGATCAGTGATCATGGCCTTCATAGGGGGCTCAAAGACCAACGAGATAAATGCCATTGATGTTGTTTTAATTATTATGGGAAAGGAAGTGTCAGGAATTTAATTAATACTTTTTCTTCAGTGACAATTTATATTGAGTTCAAGTATTGGGTGAGAGATTCATATCTGAAGATATGTGGATTTGCATTGAACAAAGCCCTAAATGAGCCAATTTATTTTATAGGCAACTAGAATGGTAATGGAATGACTTTGTAGTAAGGCATTGGAATGTATGAAAATGGTGAAGTAATTTAGGGGTTTATGGAATGGAAAAACTTTGAATTCTATAATAATTATTTCTGATTTAGGTAAAAGGCCAACATTTTTTTTTTTTTTTTTTTTTAGTGGGTCAATTAGATCAACCCCAGTGCAATACCGGTACTTTATTTTATTGACTGTGGAAAGATGAAAGGCAAAGCTAACCTCAGCAGGTTTGGAACCCTGAATTTAAAGAGTCTGACGCTCTACCAATACTACTAAGCCACCTAATTATGGTTTCTAATTTAGCCAGCAATTTGGGGAGAGGGGAACAGTCAATTGTATTGATCCTAGCACTTGACTGGTTCTTTATTTTATCAACCTCAGAAGGATGAAAGGTGAAGTTGACCTTGGTTGGATTTGAACTCGGAATGTAAAGAGCAGGCACAAATACCACTAAAAATGTTGTCCCAATCTCGTGATTTTGTCAATCTACCAACCTCTATAATAGCGGTTTCTGATTTAGGCACAAAACCAACAATTTTTTGGGGGAAGGGAAAGTCAATTAAATCGACTCCAGAGTGTTACTGGTACTTTATTTTATCAACCCTGTAAGGATGAAAGGCAAAGCTAACCTCAGCAGTATTTAAAATCAGAACATAAAGGGATGTAACTCAATGTCGCAAAACATGGTGTTCGATGCTCTACCAATACTGCCAATCCACTTTCTATAATGATAATAATTTGTTCTAAAGTAGGCAGAAGTCTAACAGTTTGAGGAGAGGTGAAATTAATTAAATCAACCCAGTACTTGACTGGTACTTTATTTTATCAACTCCAAAAGGTCGAAAGGTGAAGTTGACTTCAACAGAGTTTGAACTCAGAACTTAATGAACCAGAAGAAATACTGCAAAGTAATTTGTCCAACACAGTCAAATATTTTTATGAAAGGGTATAGTTAATTTATTGACCCTGTTTGTCTCCCTTGCCTTTCTTTACCAGAATTAATAAAGCTAATGATTCTTTTTATCATTACCTGTGTAATTACTCAACATTTCCTGTCTCATTACATTAAATATGTTAGCATCGACCTTAACATTTGGTTTTTATGTTGAACGTGTCTCTCGATATTTTCCCCTACCCTTCTAATATTTCATTGTAAATTATTTAGATATCCATGGCAACAGTGAGAAAACTATTTTGTCTTGTCCCAAATTCTCATTACTTTCTTCCTTTCTTAATTTTCCATTCTGACACATCCTTTCTCCTTCAATTTCGTCTATCATTTCAATCTGCTTCCCTTCCAATGCTTCTTTGCAAACAGCTTATTTGCTATTTTCCTAGCAGAGTTGGCACACACTCTTTCTTTTACACTCACACACATAAACTCTTTCTCTTACACACACACACACACACACACACACACACATTCTCACACACAAACTCTTTCTGTTACATACACACACACACACAAACTCTTTCTCTTATACATACACACATGTGTACATGTGTAATTATTTCTGTTTCCTTCACCTTGTTATTGACTCAGCTATTCTGCTATGCACTCCACTAAATCCCATCTTCTCTCTCTCTCTCTCTCTCCCCTTCTCTCCCCCTCTTTCTCTTGTAGTTTCTTCTTAACTGATAAATTTCCTTGTTTCTTTTGGTGTCTTTTATATAGCCCTATTTCCATTATCATTCTCTATTGCTTCACTATCCTTTCATCACCTTTCCCAAGCTTGTTTCTCTTCACTTCAGAAGCACATAAACCCCTCCTTCCCCTCCCCTCCCCTCTCTCTCTCTTCCTTCTTGTTCTTGGTGCTCTAATGTATACTCATCTACTTATCCTGCATTCTTTCCTCCTCTAAATTTCCTGCTTTAAGCATTCAATTAAAGACATATATGAATGAATATACAAGTGTTATTGTTATCATTATTATTAATAGTGTGTGTAATATGTTTGGGGATGTGCTTACTAAAGTCTGTTATCTTTACCTTCTCTCTTTCAGTCCCCTTCATTCTTCAGTGGTATTAATTGAACAATGCCAAACTGTTGTGCCAATTGCTAATTATAACCATTGCTTTTTATTCTTTCCTGGCCATGTTTAAAATTGTTTCTCACTAAACCTCCCTTACTTATCAGCTAGTACTTAGTAGGTACATACACTACTACTAAAGTAAAAAAAGCATTCCTTACTTCTCCTACACACCACTTTCTTGATTTATTTTGAAGCAGTCACAATGAGATGGCATTTCTTTGTTTAAATATATTGTATATCTATCCAAGGCTTCCATTGTCTCATGAGATCATGGATCTGTCTCTGGAATGTTCCTCTCCTAAGTATAGACCTGGACAATTTTTTTTTTAAAAATAAAATACCAGTAGTTACCTATACATACAGGTTACTCATCTGCATGTCACTGATGTTGTCTAAGGAAAAGTGGGAAAAAATAAAGGCCAATACAGGTTAGCACCAATGTCATGGCATGCTATCAGAACACCAACAGCCAGAATAGATACCACAAAGCCTCCTATTTAATGCTCTATTTCATCAAGTACACCTCTCCCAAAAGAAAAAAGTCGTAAGGAAATTTTATATAGTTCGTTGTTGCGAATTCTTCTTTACCTTATTTGATTCCTCCCTTATCTTTAGTTACATAGTGTTAGAACTTCATTTCCATTTTTAGAATTCTTACACTTTTAAGCTAAAGGCTCTAGTTTCACATTTCTTAAGTTGTGTATATATAAACCAAATTTCTTCAGTTTGTGATATGCTGGACTAAAATATCTTCGTTCTGTATTCAAATCCCAACTGGAGTGATTTTACTTTTACCACCCCATCCATCCCCCAGGGTCAATAACTGAAAAAGTACCAGTCAGTTAGTGAAAGCTTGATGCCAAGTGATTAATTATAGCCCTCTATGTTCTGAGTCCAAATCTCACCATGGTTAAATTTGTCTTTCATCCTTTCAGGGTCAATAAAATAAAGAACCAGTCAAATACTGGGGTTGATTTCATCAGTTACCCATTCTCCTCCACCAAAGAAAAAATAATTCTGGATTTGCAGTTATGTTAGAAACATTATTATAACCATCATTAGGGCGGTGAATTGGCAGTATCGGTAGAGGGTCGGACGCCATGCTTTGACGCATAGAGTTACGGACCTTGCCATTCTGAGTTCAAATCTCGTCGAGGTTAACTTTGCCTTTCATCCTACGGGGGTTGATAAAATAAAGTACCAGTAATACACTGAGATAATTGCTGGCCTTGTGCCTATTGTAGAAACAATTATTATAACCATCATTATTATTTTGTTGTCGGTAGTGGATTGGCAGTATCGGTAGAGCGTCAGAGAACATGTTTTTGCAGCATAGAGTTACGACCCTTTACGTTCTGAGTTCAAATCCCGCTGAGGTTAGCTTTACCTTTCATCATTATGGGGTTGATAAAATAAAGTACTAGTAATGCACTGGGGTTGATCTAATCAACTTTCCCCTCTGCCTTGTGCCTAAAAAAAATTGCTGGCTTTGTGCCTAAATCAAAAACCATTATTTCAAATCCCGCCGAAGTTGACTTTGCCTTTCATCCTTACGGGGTCGATGAAATAAAGTACCAGTAACGCACTGGGTAATTGCTGGCCTTGTGCCTAAAGTAGAAACAATTATTTAGAGGAGGAGGAAAGGGAATGATACCTATGGTCTTTGTACCCCATCTCCACAGACTGGTTAGAGTGAAATGGTTGATGGTCAGTTTGATTTTTTTTTTTTTTTTTGTATTTTAAGTCTTACTACCCTGAACCACAAGAAACTGTGTTAGCAAGCCATTCTTGAAAAGTACAGAACATTATAACTACATCACATTAAAAATTAAAGTCTTTAACTATAATTACTGCAAATTTTCACAACAATCTGTCCACTAGTAAAGGTACTGTAAATATTTGAATTAAACCTGGTTTTAGATATTTTATGTTAAGAATTAATGCCAACAAAGAGAAAACCTGCTCAGAGATAGAATTCCAAAGGTTCTGGGGAGGAATGATTCATTAAGAAAAAATATGTTTTGTCTAATTTAGGATGGAGTTCCAGAGGTTTTCTGGGAGGAATGATTGGTTGGTGGGGGGAGTGTTTGTGATAGAGTTTTAGGGAGAGATAATTGATTAGGAAAAACAGTTTTTCATTTAGTTTGGGTGGTTTAGAAGTATGAAGGAAAAGGTGACACGGTAGAGACAAGGAAAGAAAAATAAGAGGCAGGTATATTGGATATGCTGGGGGGGGGGGGGGGGTTACAGTCTGCTAGTTTAGGGGGTGCACCGATGTTAAATTCTCTCAGGGTTGACTTTGTTTTTCCATCTTTCCTGAGTCAATAAAATAAGTACCTGTAATACACTGGCTCAGTTCAATTGATTATTTCTTGTACTGCAAATCTGAGCCCATCTTGGAATTTAAGAAATCATCATAACAGAATTGGCAGAGCAATGGAAAAAGTACTTTATAGTATATTGTCCAGTCCTTTTACATTCTGAATTGAAATACAAGTATGATACAATTACAATCCTTCTGATGGGCTTCTGTATAGTTTCTGTCTGTGTAATTTTGCTCACTGGACTTGGATCGATTTAAGGCTGTGGTAATAGACACTTGTTCAATATGTTATGCAATAAGATTGAACCCATGACCTCATGATTGAAAACAAACTTCTTCACCATTCAGCCATACTGTGTTCATTTAAAGCAGGAGTTTTCAAACTGTTTCCCCCCCCCCCCCCCTCAGTGCCCCCAGCCCTATTTACAGAGAGACCTGCCTACATGCAAATTGTAAATAATATATAAATAAAATCGTTAATTTATATATAATAAATAATATAATATATACTATATAAATAAGTATTATATATTTTTGATTTTACTGTATATATATAAGTATCATTTGATAATTATATTATTATATCATTGCTACCCCACCGCCCCCTTAGGTCCCATCACCCGGGAGGGGGTAGCGCCCACTTTGAGAACCCCTGATTTAAAGTTAGTACACACACACAGAGTTATAAATTAATTGTTTCTACTTTTGGCACAAGGCCAGCAATTACCCAGTACATTACTGGTACTTTATTTTATCGACCCCGTAAGGATGAAAAGCAAAGTAAATCTCGGCGGGATTTGAACTCAGACCTTAAAGGACCGTAACTCTTTGCTGCAAAACATGGCGTCCGACCTTCTACCAATACTGCCAATCCACTTTCTAAATTAATATAAATACATATACATCGGTATTTTTGTTTAATATGTTTACTTAGGTGTTCTTTAATATTCTTGACTCAAACACTATGCTTCGATTGTTTATCCATGACAAACACCATCATTTTAGCAGCTGTTCTCCCACATACTCCCACATACAAGCATGAAGTAGTATATAAAGGATGAGTTGATGATAGAACTGTCTACCTATTTCTGCAGCTTAGATACAACATCTGTTAATGATATTCTCTACCTATCCTATTTCTCCTGTCTGTCTTTTTTACTATCTTTTTCTATCCAATACTCTTTCATTATGGTCAGTCAGACATTTAAATTTATTCCTAAACAGCTGCATGGAATATCAAATCATTACATCATTGTTGTCACCACCACCACCACCACCTTTTACATCTGTGCTGTCATCTGTTGTACATACTGCACACTAATACTACTACTGCTACTATCACTTCCAGTATTTCTTATACATTCATATACATACATCATTCGGTGGATTGGCAGTATCGGTAGAGGGTCGGACGCCATGCTTTCCAGCATAGAGTTACGGCCCTTTATGGTCTGAGTTCAAATCCCGCCGAGGTTAACTTTGCCTTTCATCCTTACGGGGTCGATAAAATAAAGTACCAGTAATACACTGGGATAATTGCTGGCCTGGTGCCAAAAGTAGAAACAATTATTATTAGTCATAAGGGTGGTGGATTGGCAGTATCGGCAGGGAGTCGGACACCATGCTTTGCAGCATAGGGTTACGGCCCTTTATGATCTGAGTTCAAATCCCGCCGAGGTTAACTTTACCTTTCATCCTTACGGGGTCGATAAAATAAAGTACCAGTTACACACTGGGGTCGATTAAATCGACTTTCCCCTCCCCAAAATTGCTGGTCTTGTGCCTATATAAGAAACCATTATTATTAGTCATAACAGAGCAGTGGATTGACAGTATCAGTAGGGCGTCAGACATAGAGTTGTGGTCCTTTGTTCTGATTTCAAATCCCACTGAGGTTAGCTTTGTCTTTCATCCTTATGGGATCAATAAAATAAAATTTCCAGTAATGCACTGGGGTCAATTTAATTGACTTTCCCTCCCCCAAAATTGTTCGCCTTGTGCCTAAATCAGAACCCATACTTAACCATTTAACATGTTAACTGGCCGTATCCAGCCAGAATTCTCTCACCTCTTTCTGTTCAAACTGGCTGTAAGTAGCTGCTCGTACTGATGTTAAGGTATTGTTCTCAAAATAAATAATATCAAAATCTCATAGATTCGATATTATGTGAGGTGGAGCCTTTACCATGAAAATACAATAGTAAATATAGAGTAATGTAAATGGTAATGGGTTAATTTATAAATTATAGTTGTAGTATTGTCATACTTTTTACATCTATTCTTCCATACTGCCATAAGTTGGATGGGACTTTTTGAGGGAGTGTTTTATGGTTAGATACCCTTCCTACACTAATGTATTTAGTTACTTCTTATGTCACCCAGGAATATAGCATTTCCTTTGATAAACTGTCATTGTCTATTATCTAATTAACCCTATAGCATTCTGAGAAAATCATTAAACAGTAGAGATATATGAAAGATCAGAAATGGCTAAATCTACATAGAATACTTCTAAGAATATAACCCTACAATAGAACCTTTTTACTTGTTCAATATAACAATCTCCCTTATTTTCCTAGCATTTTTAAAAAGCTGTGCATGTCTTTTAAGAATTAGATATTTCAGCAGTCTGTCTACTTACTGTAAATAAAGTTAAGAGGGTCACAGCTAGATTACTAATCACACTAATTAAATGATTAAGTTAGTGTTGCCATATTTAATGTAGGGAGCATTTAAAACATAACTGCTAAAAATGATGTAGTGAGGGTAAAAAATAAATAATAACCATTGACTAATATTATTTTGAGTTTTTCAGCAAGTATAGAAGACAACTCTGGGTATGTTTCTGTCTTAGTAGACTTTGTTAATGAAACATAGACTTCACTGTACCTATTGTACGTGACAAGGTTGGCTCTTTGAATTACAGGTAAAATTGATCTGACAATTTCTGTCCACTTAGTTTTATTCACTAGACTTGAGTCAACCTGAGTGTATGGTAAAAGACACATTCCTAAGTTGCCATGCATTGGAACAAAACTCGGAACCTCATGGTTGTGAAACAAACTTTTTAATCAGTTGGCCATGCTGTGTCGAAACACAATGTTTTTACATAACTGTACAATTTACTACAGAGAAGCAAAATAAGCAATGACTGTCACTTTATATGTTTGATCAACACCCAGAGTATGTATGAACATATGCATCTTAAAAACTACCAGGCATTAACTAACATCTGCTGAAATTGAAGCTTCACTACCTTTGTCAATATGGAGGCAACTTGGCTAAATGGTTAAGAAGTTCTGCAATCATTAGCTCCTGGGATTGATCCCACTGCATGGAACTTCGGCAAATGATAATTCCCATAGTCTCAAATTGACCCATGTCTTGTGTGTAAAATTGAGTAGACAGAAACTATTTGGAAGCACATCAGAGAGACTATACCTGTAATTCAAAGTGGCAACCTTGTCACAAACTTTGTCATATTGAATCTCACTGAGAATTACATTAAAGATACACATATTTGTGGAGTGCTCAGCTACTTACATGTTAAGTTCATGAGCAGGCTGTTCCATTGGTTGAACAACTGAAACACTTATCATAGAAACTAATGAAGGTCCATTCCATTCCTATGTCAATAATCATTGGACAAATAACATTTGCTGTACAGACTTCTACTCAATATGGCTGTTCTTCCAAAAACTATTTCAAATGCCATTACAATCAATATTTATCTGTCCTCTAGGATATTGGTTATAGTACAGTAGATGGTTATTCATAATATATTTTAGTTGCAGCTTATGTCTTTATAAAATTGATTGTCAAGACTGTTCTTTGTTAACTCTAATGTATGTCTGCTCTAGTAATTAGTTTTGCTTTCTTTTTATACATTAAGACTATCAAACAAGTAGTAGATTGTTTATCATTTCGTTTGTTTGTGTTGTAATAGGTAATTAACAATCTTCATTAGCATGCTAAGTAAATTAATTACATTTAACAACTTGATATATTATCTTTCATTACATCACATGTTAAAATGTCTGTTCAAATTTACAAAACATTGGTGTTGCTATTAGGCTAAAGATGTTTCCAGTTGCGACCACCCCATCTTTTTTATTATATTAAACACACCCGCCTGATGAGCCTCGTTTCTTGAGACAGACTTTAGACTTACTTTTTGGTTTTGGTCATGTTAGGGGTATAGCTGTACTCACCACTCTTAGTCAATTGCGGGTTGGTGCGGCTATTTAATCCATAGTTAGGGTGGATGGCTAATGACCCATCCACCCTTGTTAGCTTGGGAAAGTGGATGTAAAAAAGACAATGAGGATGATAACAACGATGATGATGATGATAGCAATGACAAAAGCAGTATTTGCATTCAAAGTGTTTTCAGAATAATCTAAGTATTACTCATATAAATATTGGTCGGTCATTACTCATATAAATATTGGTCGGTCTTATTATCTAAAAATGAAAGTTTTAATTTATTTTGTCATGAGATTTCATTTAATTTGATACCTCTCTACTTTAACCAAATAATTATTCTGGGTGGTGGTTTGCTGGAAGAGTGCATATGATTCTTAAATTACTATATATTTATTTTTCATTTTTATAAGCAATTAACCTATTTAAAAAGAAATCTAATGATCATTGGTTGAAGGAAACTAATAACCTCTTTCATCAGATAATCTTTTCCAACCTTCTTACTTGATAACCTCATAATTTTATATTTGTTTCTAAAATAATTAACACTTATCCAGTTTACATTCTAACTTCATATACTCTATGAAATTACTATATTCACCTGTTTACTTTTAATTTAATTTAATAATAATCTATTCATCAAAGCACTGACACTTCATTTGGAAGTTTTCAAATAAAGTATTTTATTTGAGTATTTTATTTGTAAAAACAATATAATACCAGCCTAGATGCTTTTGGTGGAAGAAGGGCTTATTTTATTTGTGCTCTCTGGTTTCAGTTATGCATTATCATCCTAACAGGGTTTGTATTATGATTATACTAGTGTTCAAATTCATTAAACTATAACCCCACCCCACCCTGTCTTCTACAAATGTTGGCCTTCTGCCTTAGTTTACAGAAATAAATATACAAATATCAACACTCTGAAACTAATGTTTAACCAAATTGCTTAGCTCTTGAACAGTTATCAGCTATACAGGAAATATCAGTGACATAGCTAATGCATACACACTCATACATGCACAAACACACACTCTACTACATGTGTTGAATATTCATGGCATAGATACAGAGTGGTTGTATTTATTTTAAAAAAACAATTACTCTTGCAGAACTAGTCTTGTTTACTTCACAACAGAATTTAATACTCTGATTGATGCCATGAAAGGTCTGCTGTCTGTTTGTGGTTCCACTGCACTTATCATCATCACCACCACCATATAATACCTTATTTTTCCATGCTTGCATGGGTTAGAGGGGTTGTCCATATTATGAGGAGACAAATCTATCCACTTGGCTGCACTGTCCCTTGCTCAAACAGAATTATATTTTAGCTGAGTTTTTTACTGCTGGAAGCCCTTCCTAACACCAACCACATTTACAGTGTGGAACTGAGTGATTTTGCTATAAGGAGGCTCTGGCCAGTTGGCCAAGCCATACCTTGCTCATAGCAGAGCCGTATTTTGGGAGTTATGTATATATCATCATCATTTTATGTCCGCTTTTCCTTGCTTGCAAGGGTGGGATGGGAACTGATATATATATATATATATATATATATATATATATATATATATATATATATTGTATGTATATATTGCTAGATATTCCTTTAATTACATTGCTACTAATATTGTTGTCTGTTCATAGCACTTCAATTAAGGACTTTATGCTCACTTCATGTTGCTTGTTAAAACCATATTGGTAATAAATCCTTTTATCCTGGTATTACATTTCAAGATCAATAGTTTTTCCATTGTGCAAAGACTATTGAAAGCATTTTATTATGTCTAACTTGGTGCTTTATCTAATAGTTGCCACTTTTTACTTTCTCTTTGAATTATTTGGTGTATATTCATATAGGCTACTACTTCTGTGTTGTTACTGTGGTTGTATGTCTATTTTTGTATATGCATTTCAATGTCTGTGTAATTGTGTATTTATTGTATACATGCTTCCAACTTTGCAGTATCACACATTTTTTCAACTGTTAATATGTATGCATGTGTATATGTGTCTATTTCTACTCAATAACTTGAGTAAAATAATTTCAACTCTCTCTTATGAAGTATTGTATAACAGTGTAAGAATAGATATAACACTGTACTGGCATCTAGTAGTTTCGAAGAAACTATTAAATATAAAAGATGCATACAATGAAATAGGAGGAAATGTAGAAGACAAATCATGTGGTGCAACCCTCTTTTTTGATAAATGTATGAACATTGTTAAGTAAGAACATGTTATTCTCCTGGAAATAGAAGAAAATATTTAATACAAATTTGCTTGAAATAAGTTATTCTACACTAATGAATTTCACTTATATTATAACAATAATAAAAATGTAATGAAGAATTTAAATCACCAATAGAATACTGAAATGCAATTGCCACTCAGAATGTATAGAAAGTATAGAATGTATAGAAAGTATAGAAACTTCTTGGAATCATCTATTATATATGCAGTCAGTCACGCCAACACTGGACCAAAATATAATTGATTATGTAGATATGACTTCAGAGTGGTGGATTGACAGGATCGGTAGAGTATCAGACAACATACTTTGTGACATGTAATTACGTCCCTTTACGTTCTGAGTTCAAATACCGCCAAGGTTAACTTTGTCTTTCACCCTTACAGGATTAATAAAATTAAGTACCAGTAATGCACTGTCGATTTAATCAACTTTCTCCTTTCCCAAAATTGTTGGTCTTGCATAAATCAGAAACCATTATGTAGATATGACTGCAAACAGATTAAGAGCATAACTATACATCTAGAACATTTCAGAGAATAAGGGTTACAAAACTTGCAGCACATAGATAGTTCTTGAAAAATAATAATATACGTCATGTCATTAGATATCAAATGTTTTTTGTATTCTTTGCTCAATAACAAAACTATTGAAATATAACACCAGTATATTAAATAGGCACGCAGAATTAATATCTTCATGCCCACATATGCACAAATACCTACTTAAAAACATTAATGATATCCTAATCGAAATACATGATGTCACATGTTACTTTCTTTTGATGCCGTATTTGTTATGGCCAATTTCATTTTCTATCTTCTACTTTTTCTTCAAAAAGTATTCCATATCCTATTAATTTCATAATAACATTAAAGGGACGTCATTTCATTAATAATTTAGTAAGTCATTAAACAACAACTTTATAAATAATAGATTGGAAATGCATAAAGTGGATTGGCTACTATAACTGCTCCACACATCCATTTTTTTAGACACTTGGACCAGTTAGGAAAGAACATCGGTTCATTTTTGTTTTAAACTGTTTTCGTTTTACATTTGAAAAGAGGGTAATATCCCTGAAATATCATGTTGAAATATATTGGGTAAAACATTACTTTGTTTTGATTTATTTGTCATCCTTTGCCCTTTATATATTTCTACCGCATTGTACCAGCTTTCTGAAACTTATCAGTCAGCCTTATATATATCATAATAGTCTAAATAGCTAACTTGGTCTCTCCATGAAATTTTCAATGTTGCATTCGGACCATATTGAAAATTTCAAGGAGAGACCAAGTTAGCAACGATGAAGTGATGAGGAGTTCAGGATTGGAGAGGTTAAGGGACATTGTCCGGAAAAGGAGACGGCGGTTCGCGGGCCACATCCTTCGTTTGCCGGCAGATCGACCTGCTCATATTGCCATGGATTGGGTACCAGAAGGTGGCAGGAGAGAACGGGGAAGACCACGAAAAACATGGCGGAGCACATTCAGGAAGGACCTGCGGGAGATGGGAATTACCTGGAGAGGTGCTAGAAGGGCTGCCAGTGACAGGATCAAGTGGAGGAAGCTCGTCGCCCAATGTTCCACAAGGGACTGGAGGAACTAAGACTAAGACTAAAGTCTAAATAGAATATTCCAATTGAAAATATGTGTATTTCCCACACACATGCAGGTATGTGCATGTGCAACAGGCTTTTGAACAACTTCCATCTATCAAATTCCACTCACAACATATTGGTTAACCTGAGGCTGTAGTAAAAGACACTCATTCAAGGTTCCTCACAATGGGTCAAAGCTGGAACCACATGATTGCAAAACAAACTTCTTAAAGCACCCGTACACAGCCATGCTTGTATCTTTGACCATAGGGCAGCTAGATCAGACTGACCTGGGGCCAAGCAACAACTATTGTGTTGCCAAGATTCTTATATTCTGTGTTTTCCTGTTTTACAGTTAGTCATATAAATCCAGTTTGATTTTCAGTTTTTACTGATTATTAATACTGATTGTTTTATCTTATTAGTAGAGTCAAATACAATTATATCAATCTCTTATAATGAAGTTCTAATATCATTAGAGACAGAAAGAGAGAAATAATGAAGCTCTAATATCATTAGAGAGAGTGAGAACAACTCTAATATCATTATACAGGGAGAGGGAGGGGGCAACAGCAATACTGAAAACAATAACAGTAGCTAGCTACGTTAAGCATTTTTCACCTCACTGATATGATTAAGTACTTTGGATGTATTGTAATTAATATAAAATCTGAGTGATTTACTGAAGCTATTATTGCTGAGGTTGACCTCCTGTTCACCTGAGCAGCTGAATGGCCAAGTAAGCTCACTGCTGTAGGAGGAAATCAATGATGGTGTTTGTTTGTTTGTGTATTATATATAATACACATGAACCACAAACACATGTATATATACACACACACCATAAACACATGCATACACACACACCACAAACACATGCATACACACACACCACAAACACATGTATATACACACACACCACATGTACATCTCTCTTTTTCTTGACATGTACACATATAGACATTCAATCCATGTCAAATACACCGCACAAGCACCTCACATACACATTGTATATTTTCTCCTCCTCAATCTACCCCTTTCTTTCTCTGTCTCTCTCACACGCACAAAATATTCCTCACACACTCACACATTTCATACTCACACACACTACATATTTCTCACACATACACACTCACTCACTCACACACACTACATATTTCTCACACTCACTCACTCACTCTACATATTTCTCACACATACATACTACATATTTCTCACATACATACACACATTCATACACAATACATATTTGACTCACACAGACACTGCATATTTCTCACACACACCACAGTATTTTCTCTCCCACTACATATTTGATATTTCAGAAGAACAACTATATCATTTAGTTGTAGCATATGTATTGATTTCTCAGCTTGGCACCATCTCCTCACAAAGTTGCTGAGAAGTTGTTACAGTCTTTTGAATCATCTCAGGTACATGTCTGTTGAATATTTTATTGACCTCCAGGGGAACCAAAGACAAAATTACTAATACTATATTGATTTCTAATGTAAGTACCTGAATACAGAGATTTTGTTGGTGGTTCTTTAGTTGAATTGACCTCAATACCATACTGGTACTTGGTTTCATCAATGATTCCCTCTCCCAAATTTGTAGTCTTAGGTCAGTAGTTCCCAACCAGGGGTTTGTGAACCCTGGGGGTTTGTAAAGATAGAACTGGGGCCAGGTGAGCTAAATTCAAAATTTCAAGGGCTTTATTAAAAACGTAATATACATACACTATTAGGTATCCATTTTTCTCTGATTATTATTATTGGCAGTATCGGTAGAGGGTCTGATTGTCATGCTTTCCAGCATAGTTACGTCCCTTTATGGTCTCAGTTCAAATCCCGTCGAGGTTAACTTTGCCTTTCATCCTTCCGGGGTTGATAAAATAAAATACCAGTAATGCACTGGGATAATTGCTGGCCTTGTGCCAATATTATAAACAATTATTATCACCTTAGCAATCTTGGAGAGAATTAATGGCAGTAGAGGTGTGGATTCATTGGAAAATTCATTTAACCCTTTTGTTTCTAATGAAAAGACACTCTCTATACTTTTGAAAATGGTCAAAAATTAGGAAGGATTCAGTAATATAACTAACCTTCTTATTATTAAGCTGATGTTTGGATTATAATATAACAAAGGTTCTTACATAAAATTATGATAGGTTTTTAGTTAAATATAAATACTTTAAAATATATAGTTTTATATCATAGAACTAGAGCCAGATTCAGGCAGTTTGGTGTTAAAAGGAGTCTTTCACAGTGAGAAGTTTCAGGACCACTGTCTTGGGCTTATACTAGATATAATTTAATGGCAATCAACTGTGGGACTATGGAGTACATTCAACTGTGGGACTATGGAGAATTTCCAGAAACCTCTAGCCTAGTAGAAACGAATAAAAACATTGCTTGTTTGGGATTGACTCTACAGGCACAGCAACAGTGTTAGCCTAGCCTGTCCAAGGTGTGCACTGGACAAGGAAACCATTCTGTATGTATTTATTCAATGTTTGGGTGGTTCTTGTGGAGTTATGGCAGATAGCTGTTGCCACATGTCCGAGAATAGGACTGCTCAGCATGAGCCTGTAAATTGGGGGTAATCCTGGATCTATTTGGTTCTGTAATTAGCCTTGGGTCTCTGTTCCATTACTGGATGATCTCATTCCACACTTTTTATATACTTTCTTTTTAAAGTGCTTCTTTTACATAATCAATTTTTCATAAAATCCCTTCAATTAATAATTTATGTGATTTCTATTTTGGAAAAAGCTTGCTCATATAAAACGCCAATATTCTCTATGAAAGCAAAATCTTTAGTAAATATATTAAATAGGATATTTCGAAATGCAACATTTTAATTCTATGTTTATCGTTCGAAGCATATACAATCCTTTTGTTACCTAATTTCTAATGAAAGATACTTACTATAATTTTCAATAAATTTTGAAAATAACCAAGAATTTAGTAATACTGTATAACTAACTTTCTCATTATTAAGCTGATGTTCGGAATGTAACTTAACAAAGGTTCTTAGATATAACTATGATAGAAGATTTTTAAATATAAATACTTTAAAAAAAACATATTTGCATTGTAGAACCAAGAGCAGTCTCAGGTGGGTGAGTACCAAAATAGTTTAACCTACAAGAACTGAGGTAATGACTGAGTAGTTAACTTGTTGCTTGTCTACAAAGACCAACAGTTGAAACTATGGATTTTACATTGTGCATTGTACTATCATTATAGTTGTTGCTTAGTTTAGGTCAACCTCAATTAAGCAGAACTATATAAAAGCATGACCAATATATACATATGTATATACAAGGTGCGGACGATATTTGTTCGCAAGATTACTGTCTAGGAAAAATTAACACAGTAGTTTTATTTTTTAAGATTTATTTATCAAACTTGGGTCAGTTTGTCTTCATGACTTGTTCTTTCGTTCTCACTCGATAAACCCGCCATTGGCTTTGATGACGGCCTCGGAACCGGCTACAGGCCTTCGTTGCTGTCCCCCCGACTTAGGCCCCTAAAGGCACTTGTGATCCTGGCCTTCAGATCGTCTTTCGTATTGCAGCTAGATCTGTTGGTGTCTCGTTCCACTGCGCCCCACACAAAGAAGTTGAGGGGGTTGCAGTCAGGCAAGCTGGGAGGCCAGATGTCAGGTGAAGTGTGGTCGACGAAGTTCTCTGACAGCCAGGCTTGGGTCTTTCGGCTGGTATGGCAGGGCGCTGAGTCTTGCTGCCACACGTACGGCCTACCTGCAGCTACCTGGTTGATCCAGGGCTTTACTACCTCACTCAGAACGCGGATGTAGCCATCGGTGTTCAGCTTGAGGCCCTCAGGGAAGAACTGAGGTGGCATGACGTCACCTTGACTGCTGACGACACCTAAGACCAATGTTGTCACTGGAAACTTTGTCTGCATGACTCTGGGCACGTCTTTGGATAAGACAGCGACCCACCTGTTGTTCTGGGAGTTGATCTTCTGGTCTTATTTGTCCTCCCGGCGCAGATTCCAAGAAAAACTCTGTGTCTCTTCCACAAATTTGGAGGTTCAAAATTATTCATAATCAATTATTCTAAAAATAAATAATGGAAATATAGTCACTGTTTTTATGAAGACAAGAGTGACAACGGAAATAAAATAAATTTGCATAAAATTAGCAGTTGAAAATTGCGAACAAATATCGTCTGCACCCTGTATATATTTATATATATATATATAAATGAATGAAAAAATGGTGTGCTGCATTGTTGCGAGTGTGATACATATGAATGAAAATAGACCGAGAAACGGCACTGTCCATCATCAGTAGTCTGCTGATTATCATTGGTATTTCTTCGCATTAAAGTCTAGATACCTCAAAATCAGAGCGAGCGATAACTAAAATAAGTTATCAGGACAGAGCGAATTGGAAGGGGAAAGTAAACAAACAACATAGTAGTAATGCAACATAAAGAGAGGAGACGAGAGACAAGTCAATGAATCTTGTGGACTTAAGTCCGAACAAATCAATCGACGAGAAGAGGCAGACACGTAGCACACCATTTTTTTCATTCAGATATAATTTTTTCCCCTCGCTGTGGTTCGTATTTTTTCTATTACCTTACTGACTGCTATCCTCTTTCTCTCTCCCCCTTCTCTCTCCTTGTACCTCTTGCTTTCTTTCACCCCCTCTGCTGGTCACACATTCTCGGCTGGCCTCTTCCTCACACTTTCACTCACTCACTCTCTGCTACTCCCCCTCTCTCACTTCCTCCAGTCTGACATGTGTGAAATCCTTTTCTCTCTCATCGGACGCGTCTGCCTCTTCTCGTCGATTGACTTGTCTCTCGTCTCCTCTCTTTATGTTGCATTACTACTATGTTGTTTGTTTACTTTCCCCTTCCAATTCGCTCTGTCCCGATAACTTATTTTAGTTATCGCTCGCACTAATTTTGAGGTATCTAGTCTCTAATGTGAAGAAATACCAATGATAATCAGCAGACTACTGATGATGGACAGTCCCGTTTCTCGGTCTATTTTCATTTATATATATATATATATGTATGTGTGTGTGTGTATTTAATATATAATATAGAAATATTATATATTAAATATACTTATACTCTGCTATGTATTGAGTACCTTACCGATTGAACCCGGGATAAACTTATATATATTGGTCATGCTTTTCATAATTTTGGCTGGGTTTTATATAGTTCTGCTTAATTGAGGTTGACCTAAACTAAACCCAGAAAGCTGGTAGAAGGTATTCTTGCTAAAACTCTAACAACCTCCCAAATTCGATGCCTCAATTTCATATTCTACAAAATCTGAAAATAAGATGATATATTTTCTTCCCATCTATATCACTTTGCCAAATGAAACAGCTGTTTTGATAAGGAGAAATGTTTTGAAGCTGTTCTTTTTATGTTATTTTATTTTATTTATTTTATTGTATATTTATTCAATTATTTCAAATAGTAGTTGTTAAACTGTTAAAGTATGTACCAGCTTAAATTTAGTAAGTGGTTCACTGCTTATTAAAATACATTTAGTACAGTGTGGGAACAGTGTATACCAATAGAGTCTGTGAGAGAGTGGCAGACAGAGTGATATAGGGTTTATGGAATTAGTTTCTCTGTTGATGATGACTCAGCAATACTCTAATTAGGAAGTGTGTGTGTACAGATTGCTTTAACATATACTATTATAATATATATATATATATATTTTTAGTTAGCTTTTTCATGTTCCCTGCATTAGATATGTTAACACCACATATATATCTTGGTACTAACAATGTAACCCTTTTCATACCAACCTGGTCAAACTGGCTCTGGTTCTATGAAACAAAGCCACCCACATAAAAGGGTTCCTATTTAAATTAAAATTTCCAACATAATTTTATAAAAGCCATGTATTAAGTTACTATCTTAGATTTGATATAGAATTAATTCTATTAGAAACGGGGCCACAGAAAGGTTATGTATGTTAACATCAACAACACTATTATAGTATATATAATACATACCGGCAATTTAACCCTTTAGTTACCAACCTGGCCAAAACTGGTTCTGGTTCTATGAAATAAAACCACTCATTTTAAAGGTTTCCAATTTAATTAAAAATCTTCCAACATAATTTTATACAAGAACCTTACATTAATTTACTATCTTAGTAATGAAATAATTAATAATTTTAGTAAATCCCTCAAAATAGAGTATTTCATTAGTATTTCATTAGAAATGTGGCCATGAAAGGGTTAAAGAATTAACCTTTTTTCAACTCCTTCAAATTTGAGTGTTTTTAACCAATGGGAGCTGAGAAATTAAAACAAAAAGGGAGGTGGGGGCAATGTTCATATATAGCTAAAATTTCATTTTTGTTGAAAACACATTTTTGATAAAGAATTCTCAAGCATTTGTTGCTATTATGGTGTTAAAACGCTATAATAATACCTCACTTGGATCTATCATGAGAGGGCAAGCTTATGATCAAAGATATTTCAGCTATGACCATCCCATTTTATTTTCAAACAGTACATCTAGAACAACAGGATTGGCAGTATCGGTAGAGGGTCGGACGCCATGCTTTCCAGCATAGTTACGTCCCTTTACGATCTGAGTTCAAATCCCGCCAAGGTTGACTTTGCCTTTCATCCTTACGGGGTCGATAAAATAAAGTACCAGTAATGCACTGGGTATTTGCTGGCCTTGTGCCTAAAGTAGAAACAATTATTCTATATAACCTTAACTTTTTTAAATAGTAAGTTGTAATTTGAGAGAGATTTGACTGCCAGTTCTTGCAAAATGAGGTTCTCACTTATATGCTCCCTCATTTAGTTTGTAATATAATATTGCTGATGTGTATGAACTTAGAAAAGTTACCTTTCTTTTTCCTCTTTCTCTCACCATTTACCATCTGCCACCACCACCCCAACTAACATGGCTGGGAATGTTTTTTGTGAAATTGTGCATTTGTATATTGTTTGAGCAACTTATGTTACAGATGTATATATATCTCTTTCGGCCAACAAATCAACATACTGTAAAGAAGGAAAGTAACATATTTGTCACCTATGGAGGTTGAAATAAGCAGAGATATGTACCTTATCCAGGCAGGTCTGGATTTATAGCTTAGCCATAATTAAATGAGTATATATATATATACTCATTTAATTATACTTTTCATTTATTTATATATATATATATATATATATATATATAATGGAGGCACATGGCTTAGTGGTTAGAGCATTTCACATTGCTCCAGTTTACTCAGCTGTAGAAATGAGATGATAGGGACTGGGGTCCCTATCATTCCACTGCAAAGTGGTTGTGTAGGTGCCACGGCAAAAACCACCCAGCACTCACTATAAAATGAGGTTGGTGTTAGGAAGGGCATCCAGCTGTAGAAATCAAGCCAGAAGCAGTTCCCGTCCCACCCTTGCAAGCAGGGAAAAGTGGACGTAAAATGATGATGATATAGGCCGTCCAAAATATGCCAGTGTAGAATGTGTACTTAAAAATGAAAATGGTCAGATTCTTTTCAATTTAACATCAGTATGTATAACTTGACAATTCCAATTACATGCACCAAACCAACTTTGAAATGTAAACTTAGGACTTTGTTGTGTATCTTAATTTTATGTGTATGAGGGCCACCCCAAACCTGAATTCCCCTCAATTTCTAAATCCGGACCTGTATTCAGTTAGATTTGAACTTTTGACTATGTTATCAGTAGTTTAACATCAATAGCCATTCATTGGCCCTTGCAGTCTGTCCCCCCCCCCCCCCCCCCCCCCCACACACACACACTTTGTATAATATATACACATTCTGAAAACACTACATGCATCTACCCTGTAAAGTGTGCCAATTCTTTCTGCTTCTCTCTGGAATTCAGCCCCCCTGTGTAGCTGAAATAACAACAACAACAGCAACATTTTAATGTTGTTGCTAGCTGGGTGATAATATGGTTTCTTACAACAGAGATGATGAAGAAGGAGAAGGAGAGAGAGTGAGCGACAACAGTGAAAAAAACCGTATCCCACAAAATAACACTTGCTTTCTTTGAAAATTTAATACATTTGTCTTTTTTTTGTTTTGTTTTGTTTTTTACTTAGGAAATGTTTTTAACAATGTTTGTTGGCGTTCTACTGCTGCATAGTTTTATAGAAAGTAGAAAGGTAAACATAATCATCGTCTAACAGTATGAATTAAGGAATTAAGTAGGATTGCAATGTTGTGTACTCTTTAACCGAAATCTTTTCATCTTTTTGCCACTCTGACAGCTAGTAAGTAACATAATAGAAATTTACTGACAATATTCAAGCATAGAGGAGTTAAACCTACAACGATCGTGATGATCATCATTATTTTTATGTCTACTTGTCTATGTTTGTGGTAGGAGTTGCAACCAATAGGTAGTATCAGCAATGGAAAAACCCATGGAAACATTGTTTCTGTGGTCTGATTTGATGAGCTCCACCACACTTGGTAAACAAATGAGGTCTGGGATCTTATCAATCAATTCCTTCTTTTTTTTTTTCTGTTAGCATGGGTTGAATGAGACTGTCTTTGAGGTAGTATTCCACACTCATATGCCCTTCCTGATGCCAATCTGTACTCTATTATCTTTTAAGTCAAGTACTTATTCCACTGATATTGACCCATAAAACTGCTAAGCTGCAGGTCACGTTGTTTATGCAGGATATAAACAAACGTTACCAGTTATATAAGCAGTATTACAGAGACTAAGAAAACCAGAGTTGATATAGTAATTAGTAAAATCTCAATGGAAGGCCAACTGAAATGCTGTGGCCCAATGTTGTGATTTTACTAATTACCCTCACTCTCTCTCTCTATATATATATATAAATATATATATATATGCGTTGTGTCCTTGAGCAAGATACTGTATTTCACATAGGTCCAGTTCACTCAACTGTAGAAATGAGTTGCGACATGACTGATGCCAAGCTGTAATGGCCATTGCCTTTCCCTTGGAAAGGCAATGGCCATTACAACACCTTGCCTGGACTTGTGCCTCAGAAAAGAAACTTTCTAGGTATGAATCCCATTGTCATTCGTAACCAAAAGGGTCTTTACCTTTTACCATATATATCATCATCATCATCATCCGTCCGCTTTTCCCTGCTTGCAAGGGTGGGACGGGAACTGATTCCGGCTTGATTTCTACAGCTGGATGCCCTTCCTAACACCAACCTCATTTACAGTGAGTGCTGGGTGCTTTTTTTTCCGTGGCGCCTACACGTTCACTTTTACAGTGTAGGCCAGGTACTTTTTTGCCGTGGCACCTCCACGACCACTCTGCAGTGGAATGATAGGGACCCCATTCCTATCATCTCATTTCTACAGCTGAGTAAACTGGAGCAATGTGAAATAAAGTGTCTTGCTCAAGGAAACAACACATCACCCGGTCTGAGAATTGAACTCACAACCTTTCGATTGCAAGGCCAATGCTCTAACCACTAAGCCATGTGCTTCCATATATATATATCATTATCGTTTAACGTCCATTTTCCAAGTTACCATGGGATACACACACACACACACATATAGTCAACCAAATTTCACTCATAAAGCCTTGTTCAGCCTGAGTCTATAACAGAAGACACTTGCTCAAGTGTGATGCAAAGGGATTGAACCCAAAACCACATGTTTGTGAAGCTAACCGCTTACCAACACAGTCCAGTCATGTCTGCACCTGTAATAGGTTTACTTATTCTACCTTATATTCATCTCTATTTATGCCATCTTACAAAACAATAAAACATCCTAAAACTGAAAAAAAGGCATCTTTGAGTTGTTTAGGAATTTTAATGTATGCGATGATGATAATTCCTTAGGAAATTTTAGAGAAAAGTTTCTTACAGTTGGCAGTGTTTCAATATTATATGTTTGCCTTACTGACAGCCATGGAAGAAGCAAAAATGATAAAAACTGGGTAAATAAATAAATAAATAAATAAAATCCTTCATACAATTTTCTTATCACAATCAATAATAATTTTAAGTAGATCTTGAAAAACACTGCACCTTAATAATCTCAAACTTGTGTCTTTGGGTGGTAGACTTCACCCATCTGCCAGTTTAACACCATCACCTGGACTTGGGTGGTCTTTAGCAGAGTCCACTCTGTTGCAAGCATTCGGGCCAGGTTTCTAATTTGAGGTTATCTTCATCTCTCCTACATTCCAGTATAGGAGCCCTGAAAAAGGTTATAGGCATTGCCCTTTCCTCTCTGATTAAACAAGAAAAAGAAAAAAACTTCCCACTTTTTTGTTTTAACTAAAATATAAGAAAAAGAAATATTTCTCCTTCAAGCATCTTAATCAACTTAACATAGTTTCTTCTCCTGTTTTGAATTCTTAGTTAGATGACTCATTCATAAAACTTAAAACACAAAACTTTTTTTACCCCTTTAGCATTTAAAACAGCCGTATCTGGCCAGAATTCTCTCATCTCTTTCTGTTCAAACCAGCCATAACTGACTGCTCATATTTATGTTATGGTATTGTTCTCAAAATAAATATCATTAAAACCTCATTGATTCGATATTATGTGCAGTAAAGCCTTTATCATGAAAATACAATAGTATATATAGAGTAATGTAAATGCTAAAGAGTTAAAATGCCTACCTATTTAAAAAAAAAAAAGAACTGGTATCAATAAGTAGGGAATCGGGAATCGATTGACAAGATCCCAGGTCTCATTCGCTTTCTAAGTGGGATGGAACTTGTCAAATCAGACCAAGTATCCCTGCTGATGCCATCTACTGGTTGCAACTCCTGGCAGAAAGAGCAACATGAAATAAAGTGTCTTTCTCAAGGACATAATGCATCACTCAGTCTAGGAATCGAACTCACAACTTCAGGATTGCGAATCCAGTTCTCTAACCACTAAGTTATGCACCTTAAATAATAAATTAACCTAATTTTAACCAGATTCTAATCCCCTGTTTACTTCTCATCAACTATCATGTTGTTACTTTGTTATTGTTTAATGGCTAAAAGCAAAACAATTTTCCTACTTTCTCTCCAATCTCTACCCATCCACTCACAAAGGAAAATAAAAATCCTTGGGTTTGTTTGTTTTTTTTTTGTTTTTTTCTTTTCCTTGGGTTTATGTTTTCTTTTTTTTTGGGGGGGGGGGGGGGGGTTCCAGAATCTACTACTTAACCTATTTTGTTTTATATCTTCCTTCAAAATACTTTCTCCCAAATAATAACCCTGGTATATAATTTAGGTCTTAGTATCAATTTCTTTCTTTATGTCTGTCTGTCTGTCTTTCTGTAGTTCAGAACGAAACCTGATCACAAAAATGGAAGGAAAGTAAAGCAGTCATTTAACTGCAACAAGGATCAGTATATATTTGTTCTTCTTCTTCCTCTTAATATTATTGTATAGAACTCCTCCAACAGTTGAAAATAATCTGTAAACCTATTTCTCCAAGAAATTAATTCCCCTTTCTAATAAAATCAATTCTATTATGTATGTATATATATATATATAATCATCATCATTTTACATCTGCTTTCCCTGCTGGCATGAGTTACACACATACACACACACATACATTTAGTCCTTCACATTTTTTCTTTTTCTCTGCCCTTTTTTCTTTCTCTCACTCACCCTCTCACTCCCACTCAACTTCTCTCTCGAAGTTCTAGCCAAATCATACTAAAGTGGAATGGAAACTAATTTAAGCTGTAGTTTTCTACAATGTATCTAGTCAATAATTTTTGCATAGTTAATCCAAACATTGCTTCAAGCAGTATAACTATCAAAATTTGTGGCAGGCGTCATACATCAAGCAGTAATCTCCCAGTTAGCTGAAACCCTCATGTGGTTTCAATTTCCAGTTGAACCCATTTTACTTCACATAAGTACTAATGACCTTTGGAAGAAAAAAAAATTGAATGTCACAACATCCCCATTTTCTGTCCCTAAAAATTTGAGATGTGAAAAAATAAACAACAAAAAAACAAATTACTATGAAAATTGCACATCTCAAATATTTCATATTTGTGTTCTGTTAGAATTGAAATTATTCTGTTTATCCTGTTACTTGTAGTTGTTAGGGATTAGGAATCAATTGACAAGATCCCAGATTTCATTCGCTTACAAATTGGGGTGTAACTCGTCCAATCAGACCAAGGAAACAATGTATCTATTGATCTTTTCATTGCAGATACTATCTACTGGTTGCAACTCCTGGCAGAAAAAGCAATGTGAAATAAAGTGTCTTGCTCAAGGACATAACACATCACCCAGTCTGGGAATTGAACTCATGACCTCACGATTGCAAATCCAACTCTCTAACCACTAAACCACACGCCTTCTAACTAACCCATTTAACATTCAAATTTTTGTTAAATGTATTGAAAGTTAATTCTAGAGTATGTATATATGTTATAAATACTGTATATGTATATTTGTATATGCATGTGTTTGCATCATTTATTGTGTGTATATGTGTATGTATAATATATATGTCTGTACATATATGAGTGTGTCTGTAGTGTGTGTGTGTGTGCAGCGACAAGATGCAGGCTTACGACCAACTGGGGAAGGGGGATCAGTACCTCTGCTTTGAGTACCAACCCAGTTTTCTGACAACCAGTCCAACTCTTGCTAGCAGGGAAAGCAGGCATTAAATGGTGATGATGATAATGATGATGAGGATATACATACTGATGGTTCAGTGCTTAATTTAGAAGACAGCCCAGTTACTGCAATTGGGTAGTTTCTCAATTCTTTAAGAGGTTGGCATCTTGCCTACTCAGTCATTAGAATTCACAAAGATTGTTTGTTAAAAACAATGAAAGAAGAACTCGTTACCCCAGTTTTTTCTATCTATCTCTGATGTATAACTAATTAATCCTAATACCTAAGGAACTATAACTACTTCTCTAGTAGTGATTTCTTACATAGGCATAGCAAAATTTATAAATTTGTTCAGGAGCAGTGTATAACTGAGTGGGTCAAACTAGTATATGTTTTATTGATACTTATTATGTCAACTATAAAAGAATGAAAGTTAAGTTGACTTTAACAAGATTTCATCTCTGAAACTTGAGAAATGAAAATAAATAGTGTGTGGCATTTAACCTGCTGAAGCTTACAGATCATGAATTACTCTGATTACACCATGTAACATATTTTTTGTTCCCCAGTTCTAAGTGTCATTTCATGGTTTGTTATATCCCATTATTATAAAAACACTATTATTTAATCAGAAGTTTGGGTTTGTGGTCAGGAGTTTGATATTTCGAAATTTTCATATTTTTAGAAAAAACACATTTTAAAAAAATTTATCAGTTCATATAATTAAATCAACAGAGTATATATTTATTTTATTAAGTAAAAACAAATAACACCTATAAAGCAACTTATACACGTCAGAAATGACTGGATTTGCGGTTGTAGTCCAGGTCGCATTCCCGCAATAGCCCCCAGATATAGTCCCCCATCATTTTTTCATTGTAGTGGCCCTGGTACCTCCGCTCTATCTCTTTCACATCTTGGTAGAAACATTCGCCTTGTTCTTCTGAGTAGGCGCCCATATTGTCCTTGAAGTTTTCCAGGTGAGCATCCAGCATATGGAGTTTAAGAGACATCCTGCATCCCATGATGCCAAAAGCCTTTATCAGATCCTGCACCAGTTGCTGGTAGCTTTCAGCTCTGTAGTTGCCCAGGAAGCCCTTAACAACTGCCTTGAAACAGTTCCATGCTGTTCTCTCAATCCTATTGAGCTTATTGGAGAACTTGGTAGACTCAAACACCTTCTTTATCTGAGGTCCAACAAAAATTCCACCTTTGATTTTGGCCTCAGATAACTTAGGGAAGAACTCAAGAAGGTACTTAAAAGCGGCTGATTCTTGGTTGAGAGCTTTTACAAACTGCTTCATCAACCTCAACTTAATGTGCAGTGGCGGCATGAGCACAATCCTGGGATCAACCAGTGGCTCCCACATGACGTTCCGGGTCCCAACTATAAATTCTGTTCGCTGATCCCAGTTCTTTCTTTTGTAGTGGTCAGAGGTGGCTCTGCTGTGCCAAAGGCAGAGGAAGCATTGGAATTTGATAAATCCTCCTTGGAGTCTCCAATGATTTCCCAATTGTACTGGTTGTACTGCAGAGCTTCCAAGAGGACTTTCACACTGTAGTAATCTTCCTTCAGGCAGACTGAATGAGCTAGGGGCAGTGTCGGGAACTTGTTTCCATTGTGGGGGAGGACAGCCTTCAAACTTGTGGTGGAGCTGTCTATAAATAGCCGCCACTCCTTGGACACAAACGGCACCCAATAACGTCAAACAGTCCAGGCACGTCATGGCAGAAGCAGAGGCCATCCCTAAAAGTGTAAAAGCCTGAGAAAGGTTTGTGTCGACTTCTCTGACTTGTCACCTGCACTTCCTTCTTGACCAAGTTCCACTGCTTCATCCTGCAGACGAATTCTTAAAACACAACTTACCCTTTATTCAGCGTGCGAAAATCCAGTATCAATAAATCTCTTTAATCCACTTTTTCACAATTTTATACTTTATTGCACTTTTATAATTTTCTTTAGGTATTACTCTTTATTTTATAATTTTAATTTAACCTGAAACATATATAAAAAAATCATTTAACATAAGCAAATTAAACTTACATACAACTCTCCAAGTGACACTGGAAAATGCTTATGAAGGCCTATTCGAAAAGGAAAGTGTCTGTCCATGGTCCTTTCAATCTTCTCCACATACAATCTCTTTTACTTTGGCCCTTCCCAGCCAGTTCCTATTCACATGAATATCCTGCAACCCATAACACTGACTGAGCTGCAACACACTGACTTGCTCTGGTTAATGCATGCCTTCCTTTGAATGGTGTCACCATTTCTATGATGTTCAACACTGATGATGTTGGTGTCTAAATGCTGTCATGGCTTCCACATCCTAGTTTGAGCAGCATGTCCCTGGACACTCCAAGCTTTTGCAATAGGTGGGTATCTTATTCTCATTACAGTAAATACTGCATTAGTCATGACACTAGATAATATTTATAATATTTACTAATAAAAATGTTATATAAACATTAAAGAGATTGAAGTAGATCTTCCTCTTGTAATAACAACTCACCTCAGAAATACAGTGATGTAAAAGCTGATAAGTTCGTATATTTTAATATACACAGCTTCAGCTTTTTATCATTTAAATTTTAATATATGTTTGATTATTGATAATGATATAACTCAGAAAAAATGAAAATGATGATGATGATGACAATGACATTATCTCATGATATTCACATCACTGCAAAGTCATGTAAATAATCTTTAGATTTTACAAAAACAAAAAATATTTTACACTGTTATGTCATCTCCCTGACAGAAGACATCCTTTATTTTTCTGTATTCCTTACATTTACTGCTAAGCATTTTAAAGTATTTGATTTTTGTAGTACCCGAGACAAGCTGTCTCTCTCTTATATGACTAGTTGTATAGTGGGAGAGGTTTTCATTATTGATTTTCCAGCTATATTTACAATCTGTACTATTTAGTTGAATGGCAATAGATGTCTGTAAGAATAAATTAACCTATCACACTGGTGCTGCATATGGTAATTAATGTCATATGTAGCTCTTGGTTTGATTGGTTGATTCTAGGTTAGATAATATGCTTTCATTCTTTTATCTTACCCTCTTTAACATACCTCTCATTGTTTCCCCCTTCGTGTCAGTACTCATTACTCCATTCTCTGCTTAAGAGTTAATAACAAACAAACAATGTATGAAATCTGTTTGCTATTAAGACTAAACTATTAATATTCTTAGCTAGTTATTTATTTCACCTGAAGAGAATCCCATTTAAATTGGAGCCCTACTATCACCATCACCTCTAACAACAACAACAACATTTGTAATTTCACTAAATGGATTATCAGAGGGATCTGTCCTCTCACCCATTATTTCTGACCTAAACCTAAAAGACCATCCCACACCTCATACAGATAGCTTTATACACAGATAACATCACACTCATATCCTCCCTCTATTCCCCCCAGACACTGCTGCACAACTAATTCAGCCCTCATAAATCATATAGAAACTTGTAATAAATGATGCTATTTATAGTAGTAATGTATGATACTGCCTCTGTATCATTTTGAAAATAATCGAGAATTTGGAGGGATTTAGTAATATAACTAGCATCTGCATTATTAAGCTAGTATTTGAAACATAACTTAACAAAGGTTCTTACATGATTGTAGCACCAGGACTACCTCATTACAACACTAGGGTGCTCAGTGTCCTTGGTCTGGCTGGAGAGTCATTAATGGGGAGTGGTGCTGGAGTACAGACATCACATTGCTAGGATGTATGCAACTAATAATGAGAGCAAGAGGGGCCGCAACTGTTATACTCTGGCCAAGTTCAATTTGTCCATTTCCACTATATCTAACACCAGAATCTGTAAGTGTGCACAGTGTGTAATATGTCCAAACTGTCACACCACACCTCATACAATTCCCTGCATGTTGAATTGTGCAGTATGGTCCTCTGCTAGGCAGAAACTTATTATAACTGGAAACATGAATCTGTGATTCACATCTAATCATTTGGTTACAGGATTGCTCAGGAATTACTTACTTCACTCACTTTTCCTTTGACCCTCCAAAGTCAAGGAGGCACTGTTTATGCAGTATACCTTGATTAAATACTGCTCAAATCCCTCTTTTGGGGTTCATAAAAAAATTCCTTGTAATGTCTTTCTTTTTTCTTTTAGCTTCTTATATATCCAGTAGATGTTCCAATAAACAGTTTCTCATATATCATCTTACAAAAATACAGATATTTTATTTTTAATCTCTCTTTTTTTTAATGGTTTTTCAAAATAATTTCAGTAAATCTGGTGCATACAGTTGTTTCTATGAGATTTTTTACATTAAAATAGTTTTTTTAAATATTTACTCAGTAGTTTTGAACCAGACACTTGCTACTTCTGTTTAACAAAAGTAAGCAAGCAGGCATATTACCATACGATGTACACATATTTCTAAAAATATTAATGTTCTGAAAATTTTTCTTTAAAAAAACAACAAACATATGTATTGAAACTCTTTCAGAGATGTACAGTTGAAGTGTATGCCAGCTAT
The DNA here is from genome assembly GCA_964016885.1 of Eledone cirrhosa. Classification (NCBI taxonomy): domain Eukaryota; kingdom Metazoa; phylum Mollusca; class Cephalopoda; order Octopoda; family Eledonidae; genus Eledone; species Eledone cirrhosa. Next base: position 195,958,009 of record OZ024740.1, read on the forward strand.
ATCACACACTTCAACCACTAGCCCAATTCTAATGTGATATATTTTACAAACTACTAAAACAGTTTCATCTCTTCTGACCAAGCAAACTGTGTTTCCCTTTTGCCCGAATCTATTTGGAGCACCTGTTTTTCCTTGTCACCTTTTTTTGTAATCCTCCTTTAGAGTCTGTGCTAAACAATCCTCCCTGTTGGTTCCTCATCCAGAATTGTAACCCCCCCCCCCCCTCCTCCCAGAATAACTTCTTTGTCATTAAAATAAAACACCAGTCAAGTATTGTCTTGCGCCAAGAGGCTCATCAGGTCGCTGCTTATCCCCTGTACAGGATGCCAGTCCATCACAGGGTTAAACCTTGGTACTCATTTTCAGCTGAGTACACTCGAGGAATGTTGATATAATCAAATATTTTCATTCTCTAAATTTAAGGCCTTGTGTCTATGTTAGAAATCAATATTATACATAACAATACCAGATTTGGCTGTCTATAGTCCTTTCTCTTGGAAATATTGACTTTGTAAACTAAAAGAAAGTCTCTGTGTGGTTGCCAAACCTGCTAAAACTAGCAGCCAAATCTCCCTTAATTTAATCCCTACCTTCTTTAAAAAGAAGGGTCCTATATACACAGTGCCTGAATGAAATATGGAATAGTCACATCTGGAATGCCTTTGATCATATGTCTGATTGACCTATGTTGACTTTGTACTAAACAACAGTATTTGTGAATAGCTGAAAAACAAAAATAATAATATCTTATTTAATTAAATTTTAATCAATTTACAACATAGTATTCAACAATTTAGTAACTATAAAGGCATTCTCTATATTACTTATTTCCTTTTTTTTTGTAAAAAAAAAAAAATAAATAAATAGATCTGATAATTCTATTTCAAGATTGTTAAGCAACATCACCACTACTCTAAAACTTAATTGAATATATAAATGGCAACAGATAAATTTATTTGATTATGTCTTGTCATTCTCTTTAGTTTAAACTGTTTGCCACACAAATGTTTCACTTCTTATCAATTTAATTACTGCTTTAACTACCAATGTGTTCCAACTTATTCACAGTTGAAAGCTTTAAACTCCAATTCGTCTGATAGCATTTAAATAATGATTTAGATAAGCGATGAAAGAAAGCATGATGTGTTATCAAATGTTTGTGAATAAAATTTAAGTATTTTTTTATTTTTATTTTATTTTATTTTCATTTAATAATATTATTATTATTATTAATGATAATAATAAATAAAATTTTTAAAAAAATTAAAAAATTAATAAATAATCAAATGAGAGGGGGGTGGACGGACACACACACTGTGTGAAGTACAAAAGAGAAAAAACTTAATAAAAATTAATTGTAATGAAATTAGAGAAAATTTAGTGCTGATGACTCATGATAATGATAATGATAATAATAATAATTGTTTCTACTTTTGGCACAAAGCCAGTAATTACCCAGTGCATTACTGGTACTTTATTTTACGGGGTCGATAAAATAAAGTACCAGTAATGGCACTGGGTAATTGGTCTGAGTTCAAATCCTGCCGAGGTTAACTTTGCCTTTCATCCCTACGGGGTCGGTAAAATAAAGTACCAGTAATACACTGGGATGCTTGCTGGCCTTGTGCCAAAAGTAGAAACAATTATTATTATTATCATCATCATCATCATCATTATGAGGAGTCATCAGCACTAAATTTTCTCTAATTTCATTACAATTCATTTTTATCATTTTTTTTCTCTTTTGTACTTCACACAGTCTGTGTGTCCACCCCCACCCCTTCTCATGCTTGACTCATCCATAATATTTTCCACCCACCACATACAGGAAATTTTGTTTTTATTTTATTATATTTTTACTCCTATTTAATTTCAATATTTTCTCTTGGATAGTGTTTCTGCATGAATTCATCACCACATTTAATATCTTTTAATCTTGTTTGCTTTCCACCTCTTGGTTCAACTCTTTCTGTGTATCTTTAGTGATGAAGAAGTTTTAATATTACAGCATCTCCAAAATACAGTTTGGTGTTGGTGGTCCCACTTTGAAGTTGAAGCTTAATGTCCTTCTTCTCTTCTTCTTCTTGTCCTGTGACTGTGATTCATTAATCCTGCTGGTATATTTATTTATTTATTATTTTCTTTTCTTATTATTTTTAGCATTGGAATGTTATCTCTTTCAATTCATTTGTATCCTTTCACCCTCCATAGTTATTTGTTCCTTCTATATTATTTGCTCCCCCTTTCCCTGCTAACCTCCCTTCATTTCTCCCCTCCGTTTTCCTCCGTCAATTCCAGTTATTTGCAGTTTCATTTGTAACACCATGTTTTCCACCAGGGAACAACAGACAGATATCAATTTAACTATTTTTCTCTATTTCACTACATACACATGCAATGAAATGTTAAGTTGGGCATAATTCATCTTTTCAAACGATGATGTCCCTTATTTTCTAAATTATGAGACATATTAAACATATAAAATTAAAATAAGGAAAAAAAGAAAAAATTATGAAATGTGTGAACTGTTGCACATAATATAATATTCATGAAATATTCAAGTAAGTGTAGGAGCTATAATATATATCCATTCCCTCATCTCAAACTAGGCACTATAAATGTTCAATTCCTATTTATCAATATTCATTTATTCATCATTTGAACTATCGTAACATAGCAAGAGTGAGTACACATTCTCCCTTTTCTGCATCTAAACGTTTCTGTGTGTGTGTATCATCATCATCATCGTTTAACGTCCATGTTCCACGCTTGCATGGGTTTGGACGGGAGTTTTCCCACTTGAGGCAAGAGTGGTTGTCTTGCTTGCATAGGACTGTCTGGCATGTTTTCTACAGCTGGATGCCCTTCCTAACACCAACCACATTTACAGTATGGGACTGGGAGGTTTTTACCGTGTTGCCTACACGGCCACATTACAGCGTGGACTGTGTGTTTTTTTGTCGTGACACCTACACGACCTCATTTGTTTCAGACTGGATGTTGTGGTACCAACATAACTTTACATTGAAAGGGGTGGTGTGGATAGGATGGGGGTGTATTTTGTTAGAGATGCCTACTGACTGTAGTAGGTTTTACTTTGTATTTAGGTAAGGCGGGTCTTCTCTATTACTGAGTACCGCCAAAGATCTCAGTCCAGTGACATTGTCTTGGAGAGGTGTAAGTGTGTGAGGTCGGAATTTATCAGGTCGGCCCAGGTTTTTCTGGGTCTGCCTACTCCGTGGCTACCGTCTATCTTTATTGCCCTGCACTTTTTTATACAGCTGTCGTCTTTCATGCGCATCACGTGACCATACCAACATAGCCTTCTCTCGAGTAAACAACATCTGATCCCTCTTATTTCTAATTTTTCCCTTAGTTCGTTTATGCTTTGCCGTTCGTGTATATTACTATTACACATCCAGCGGAGCATGCAAGCTTCGTTCCTCTCTAGTCTGCGTATATCCTCTGCACACAATGCCCAGGTCTCACTGTCATGCAACATTGCTGTTCGTATGCAGGCATCATACAGCCTGCCTTTCATTTTTAGGGAGAACCCTTTAGCGGCTAATAGTGGTATAAGCTCTCTGAACTTTTTCCATTCAGTTCTGACTCTAGCTACTGTAATTTCAGAGCACCCTCCCCCACTGCTGATTTTGTCACCCAGGTAACGAAAGCTGTCCACTATTTCTATAGAACCCTCTGCGCAATTGAAAGAGCTAGTGTTTTTTGGGCACTTGCTGCTACTTATTGCACCTGAGCACCGGCCACATGTAAAATCTGTGTTCTTAGTTAGGTTACCTGTGATCCCACTACATCTTTTATGCACCCATATTTTGCATTTGGAACATAAAATGGAGTTTCTACCTACGCCTTTCCTACACACTGAGCATGGCCATTTCCCGGAAGGGACCGGCGCCTTATTTTCTTTCCTACAAACTAGAACTTTAGTCTTAGCCAGGTTAATTTTAAGGCCTTTTGATTCTTTGCCGTGCTTCCATGTTTGGAATTTCTTCTCTAGCTCGGCCATTGATTCAGCTATGAGCGTTAGATCATCTGCGTATAGGAGTTCCCATGGGCAGCCGGTCTTGAACTCCACTGTTATAGCCTGAAGGGCAATAATAAATAGTAGGGGGCTAAGAACAGAGCTCTGATGAACACCAACTTTTACACTAAACTCTTCACTATATTCGTTGTTAATTCTCACCTTGCTGACTGTTTCTTTATACATGGCTTGTATAGCTCTCACAAGCCATTCATCAACACCTATATATATATATATAAGGGATAACAAAATATCGTTATAGGTAATCTAATTAGAGGTTGTGAATAGTCCATATTGTGGATAGTTTTAGCGTACAGCGTTGTTTGACTCAAGAGGTTTCCGTAGGTGGCAAGTTTGTGGGTTCTCTTGAATTCCTATGTAAGTTTATCTTGGAGTAATAATATTGAAAGAGTGAAGAATAACATGGTCAACAGTACAAAAAAGGGTTTTATTTACAGTATTAATAATTGTTTCACTGATTAAGTTGTCTAAAAATTGCTGAACACTTGAAGCTGTGCCACTCAATTTTAAATACGCTGTTAGCTTAACCAGATCACCAGAAGGGACAACTTAATCAGTGAAACAATTATTAATACTGTAAATAAAACCCTTTTTTGTACTGTTGACCATGTTATTCTTCACTGTATGTATGTATGTATGTATGTATCATCATCATCATCATCAACGTTTAACGTCCGTGTTCCACGCTTGCATGGGTTTGGACGGGGGTAGTCCCACTTGAGGCAAGAGTGATTGTCTTGCTCGCATAGGACTGTCTGGCAGGTTTTCTACAGTTGGATGCCCTTCCTAACACCAACCACATTTACAGTGTGGGTCTGGGAGGTTTTTACCGTGTTGCCTACACGGCCACATTACAGCGTGGACTGTGTGTTTTTTTGTCGTGACACCTACACGATCTCATTTGTTTCGGCCCGGATGGCGCGGCACCAACATAACTTTACATAGGACGGGGTGGTGTGGATGGGGTGGGGGTGGTGGTGGTGGGACGGGGTGTATTTTGTTAGAGATGCCTACTGGCAAGGCGGGTCTTCTCTGTTACTGAGTACCGCCAAAGGTCTCGATGTATGTATATATATATATATATATATATATATATATATATATATATATATATATATAGGAGTAGGCAGACCCAGAAAAACCTGGGACAATTTGATAAATTCCGACCTTACACACTTACACTTCTCTAAGACAATGTCACTGGACCAAGATCTTTGGCACTACGCAGTAATACAGAAGACCCGCCTTGCCTAAGTACAAAGCGAAATCTACAGTCAGTAGGCATCTCTTAATCAAATATACACCCCCATCCCACTAACCCAACTCCCCCACTCCCATCAACACCACCCCTTTCTCTGTAATGTTATATTGGTACCACAACATCCAATTATAATAAATGAGGTCGTGTAGGTGTCACGACAAAAAAAAACACAGTCCACGCTGTAATGTGGCCATGTAGGTAACACGGTAAAAAGCTCCCAGTTCACACTAAACGTGGTTGGTGTTAGGAAGGGCATCCAGCTGTAGAAAACCTGCCAGACAGTCCTATACGAGCAAGACAACCAATCTTGCCTCACGTGGGACAATTCCCATCTAAACCCATGCTAGCGTGGAAGATAGACATTGTACGTTGATGATGATGATATATTACTCACCTTCAACATATATATATATATATATATCATCATCAACGTTTAACGTCCGTGTTCCACGCTTGCATGGGTTTGGACGGGGGTAGTCCCACTTGAGGCAAGAGTGATTGTCTTGCTCGCATAGGACTTGTCTGGCGGGTTTTCTACAGCTGGATGCCCTTCCTAACACCAACCACATTTACAGTGTGGGGCTGGGAGGTTTTTACCGTGTTGCCTACACGGCCACATTACAGCGTGGACTGTGTGTTTATATGTATATTTATATATATATATATATATATATATATATACATATATATATATATATATATATATATATATATATATATACATATATATATATATATACATATATATATATATATATATATATATATATATATATATATATACATATATATATATATATATATATATATATATATATATATACATATATATATATATATACATATATATATATATATATATATATATATATATATATATATATACATATATATATATACATATATATATATATATATATATATATATACATATATATATATACATATATATATATATATATATATATACATATATATATATACATATATATATATATATATATATATATATATATATATATATATATATATATATATACATATATATATATACATATATATACATATATATATATACATATATATATATACATATATATATATATATATATATATATATACATATATATATATACATATATATATATATATATATATATATATATACATATATATATATATATATATATATATATATATATATATATATAAAATATTAAACAAATAATGAATAAAACAATGAAACAGTTCCTTATATTAAACAAAAAAAGTTCATTATTTAACGATCGTTTCTAGGATATATATGTGTTAGAATTGGCATGCATATTCAACAGATCTATGTACAAAATTATACAAAATTATACAAACTATCAAGATTAAATATACATACCAACACATATATACGCCGTCTTCAGAAATAATGAAATAATGAATAAATATATTTCATTATTTCTGAAGACGGCGTATATATGTGTTGGTATGTATATTTAATCTTGATAGTTTGTATAATTTTGTATAATTTTGTACATAGATCTGTTGAATATGCATGCCAATTCTAACACATATATATCCTAGAAACGATCGTTAAATAATGAACTTTTTTTGTTTAATATAAGGAACTGTTTCATTGTTTTATTCATTATTTGTTTAATATTTTATCTTGACTCTGTATACCGTTTATCTTTCACCGAAAGTGATTTTTCATTACATCTCTTCTTTCCATGATATCCGGAATACATTGAGTTCTTCATACGGATTGGATACTACCGTAAACTCTTGGTAGATTTATCTACATATATATATATATATATATATATATATACATATATATATATATATATATATATATATATATACATATATATACATATATATATATATATATATATATATATATACATATATATACATATATATATATATATATATATATATACATATATATACATATATATATATATATATATATATATATATACATATATATATATATATATATATATATATATATATATATATATATATATACATATATATACATATATATATATATATATATATATATATATATATACTTATCATCATCATCATCACCCTTTTACGTCCGTTCTTCCACGCTAGCATGAGTTAGACGGGTTGTCCTGTTGTGGGCAGTGTCCGGTCGGCTGACCTTGCTTGCTCATACAGGAACTGATTTGGCTTGATTTCTACAGCTGGATACCCTTCCTAACACCAACCTCATTTACAGTGAGTGCTCGGTGCTTTTTTGTGGCGCCTACATGTCCACTTTACAGTGTGGGCTGGGTGCTTTTTTGCCGTGGCACCTTGCAGTGGGAGGGTGTGGGGGCATATTGTCTATATGCTTCAGCTTGTACCCATGGGAGGTCGGGTACTCTGTATTACTGCATGACGCCAGAGGTCACGGTCACGCCTTTGAGAGGTGTAATCATCCCAGGTCTTCTTGGGTCTCCCCACGCCGCGGTTTCCATTGACTTCTAGTGCTCTGCACCTTTTTATGCAGCTGTCATCCTTCATACGCATCACATGTCCATACCAGCGCAACCGCCTCTCCTGCACACAGCATTTGATTCCTCTTATGCTCAGTCTCTCTCTCAATTCATTTATGCTTTGCCGTTCGCGTATATTACTATTACACATCCATCGGAGCATGCAGGCTTCGTTTCTCTCTAGTCTACGTAAGTCTTCCACCTTCAGCGCCCAGGTCTCACTACCATGTAACATTGCTGTTCGGATACACGCATCATACAGTCTGCCTTTCATTTTGGGGGAGAAGCCTTTTGCAGCTAGCAGTGGCAGTAGTTCCCTGAACTTCTTCCATCCCGTTCTTACCCTAGTTATTGTACTTTCTGAACACCCACCTCCGCTGCTAATTCAGTCACTTAGGTAGCAGAAGCTGTCTACTGTCTCTACAGAGCCCTCCCAGAGATTGGTGGTACTTGTTTCCTGTGGCTGTTTGCTGCTTGCTGTCCCAGCACAGCTGCTGCATGTGAAGCCTACATTCTTAATTAAGCTTCCTGAGATCCCACTACATCTCTTGTGTACCCATTGTTTGCATTTGGGGCAGAGAATGGATTTCCTACATACTGAGCAAGACCATTTCCCTGAGGGGATCTGGGTTCTGTTTTCTCGTCTACTTACAAGGACCTTAGTCTTTGTCATGTTGACTTTGAGACCCTTTCTTTCTAGTCCCTGCTTCCAAGTTTGGAATTTCTTCTCTAGTTCTACCATAGATTCAGCTATAAGTGCGAGGTCA
>OZ024740.1:195971606-196174106 GCA_964016885.1 Eledone cirrhosa
AAATGTCTGGCTACATAAAAGCCTTGTGTTATCACTTCTGCTATCAGTTTGTAATCATTGTTCTCACAAATACAGAGATTAGACTCCACACAGTTATATTTCCAGAGTGTTTTGAGCAATTCTGCATTTTTTTCTACAATAAAATACAAACTATGTGACATGGATGTGTGGTTACAAAGTCTGCTTTGAAAATACACAATCTCGGGTTCAATCTCATTATGTGGCACCATAGGTGTGTTTCTTATGCTGTAGTTTTCAACTGACTTATAACCTGTGAATGGAGTTTAGTAAACAAAACTATGCAGAAGCTTGCTATGTATGTGTATGTGTGTGTGCCTGTATTTATGTCTGTTGATAAACAAGTGCTTCTTCATATAACTTAGTTTGACACTTAAAGATCGACAAAATGAGTACCAGGTTGATGTATTAGGGTTGATATACTTGACCAAAAGCCTTTGTAGCTCCAGGATGGCCATAGTGCAATGATTGAAACGAGTAAAAGAATGTGTGTGTGTGTGTACCTTTGACTGTGTAACATAAACAAACAGATAACTCAATGCCAAGGGTAAAATTAGATATGATTTTTATGGAGGTTAGCAAAGGTTAGACAGGTTATTTGATAGACAGTATGATATTCTCTGAAATACAATGTGTTGTCTAATATTAAAAGCAGGTTGATTTGTATAAAAATTGATTTTCTACATAAATTTGTGTATGTGATGGGGAATTGTTTTGGTTGTCTGTCTCAAGAGGTATGCTTGGAGATGATATCCTTTTATTCTAGTAATATTTGTAATATGGTGTGTATGAAAGACATATCATAAAAAGTGAAGTTTGTGAAGGTCTATCTATAAAGATTGCTGAAGTGTCAAACATGTTTAAGTGATATCTAGTTTATATAGAGATGTGTGGTCTGAGCGTTTGTTTAGATTTGGAGGGTGTCAAGTGCATGTGATGTTTAGTGTTAGCTTTATTGGTAACAGAAGTCCGACAAGCTTTTGATTCCAGAGTCGGTCCCGATCAATACAGATCAAGCCTTGAGCTGATCAATTGCGAAACTCACGTCACACCTCAATACATGGAATGAAGATCTAACACCTCACCTTTTGTATTATTATTATACACACACAGTATCGGTAGAGGGTCGGACACCATGCTTTGACACATAGAGTTACGGCCCTTGCCATTCTGAGTTCAAATCCCGCCAAGGTTAACTTTGCCTTTCATCCTTACGGGGTCGATAAAATAAAGTACCAGTAATCCACTGGGTAATTGCTGGCCTTGTGCCAAAAGTAGAAACAATTATTATACACACACACACACACACACACACATATATATATATATATATATATATATATATATATATATATATATATATATATATATATATATATATCATCATCATCATCGTTTAACGTCTATCTTTCACACTAGCATGAGTTAGACGGGATTTGTCCCACTTGAGGCAAGATTGGTCGGGTGACCATCTCTCACTCGTATAGGACTATCTGGTAGGTTTTCTATGGCTGGATGCCCTTCCTAACACCAACCACATTTACAGTGTGGACTGGGAGCTTTTTACCGTGTTACCTACACGGCTACATAACAGCATGGACTGTGTGTCTTTTTTGCCGTGACACCTACACAACCTCATTAGTTTGGACTGGATGTTGTGGTACCAACATAACTTTACAGAGAAAATACTATAAACCGCTGAATTAGAATTGGACCAAATAGCAATGGGGGTGTGTGTGGGTGGGGGTGGAATGGGAAAGTTTACGAGAAGATTATTTTTAGAAAGGTCCGACAGATTTATCCATATTATTGAAAAGATTTGGTTCTAAGTTAAACAAACATATATATATACATATCATCATCATCATCATCTATATATATATATATATAAACACACATATATACATATATATGCATGTAACATTAGGTGGTATTTAACTTCCCTTTATCAGTTGGTGTCAGCTTCATTCTTTCTCTCTTTCTGTTGAGATGTATTCTTTGGAAGTTATTTGTTGGTTCTATCTTTCTGTCTAGCTAATTTTTAACGGCAAATGAATATACACTGTCTTCCTGTTATACATATATATATATACACGCGTGCACACACACTCACATATGTGTGTTCGAGATGTAAAATAGTTATTGCAATCACCTTTGTTTTGTTTATGTATGTTAGACAATTACATTTACATTCATGGCATATCAATGTGCCAACTCTGTAATATTACAAGCAAGAAAATATCAAACAGATATTTGCTATTAAAAAGATCAATAAGATTAAATATTTTACATTTACTTTCATTTCTGTAGCTAGTATCCACTTATCTCTCATATTGATCAAATATATGGACACTTTGAGCTGAGCAAAATATGTTAGGTTTATGTGTTTTGTGGGAACTCAAAGGATTGGAGGTGTGATTAAGAAGAGTTGTCATAGTTTAGGAAATCGATTATTCTCATGATATCATAAAAGTCATAAAATGCTGGTTTAGTAATGCAGTTTCAATGGAATGCTAAAATATAATATTTTTTAGATTACATGTTAAGCTTTGTTCTTTGTTTTTGAGCAGTCTTAACTCTTCCTCACATCACTTCAACCTGTAAAATGAGCCAATGTGGGATACTCTATGCAATTTCTCTTCTTACTAGAAATAGCAATCAAATCTCCATGAAATCCAACCCGACTGTCTTAAAAAGAAAATATTGTGTTAGACGGTGTAGTCCTAGATATTAAAAAGAAAATAGAAATGTCAAGGCTGGAATAGCTTTTGTCATAAGTTTGCTCAAATATGTCTGACTTGCAATTAAACAACGATAAGAATTAAGGTATCACTCGCTCTGATTGATTGACAAGATCCCAGGCTTCATTTGCTTGCCGAGTGGGGTGGACCTCGTCAAATCAGACCAAGGACACAATGTTTCCATTGCTGATACTATGTACTGGTCATAACTCCTGGCAGAAGGAACAATGTGAAATAAAGTGTCTTGCTCAAGGACACAACACATAACCCAGTCCAAGAATTACAAACCCAATTCTCATGTCATGATTGCAAATCCAACCCTCTAGCCACGTGCCTTCACAAAGGTATTGGTTTACTATTCTCTACCTATATGCTCCCCATGGAATAGATTATATATTAGCAAGCAGTATAAAGTACAAAGCCGGTTTTCTTTTTTAAGGTTGGATAAAATAAAGTACTAGTCAAGTACTGGTGTCAGTTTAATCGACTAATACCTACCTACAAATTTCTGGCCTTTTGCCTAATTTAGAAACCAGTTTTTTTCATGTACTCCTTGAGTGTCCAAGCATTAATGATTTGTGGAGTTATCTTGAATTGCTGTTGTGTGTAAGGCAGATCCAGCTATCAACTGAATCTATCATAAGTATCGCCCCACAGTTATCCTTTGGCCCAGAAGGGCAGGCAATTTTCTTCCTTCTTGTATATTAGCTAAGACTGAAAATGGTATAGTAGCTAAGACTGAAAATAGTAAAGACAAGTTAAGCCCTCATCAAGTTCTAGATGGAGAGGGAGGTGTCACCCAGCTGTGAATTTTCTGGAAGGTGAGTAAGAGTAGCAATAATGACCCAAATTTATGGGCCTATTCTCAGGATGTACCCGTAGGACAGAGGACACAGCTGAGAGATCCTTTGCCCTTGGTAGTCATAGTAATCCTGGATCTGTGGGGTTCCTTGATTGACTCTTGTTAACTGTCCTCCTATTGGGACATCACATTTCATTCCTTTTGTGTTCTGTTGTTTTCCAAGCCTGTTTTTTTCATAATCAATCATGTGTAAACCCCCACCATTTTTATAATTTGACCTTGGGGTGTCTCCTCATCCCCTCATTATTTAGATTTGTAGAATCGTTATAGTGTTGGACAAAATCCCTTGTATTTGTTTTGGCACTACCGATTTTTAGTACAAATCATGTTGAGGTCACCTTTGCTTTCCATCTTGCCAGGAGTCAATAAAATAAAGTACCAGTTGCACACTGGGATCGATTTAATCGACTTACCCCTCCCCCCAAATTGTTGGCCTTATGCTTAAATCAGAAACCATTATTATTATTATTATTAAGTGCAGTGTATTGGTAGAATCGGTAGAGCGTCGGACAACATGCTTAGCTGCATAGAGTTATGGCCCTTTATGGTCCGAGTTCAAATCCCACCGAGGTTAACTTTGCCTTTCATCCCTACGGGATCGATAAAATAAAGCACCAGTAACGCACTGGGGTCGATTTAATCAACTTTCCCTTCTTCCAAATTGCAGGCCTTGTGCCTATATAAGAAACCATTATTATTATTGGCAGTATCAGTAGAGAGTCAGACATGCTTTCCAGCATAGTTACGTCCCTTTATGATCTGAGTTCAAATCCCGCCGAGGTTAACTTTGCCTTTCATCCTTACGGGCTCGTTAAAATAAAGTACCAGTAATGCACTGGGTAATTGCTGGCCTTGTGCCAAAAGTAGAAACAATTATTATCATTATTATTATTATTATTATTATTAAGTGCAGTGGATTGGTAGAATCGGTAGAGCGTTGGACAACATGCTTAGCGGCATAGAGTTATGGCCCTTTGTTCTGAGTTCAAATCCTGCTGAGGTTAGCTTTGTCTTTCATCCTTATGAGGTCGATAAAATAAAGCACCAGTAATGTACTGGAGTCGATTTAATCAACTTTCCCCTCCCCCTTGTACCTAAAGTAGAAATCATCTTTATTATTATCCACTCGTCACACAGCATTTGTTGCTAGTGATGTAATACTGGTGTCATCTGTCCACTACCATTGGACTGAGGTGTCATCTGTTCACTACCATTGGACTGAGGTGTCATCTGTCCACTACCATTGGACTGAGGTGTCATCTGTTCACTACCATTGGACTGAGGTGTCATCTGTCCACTACCATTGGACTGAGGTGTCATCTGTTCACTACCATTGGACTGAGGTGTCATCTGTCCACTACCATTGGACTGAGGTGTCATCTATCCACTACCATTGGACTGAGGTGTCATCTATTATTAAGTTTCATTTTTAGAAAATCTAGAGATATATTAAATTAAATGAATTCCTTTTTATGCTCATTTATAAGTAACCAAACACAATTAAGTCACAGTTTCCACCTAGAAGTTGGTTAAATATTTCCTTTGGCTATATTTTATTTCCCACCAAATAGCATCATAGGTTATAATTTACTCTAGACTTTATTGTTGTTCCTGCTCTGGAATGTTTGTTAATTATTTTGTTTTGGTTATATTAGTCATCATAGATAAACACGCTCATCACAAAGATAGTGAATGTGTTGCATTTATTTTTTTAACAAAAGTACGTTAAAAACACTGTTTGAATTATTGAACCTTCAAAACTTGTATTCAAAATGAACAACTTATACACAAATGCACATGGAATATCTATATATCTGTGCGTGTGTAAAAAGCAGATGGTCCTCATGTTATGTTATCCAAGATTATTTTCCTTTGAAATACACACACACAGGTGTTAATGGAGATTACTCCTAGACCATGAGTACTTAATATTAAATTTCTTAACTTGAAATTAACTTCTTCAAATCATACACTACAGTTTTACAAGTCTTATGAAAGTAAAGGCTCATTAAAATAATTGTTTCTACTTTTGGCACTAGGCCAGCAATTAACCCAGTGTATTACTGGTACTTTATTTTATCAACCCCGTAAGGATGAAAGGCAAAGTTAACCTCGGCGGGATTTGAACTCAAACCATAAAGGGCCGTAACTCTTTGCTGCAAAGCATGGCGTCCGACCCTCTACTGATACTGCCAATCCACCACCAATCCAACGCCCAAGGCTCATTAAAATAATATAGACTACTTAACCATAGAAAGATAATATGGTCATTGCTAGAATTTCTAGGATCATAAATCTGTTCAATGAAGGCTAAGGCTGATGTGGGGCTAAACAACAACCACAATAATAAATTTAATTGCAGTATTAAATGAAAAATTTGATTTGATTAGAAACCAAATATTTTTTTCTAAAAGCTCCTAACTGGATATATTTGTTATAGAATATCACAATATAGGAGATTGTTAATGCTGCAAAGAGTCTTGCTTTATTGAGAGATGTTTATTAAATTAATGCAGTTGTTGCTATTGATTTTCTCAAGAATGATATATTGCTTGCTGTTCTGATAAAGCAAGTTCCATATATAATCCTTTAATCCATTTAAAAGATACATATAACATCAGCAACTATAGCTGGCATGATACCAAGGGAAGATGTAAGGAACATAACTGTTTTTTATAGATAAGCAGCTTTTATCATAGTATTTTCCTCTATAAATTGTTATTACCCTTGTACTTATATTAATACACATATCAACATATCATATGTTCTTTATCATCATTTATTGAGTACTTTAACATATTAAACTTATTTGATTATTTTTATTCTAAACATTCATATTTTAATTTTCAAGTTCACATGGGTAATCAAATATGAAAGTAATATGCAACCTATGAAATAATTACAACATATTAAAAATAGAATTTACAAAGTTAAATGTTCAACTGGTTTACAAATTCCTGTTGATCTATGAAGTGGTATATACTCAGGATTCTGTATTAAGACATATAAATATATTTGTTGGTGCATGGATGATGATTGCTGGATGATAAAATGCCAAATAATACCAGTGGAAGGAAACCATGGTAGAAGAAGACCAAGGAAGACCTTTTGAAGCCCCTCCTCTCTCTCTCTTTATCTCTTAATTATAAAGGATAATATAAGAGCGGTGGATTGGCAGTATCGGTAGAGGGTCAGACACCATGCTTTGCAGCATAGAGTTATGTCCCTTTCCGGTCTGAGTTCAAATCCTGCTGAGGTAAACTTTGCCTTTCATCCTTACGGGGTTGATAAAATAAAGCATCAGTAATGCACTGGGATAATTGCTGGCCTTGTGCCAAAAGTAGAAACAATTATAAGGGATATTAGATACCTTTCCCAGTCTGCCATGGCTTACTAGCTCTATACAGACGTTTAAATTGATTAAATAAATATGCTTATAAAACATAAGATACTTTATTATAGCTTTTTTTTTTTTTTTTTTTTTTTTGTAAATAAAAAGTATCTTTTTATACTATGGTTTTTTGTTAATTGCATATTCTGAATCACTGATGTTCAAAACAAAATTTCAAATACCATTTATTTTTTTAATAAAGGCATTATAAAAAATAGTAGATGGAGGAGGATAAAAAAAACATACTAAAATGAATGCGCCGAAAATTACAGATATAATTCTTTAATCAATTTTTTAAAAAGTAATTTATCACCAGTGTGGTACTGGGAAGAGATATAAGAAATAGCTATTTTTATAGATAATCAATTCTTATCATTTGAAAAAAATATCTGTCTCTTGCTTTCCACTCTTTCCATTTCTTCCTTCATTAAATACAAACACTGGTGTCTGTTGTTGTTTTGTACCTGTATTTATTTGAATTTGTTTGTTTGCAGTAAGAGAACAGCATTTAGATTGTGTGTGTGCCAGCCATTCCATTCAGTCTATTGGGATCACTGCCTGTCTGCCAACCTTTCTCTGCCTCTGTAATACATATATATATATATCATCGAACTGGAATTTTGAAACTAGAAATAGATAGTAACCTAACCACTACCATGGTAGTTGATTCATCAATCTTCCACAATCAATCGTCCCTCTGAAATGATCGATTGTAAAACAGTGAACTAATTAACTACCTACATCTGACTTCTGTCTTGTTTTCATTGCTCTATACACAAACGCATGCACACACACACATATATGTATATATATATATATATATATATATATATATATATATATATATATATATATATCATCATCATCATCATCATCATCATTTTACGTCTGCTTTTCCCTGCTTGCAAGGGTGGGACGGGTCTTATTCAGCACAGCATCTCTCCACTCGTCACGGTCCCTCGTCATCTCCACCGTGAGCTTCAATGATCTGAGGTCTGTTCTCACCACCTCCGCCCATGTTTTTCGTGGTCTACCTCTACCACGTCTTCCTTCAACTGGCATTTCCTGGCACTTCTTCACCCATCGGTCATCCTCCATGCGCATCACATGTCCATACCACCTCAGTCTCCTCTCCCGTACACTACATTCTATCCCTCTCAGACACAGTTTCTCTCTCAACACACTTATGCTGGGTCGTTCACGCACATTTACACTGCACATCCAACGGAGCATGCTTGCCTCATTTCTTTCCAGCCGTCGCATATCCTCTGCTGTTGCTGCCCATGTCTCACTACCATGCAGCATCGCACTCCTCGCACAGGCATCATACAACCGGCCTTTCGTACGCAGGGAGAAACCCTTCTTCGTCAACAGAGGAAGCAGCTCCCTAAACTTCTTCCAACCCGTCCTTATTCTAGATACTATGGCCTCGGAACACCCTCCTCCCATGCTAATCTGATCTCCTAGGTACCGGAAGCTAGCCACCACTTCTATAGCGCCCTCTCGCATTTGAAAAATGTGTCTATCAGTGCGACTTCTACTGTCTAATTTCCCTGTACATCTACTGCATACATATTTCTCCCTACCTGTTAGTTTGCCTGCTATCCCGCTACATCTCTTGTGTACCCAGCATTGTGTGCATTTTATAGAATTTATGCCAGTTCCTTTTCTGCATATCGAACATGGCCATTTCCCTGACGGAATCAGGGTTTTGTCCTCTTTTCTACTCATCAACACTTTTGTCTTAGCTAGATTTACTCTCAGTCCTCTTGCTTCCAACTGCTGTTTCCTTAGCCAGAATTTATTCTCTAGCTCCTCTATTGATTCTGCTATAAGAGCCAGATCATCAGCATAGAGAAGTTCCCATGGACAGCCAGTCTTAAACTCCTCTGTTATGGCTTGGAGGACTATAATGAACAAGAGCGGGCTGAGGACCGAACCCTGATGTACTCCTACTTGTATCTGGAATTCCTCACTAAACTCCATTCCTACCCTGACTTTACTGAGAGTACCTCTGTACAAAGTTTGCACTGTCCTCACAAGCCATTCCTCAACACCTAGCTTCCTTAGGGACCACCAGATGACAGATCGGGGTACCCTATCAAAGGCCTTCTCTAGGTCAACAAAGGCTAAGTATAGTGGCTTATTCTTCTCTAAGAACCTCTCTTGCATTTGTCTCACCAAGAAGAGGGCATCTGTTGTACTCTTCCCAGGCACAAAACCAAACTGCATCTCATCTAGTTTGACCATTTCTCTAATTAGTTGTGCTAAAATACTTTCTGCCACTTTCATAACCTGATCTATCAGTTTTATACCCCTATAATTGCTCCTCTCCAAAGCATCCCCTTTACCTTTGTAGCAATTTATGAGAATACTGCTGCACCAGTCTTTGGGTATGACACCACCATATATAGCCTGATTGATGATGCGTGCAACCAGTTTAGTGCCTACGTCCCCTGATGCCTTCAGCATCTCAGCAACTATTCCCGATGGTCCGGCCGCCTTACCATTTTTCATTTCCCTAATCGCCTCTTGGACCCTATATTCGTCAATCTCAATAGCTGGTCCCTCTGTCGGATCTACCAAGGGTAATTTCTCTCTCTCCCATTCGTTCTCCACATTCATCAGTCTCTCATAATGACATTTCCAGGCCTCCTTTTTCTGGTCATTTGTGACACTAAGTACACCGGCATCATCCCGGACACATTTATCTCCAACAACATCCTGATTTGCATTGACACACTGCCTTGCAATGTGGAACACCGCACGCCTCTGATCTTCCCGTCGCAGAACATTGGCAAACCTCCTACTCTCTGCCTCCCTGCGTGCTAAGTACACCTGACGTCTAGCTTCTCTCTTAGTGGCTGTATATTCTTCCCTACTCCCACCCTTTTTCCAAGCCTTCCATGCTAGTCTTTTGTCTCTAATGGCCTTATCTACTGTGCTGTTCCACCACCAGGTCACTCTCTGTCTGGTTGGAGCTCTGCTCCAGCCACAGGTTTCATCAGTAGCCTGCAGCAAGTTGTCACGTAAGAACTTCCAGTTATTATCTATGTCATACGTCTCTAAATCGTCTTCTTTTTCGTCATATACATCTTGAAGGGCTTTCCTAAATTTGTATTTTAGTGAAAGGTCTTTTAGCTTCCAGACCTTTCTTCTCCACACCTTCCTATATGTCTCATTCCATCTCTTGCTTACTGAGATATCACTAACAACTAACCTATGCTGTGGGGTACATTCTTCCCCAGGGTATGCCTTGGTATTAGACACTATCTGCCTGTCCCGCTGCCTAACTAGCAGGAAGTCAATCTGGCTTATGTGCTCACCAGATTTGTAGGTTATTAGGTGATTGGCAGGTTTCTGGAAGTTTGTGTTGCAAATAGTCAATGTACTCGCATCACAAAATTCAAGAAGTCTCACTCCTTCTTCATTTCTTGAACCGTAACCGTGCCCACCATGTACCCCAGTGTAACCATCCTGGAGCTGTCCAACATGACCATTGAAGTCTCCTGCTAGCATAACGATATCTCCGTCCTCTGTCATTGTGGTTGTTTGCAAAAGTTGCTCATAAAAGCAGTCTTTCTCATCTTTGCCTAGGCCTGCTTGGGGAGCATAGACCGAGATGATTGTCAGTAGTCTTCTACCTACAACTAATCTAAGCTTAATTATTCGATTACTAACTCGAACTACCTCTATTGTCTTATTGATCCATTTCTCAGCCAGGAAAATGCCTACTCCCCCTAACCCATCATCCTTACCTACCCAGAATAGCTTATAGCTAAGACGCTTGCCTACGACTAGTCTCGCAGAGGCACCTCTCCATCTCACCTCTTGCACGCAGCACACATCCACCTGCCTTCTCTCCAGCATCTCCGCTATTTCAGCAGATCTACCTCTGAGAGTGCCAACATTAAGTGTTGCAACTCTGAGATGCGACGTCTTCATATTTTGTTGTTCCTATGCTGTTTTGTTGCTGTGCTGATAAGCTTTTTGGCATTGATACACTGGTTGGATGCCCTTCCTAACATTATATATATATATATATATATATATATTCATTGAAGTTGGTGGTTCACCACTGGATCATTCTGTATAGTTAACCATAATGCAATAGTAGGAAACGCACTCAATGTAATGCAACTCAATCATCTTTGGTTTAAGATTCTGTTAGTGATGCGTGAATGGAGTTAAATATTATTATTATTCAATGATATATATATATTTATATAATCATTATCATAGGTTGGGTGATGAAGGATATGAATGGGTTGGGGGACTAAAGGATGTGAGTGGTGGAAACTAAAGGTTGTGAGTGGACTAGATGGTGGTCAAGGAGTGTATTTTCAGACAGAGACCTCTCTGCCTGTCTACCTACACAGTTACCATCCTCTCCATGCTCATTTTATCCCACGAGTCTTCTGTAGCATTCCTTGTCACCAGTCAACTCCTTCAACTTTGTGTCATTTCCTTCATGTGGTTCAGCTGTGTGAGGGCAGCCTTTACCACATCATCTCAAGTTTTGTTAAGTCTACCTCTTCCCTAAATTCTTCATACAGACACTGATACCTGTATTTAGTTTTAATTTATGAAGAAACATTTGTCTATCTTTACATCAATATTAATGAACTCCTCTTCCGAAACTCCTCTTTACCAAAACAAATGTGTGTGATGTATATAAACATAATCTATAGTCATTATGCATTGTCTACTATTTTAATTACCCAACTAAGAAGATTATTTTCCTTTTTTTCTTTTTTTTTTTTTTTACCTTTTTACTATTCCTACTGACCTATAAATAAACTATGATCTAGTCAAAATAACCAAAACAAGTAACACACACACACACACACACACACACACACACACACACACACACACACACACACTCACACTGTCTGTTTGACGAGACAACCAAAACAATAATCTGTATTTTAATTCAAACCTTACTATAAATGCTTTAATTCTTATTTGCTATCTCCTTGATGGATACTCTGTTGGTTTCAACAATGAGCATTCAGTTGTTGGATCAACTAAATGCACTGCTTGTTAACCCTTTCATTACTGTATTTTTAATTAAATACATTTTATTTGAAATATTAATAAAGAATTTAGAGGGATATACTAAAATTGTGAAGGTGCATGGTTTCGTGGTTAGATTGTTGGACTTGCAATAGTGAGGTTGTGAGTTTGATTTCCAGACTGGGTGATGCGTTGACACTTTATTTCACATTGTTCCAGTTCACTCAGCTGTAGGGTCAATTCTTCCTCTATATCACTTTGTTACTTCTTCTCTTTTACTTTCTATCCTTCTTTTGGAAGTAATCTGTTGTGTTTAGGCCTGGAGAGGGGTGGGCTCTGTCAGGCTTAAAATGCTCCAGAAACGATGTATGTCAATACAGCACCCCTACAACTCCATTAAGAGTTACAGCACCATACTATACCATTATTTGCTCAATTCAGTTTAGTCAAAACTGAGTTAAATCTAATTGCTAGGTGTTGAATGAGTTATTTTTATTTTTCTATTCAGTCAACATGACACAACTTAAAAAAGAAAAATTGGAAGTAAAAAATAAACAAATGGTAAGATGTCCCATGCATTATTATCCTTCAAATAATGGAGATTATCAGTTTAACAAGGATTATAACATTATGTAATTACTTAGCTTGTATATTTTAGTTAGCTTTTGTTTTCTGTTTAGTTTAAATAAATCATCAACACAACTGGATGACCTGACAGCTAACATGATATTTCAACCTAGCTGGATACTTCTAGAATAAATAAATAATCAACATGTGTTATTGAATTGGGGTTTCAAAACCATTCATTGGATTTAGTGTTGAACTTTAAACCACAAAAATTCTATTTGCTTTGATCTACATTAACCCTTAAGCATTTACATGACTCTATATTTACTATTGTATTTTCACGGTAAAGGCTTTACCTCACATTATTATCTCACATATTACTGAATCAATGAGATTTTGATGACTTTTATTTTGAGAACAATACCTAACATCAGTGAGTGACCTGTTACGGCTGCTTAGAACAGAATGAGATGAAAGAATTCCAACCGGATACAGCCAGGTTAATGGGAAGTAAGTAGTTCATTACTGAACATTTGACTACCAGCCCAAGTTTCACTGCCCAGCTTGTCCACAGAGGACAAACTGTCCAAGTATTGGCTGCTCTCTGATAGGTTTGTGGTTGAGCCTGTAGTAGCAAGGAGACTTCCGGCATTCTTGGCCCCCACACCACATCACTGCTCACTGCATTCAGAGTTTACCTTAGTTTACTATAAATTTTCACAATAACCTGTCCACTGGAAAAGACACTATAAATATTTGAATCAAATCCATTTTTAGATATTTTCTGCTAAATCTTGACAGGATTTTAATAGTTGAATAAACTAAATTATGCATTCATATTTGAATATACAGCTATACTAGTATATGCCTTGTGTGTTAGTATATATTTATAACCAATAATGTTATACTCTATATAGAGAGAAAATTATAATTTACAACTTTAGTTATACCTACCTTAACCCTTTAGCATTTACATTACTCTATATATATACTATTGTATTTTCATGGTAAACACTTTACCTCACATCATTATTTCACATATTATTGAATCTATGAGATTTTGAGAATAATGCCTTAACAACAGTAGCAGCATCAGGTTACGGCCAGTTTGAACAGAAAGAGGTGAGAGAATTCTGACCAGATATGGGCAGTTTAAATGCTAAAGGGTTAAATTTATCTCAGGTTTTCTAATGTATGCTGTTTTGTGCATAAACATTTATTATTGAACAAATCTCCTAAATGGATTGTTTGATGTCCATCAAATATGGTGATACTCATTTCAATGTACTTTTGTTGTCATTTGTTCTATTTTCTCTCTTTGTTTCATATTTTCTCCTGTCTCCTTTATCGATTTAACAATCCAATAAACATCTCAATTCACTCTTTAACTATTTGTTATTCTATCTTTGTTGTATTGACCTGTAACAATAGCTAATTCGAAACGCTGCAATAGACTTTGCTAAAATCAATATAGTATTTGTATATTTTGCGTGAAGTCTCTTTTTCTCTGTCTCTTTCTCTCACTCTCTCTATCTCTGTTATTAAATATGGCCTAATTGCAAATAATCTATAAACATTGAAGAAGAGATCAAATGATAGTTATCCTCACTCTTACATAGAAAAATAAATACCAGTTCATAAATGCAACCAATCATATAGTAATTAAACCGTAGCTTTCTGTTTTAAACTATTTTGTTTAACAAGAAAACGTTATTTCTAATTCCTTGATGTTTATATATTACATATACCCAGAATTGAAAATTTAATTCAGTATCTTTTTTTTTTCATCACTTCACATTGACAAAAACTTTTGTTTGAAATACTTTAGTAATTTCAAAGATAAGAATGTTTTCTTGAATAAAAATCAAACATAGGAAAATATTAGATTTTAAAAAATTTCTTTTATAAATTGATATTTAAATTCAAACATGAGTAGAACTTCAGTAGAAAAGAATTGATTTTTTAAAAATATTCTTTTATTGATTTGAATTGATTTTCAATTTTCTTATTGATTTTCAATTCGAGGTTGAATCTGTTTCAGATTTCATCTTTTTATTGAAATTAAATTTTAATCTCTTTCTCTTATCCTATGTTTATTTTAAACTTTGAAGAAAACAGTTTGGGTTTCTGAATTTGTATTTTAAAGTTTAAAACGCAAATCAAAGTTTAGAACATAGTTTAACATTTAAACTGACCATCAGCACAGTTTAAAACACTGTTATCTATTTAACAGCATTTGGATGAAAATACTCCCCAAATTGAAACTCAAGAATTTAAAAACCCTTAAAACCCTTGACTATTCTTAGTTTCTTAATTTTCCAGCAATTTTAAGGGCTGGGAAAGTTGATTATATCGACCCCAGTACTTGTACATTATTTGACCTTTTAGTGACCTTTGAAGGGTAAAAGACAAAGTTAATCTAAGCTGTATTTAAACTCAGATTGGAAAAAGCCTAAATAAATATTTACTGTGGGGCAGTTTATTATCTCCTTTTTTCTTCGAGAACCACTAAGAAATACCACTGGATTTTATTTCTTTTGTCAATTAAGAAACAAATGTTCATTTGATTGAGATTTTTTTGTATACAACATTCAGTACATCACCCCTTCATTTATCTACAACCATGCCTATGGTTTATTTCAGTTGTTTCCTTTAACTAATTATATATATTTATATGTACTGGATTTGTATACATACAAAAATAGAATCCTGATGATGTGGTATATAGTTACTATAGGTATAAAAGATATAATTACACCTACATATTTACATATTCTGTATATATACACATACTTGTCAGTTAATTGGCAGTGCCTCTTCCAGGTTTTTTCCTATTTGGCAGCAAATTTACTTTACTCTTGACCTGTCTGTGATAGCTAAATCAAAAACAAAAATAAAAGGTACAGACATATTCTTTCACATTATATATCACACACATTACACACACTATCAAATTCCATAAATCAACAATCATCAAATAGTTTATCAGAGACTGTACATTTGGTACCACAATAAAAAGCACCCAGTCAATGCTGTGAGTGTGGTTGGCATTAGGATGGCCATCCAGTTGTAGAAACCAAGCCAGAAACAGTTCTGTATGAGCAAGACATGGTCATCTGATCTGACATGTCTCACAACAAGTCAACTCATCTAACCCATGCTACACACACATGAGTGTAACCATGGAAAATAGCGCCTATGGCAAGCTGTGAAATTGGACCCCTGCTCAAACATCTATAATCCATAATCCAACCACCATAGTGCTTCTCACCCATGATAATCAAAGACAGATCATCTGAAGAAGTTTCTTTTTTCACTCTCCGATGATAGCTTACCTGACTTTAATAGAAAGTGTTCCTAATAGAAAGTGTTCCTAGTTCAAGTGACGCCCATGGCACGCGCCATGCTTGCTATACACTAGTTACGCCTCTGCGCACGCACGCACACACACACACACACTGACAGAGAGTTGGGGGAGAGCGGTTGTGTGCTTTCTTTCTCACAACTCATATACAAATATTATTTTTGCTGTTGGTTTCAAGAAATTTGCTAAAAGCAAAAGCTTGAAAGATGTCTGACTAAACCACATTGTTCTGGACTACACTTGAGAATTTTCACCTGTCAGCAGATGCAAGAAGGATGTGTTTGCAGAACTTTCTTCTGACCTATTCTATCAACACTAGTAATTGTTTCAACAACCAAATCAGCTCTCCTACTAACTATTTTATCTCACTTTACCTCCACATATATTTCACTCCCACAACCTATGGCTAAGTAACAACAACAACAACTACTACTACTACATACGCATTATCAAGCTTAGTTTGGTAGATCAGGTGTGTATAAAATGTATATATCTTATTTTTCACTGAAACAAATGAGAACTGGGGCTATTCTACACACATATTGACAAAGTAAAACACAAACCCCTTATCAACTGCTACAATAAAGCAGCCCTTACACAATCCCCTTGACCTGCAAGAAATAGCAGCTAAAACTCTCATATCACCGCTTACTGTTTAAAAAATGAAAGAACACATTAAATAATGAAATACTGTCTTAAATAAACAGACGGGATGGTCACAGCTGGTACACTTTTCATTGTCTGCTCTATCAGAGCTGACCTGATACTAAATTAAAGATATTCACGACAGAAGTTCTCAACCTTTTTATTCTGTTTTCCTTGTGACAACATTATGAAAGTAAACTTTACCCCCCTGTCTTGTTTTGTTCAGTAATATTTGAGAATAAATCTTTGACATAATACAGCAACCATTAAAAGGGGAAATTTTAAAATACAGACAACTAGAGAGAATGACTGACTAGCATTCAGCCATATTGCTGTTTTCTTTTCTTTTTGTCATTCATTTATGAAATACTATTGATGTACATTTTATGATAGCTCTAACCAAGTTAAACCTATGCAAGAGTGGCACCGGATGAGGTACATAACACCATTTTCTGGGCTAATAACATAAGTTCTAGTTCAGTTCATGGAAGTAAATCTATTCCACATGCTACCACTATAAATGAAACTTAAGGGGCAATCCACCTCATGTTCCTGGCCGACATGATTTAAAAGGCATTGCAAGGGAGACGTGCTGGAACAGCTACTCACCTTGCGGGACTCACACATGTGGGTAGCCAGCTTCACTCTGATTGCAGTGAGTAAGGATGTGGTCTGGGGACCAAGAATGCCGATAGTCACCACTGTCACAGGCTCAACCACAAACCTATCAGAGAGTAGCTGATACCTGCACAGTCCTCTCAAGTAGACTATTACATTGGTAACACAGTAAATAAGAAGTTTAAAATACATTTAAGTCCAAAATGGTAGAAAGAAAACAAATTAATCTTCTTTTTCGCCCACTTATTCCTGAGAGGGTTGTGGGGCAGAGTCCTCAAACATTCCTTCCAGCGGGTCCTGTCAAAAGCAAACCATCTTCAGCTGATCTGGCTAGATCCCCAAGCGAGACCAGCCAAGCTCATGGATGTTATCCAACCATCTTGCTCAGGGTCTACCCCTGGGTCTCCTGCTGGTTGGTTTTGCCCGTAAAATGAGTCCAGCGATTCTTTCCTGAGACAAATTAATAATTTGATAAATAAAAGAGACCCACTTCAAATTTTCTTCTCAATTTCAGTTTGATTTTAATCATAATTGAGAAAAATATGTACAAATCCAGAACCAGTAAGTAAGATTTACCTACTGGGGGTGAATTTATATCCAGTTGCACTATAGAACTATAGTGATACTACTTTACTCAATATATTATCAAGCTTAGGTAATTAAGGTGTCTATAAAAAGTATATAGCTTTCTTCAATGTGATAAATGAGAACTGGTGCTATTCTCTATCTCCAGTTCTCATATATGACTAACACTTTACCGTTCACAACTGGCTTCTTTCCAGTTTGCTGTATAGACAAACTGAGCTACATAAAACATATTTAAAACCTTGGTTTTAACTTTAGCAACCACTACTTTACTATTAAACTGTACTTTTTATACATACTTATAAACATACATAGATACTAATGCATGCATACACATCTACACACAAGTATGTATAGATACACACACATACATCCTTATACTTATTCATGTACATGTATGCGCACACATACATATATCCTTATACATACTCTTACATATTAACACACAAATATATACACATAAATGTGTATAGATGCCCATGAGCATAATCTTCATTCTTTATACTCACCTCTCCTTCCAATTAAGAATGTTTTTTTGTTGTTGTTTTTATTTTTTTGTTTCCAAAGAATTAGTTTAAATATAACCACCACCCATCCATCTCTCAGCCCTCCTTTCTATTTCTCTCTTCTATCTTTTTCTTCAGTCTTTTTTCTCCCTTACCTCCCTCCCTCTCTCTCTCTGCCTTCTCCATCTATCATGTTCTCTCTCTGTCTGTAACCCTGGTTAACTCAATGCCGTAATAAAGAAACTTGCCCAAGGTGCTATGCAGTGAGGTCAAGTTCAGAACCAATGTGATTAAGAAACAAACTTCTTAACAACAGAGTCATACACTTGCAACCATACACAGAGAATGTATCAGTTAGAACACACACCAACCAAACACTATTCATTACATGGAGATGGGATTATAGGCCCCAAATAATATTGGATGAAAGAGGGATTAAAGTGATTAGTATAGGGAAACTGTAACCAAGGCTGATCTCAAACTGTTCTGGAATGTTTGCCAGAGGATATTGATCTATTTCTAGGAATCACTAAATAAGTTTGAGCTAACTTGGGTGGCTCCACTCAATCACTTGACCTCTTAGAAATAGCAGCTAAATCTCCCTTAAATCACACCCTGCCATTCTAAAATAAAGAAAGGATTCATTGAATAATGTGGTCCTAGGTGTACTGTCTAAAAAAGTGATTGTCGCAACTCGTATCTCAGGGCTAACTTTGGGCTAAACAATGACTACAAAATAGGTTTAGATTTAGGCTTAATTTAATTGCTTCTACTTTTGGCACAAGACCAGCAATTACCCAGTGAATTACTGGTACTTTATTTTATCGACCCCGTAAGGATGAAAGGCAAAGTTAACCTCGACGGGATTTGAACTCAGACCGTAAAGGGACGTAACTATGCTGGAAAGCATGGCGTCCGACCCTCTACCGATACTGCCAATTCACCAATTTAATTTAATAAAGCTACACGAGAGTTGAGAGTAATAGATTTAGATCTAGGCTCAATTTAATAAAGCTACCCAAGAGCTGACAAAAATAGATTTAGATCTCGGCTCAATTTAATAAAGCTACACAAGATGATGATGATGGCCGTAGGGTGGAAGTGGAACACAGATAAATATATACATTCATTCACACATACAGTTTAACCCTTTAATGTTCAAACCGGCCAAAACCGGCCAGAATTCCCTACTACCTTTTTCTGTTGAAACTGGCTGTAACTGGTCGCTCAAACTGATGTTAAGGTATTCTCAAAATAAATACTTTCAAAATCTCATAGATTCGATATTATGTGAGAGGATTATGCGAGGTAAAGCCTTTACCATGAAAATATAATAGTATATATAGAGTAAGGTGAATACTAAAGGGTTAATAAAGCTACACAACTGCTGAAATGACAAAAAATTCAGTTATTTCAATCACTGAAAACTTTTTTTAAAAGTTGAAACCTATTCTAGAATGTCTGAATATTATAGTGAATCATTTCTGTAATCAACCAAGATTTAAATATGAAGATAAAAGGCATTGTAACTTTCTTTCATTATTTCCAAAGAGTGGTGGATCGGCATTAATTCCAGAGAGTGGTGGAGAGCGTCGGACAACATGCTTTGCAGCATGTAGTCACAGCCCTTTACATTCTGAGTTCAAATCCTGTCAAGTTTAACTTTGTCTTTCATCCTTATGGGGTCAATAAAATAAAGTACCAAGGGTCGATTTAATTTACCTCTCCTCCCCAAAAATTGTTGGCATTTTGCCTAAACCAGAAACCATTATTTCCAGAGAATACATAGTTTTTCATATATATATATCTTTACTAAGGCCAGGCTTAATTCTTGTTACTCTTGAGTTTCATGTGTGCTCGCAGGGTCATCAGGAGAAACCCCAGAGCAACAAGACTCAAGCATGGTCTTAATATTGAGTATGCATTCTTACAACTACCATCACTAATCATGTAGACATACATACACACACATATGCATACATATACACACTCACACACACATATGTACATGCAAAGTTGTCAGCTTGTTGCAATTCCAATGGATAACATCGACCAGATGTTTTCAGCTGTTCACCTCACCAATTATGCCATTCTAGGGTGGGGTTTGGTGCAACCAAACCAGTGGAGGCACCTTTTGAGTAGCCTTTGGAGAAAATCAATTCAAAAGCAACAATGAATTTCAGAGTTTCATCCAAAATCCAATGTGCGGATGTGGCCAGACACACACACACACACATTAAGATTTCTGTATTCTCTAAAAAATCCACTGAAATAGAATATACAATTAACTCACTTGCCTATGTTTATTTCCAACACAATTATGATCATCTTTTCTCTCATTAGTTAAGAATTTTAAATGAAATAGAAAACAACAACAAAATAAAATCTTTCAGAGGATAAAGAATATTTAAAAAAAAAAAACAAAGTAAAAACATTTTCTCACATTAAAGGAGGTAAATGCTGGGGACAGTATTGATGATTGTTAGGAAAGAATGATGGGACTTTCATGCTTAAATAAATAATGGTTGCTGATTTAGGCACAAGGCCAACAATTTGGGGGACAGGGAAAGACGATTGAATCGACCCCAGTGCATTACTGGTGCTTTATCTTATTAACCCCTTAAGCATGAAAGGCAATGTAAAGGGATGTAACTATATGTGGCAAAGCATGGTGTCTGATGCTCTACTGTTACTACCAATACCCCACCTCCATCATTAAACAGATAATAACAACGCTGTGAGACAGAGGGGTAGAGAGGTGGGAGGAGTGAGAGGTACAGACAAATAATAACATTGTGAGACAGAGAGATAGAAATATTGATAGACAGATAAATAGAGGTGAGGTGAGTGAGAGGTACAGACAAATATTTAAAGACAAGGAAATAAAAATGTGGATAAAGATGGATAAATAGAAATACTATTAAAGAGGGGGGAAAAAAACTGACAATTAAAGAGGAGACAAGAATATATATTTATAGGGAGAAATGAGAAAGGCAGAAAAATAGTGCATTAGAGAAAGAGGGAGAGAAATAATTTGAAAAATAATTTCCTTCTAGATTACAACAGTTAAAAAGTGCAAAGATTTTTGTATTATTTTTTTAGTTGTTTTCCTTATGTTAGTCATCTACTTTACACACTTACTTTTTACATTATCTTTTATAATAATTATAAGAGAAATATTAAAAACTAATAATTTTATTTTATTAAATAAATGGCTGTATGGTTATGGTATTGAACTATTTATTTCTGACCAAATGAACATGATTTCAAGCCATTGTGTTGTGAATGTGAACTTCTGATTAAAGCACATAACACTGCTTGCCTCTGTTTGCTTGATTGTAAAAAAAACAAAAAAAAAACAAAACAAGTTCAGCTTCATGTTTCATAGTTGAGTAATTTAA
Organism: Eledone cirrhosa; assembly: GCA_964016885.1. Classification (NCBI taxonomy): domain Eukaryota; kingdom Metazoa; phylum Mollusca; class Cephalopoda; order Octopoda; family Eledonidae; genus Eledone; species Eledone cirrhosa. The sequence goes on from OZ024740.1 coordinate 195,993,324, forward strand.
TAGCAGAAAGTGGTTGTGATGGTGACTCAACAAAAGGTGCCCAGCCCACACTGTAAGGTGGCCGTATAGGTGTCACAACAAAAAGCGCCCAGCCCACACTGTAAGGTGGTCGTGTAGGTGTCACAACAAAAAGCACCCAGCCCACACTTTAAAGTAGACGTGGAGGTGTCACAACAAAAAGCACCCAGCCCACACTGTGAAGTGGTTGTATAGGCATCACAACATAGAAACCAAACCAAAATCAATTCTATATGAGCAAGACATGGTCATTTGACATTGACTTGCCTTAAATAGGACAACCCATTTAACCCATGCTAGCATGCAAAATGGACATTAAATGGTGATGATGATGTATCCAGCTGTAACCATTGAATGGATCTAAACACCATTGGAGAGAAGTGTAACCATTTCTTCCCAATGATTTTCCTATTCTCTCTAGTACATCATGATTCTCACATTTCAGAACATGTGTGCTAATGTCTCATTTTTCTTCTAGCTACATTATATTGTCCTTTGCTGCCCCCTTTCTTCCATTTTTTACTGACCTAGCTCTTAGCTTATATAGCTCTATCAACAATACTATTCCACCAGCATGTCACCATCCATCTTGTTCGGGCCTTACATTCAGCAGGTTGCCCTCTCTCTGATAAGTTTCAGTCTCCTCTCCCTTCCTGTCATAAACATTAACTAGTACTTCTCTGAACCTATAACTGCTCAAAGGCTCTTTCTGCTTCCATACCTTTCTTCTCTAAATTGTCTTGTGTCTGAAGTCACTGTTCCTTAGTCTATAATCAGAGAAAACTTAGCTTTCATAACTGTCTGTCTATATAGTTTCCTGGTGATTAGAGAGTCTTAACTTGTGTGTTTGTCTGATTGGTAGGTAATCAGGTGGCTGACCAGTTTGTTGAAATTAGTGCTGTGATTATATCATTTGCTTCATAGAACTCTTAAATCTTGATCCTTCCCCATTCTTTGTACTATATACATGGCTTCAATATAAGCTAGAAAAGCTATAATGTTGTCAAACATGTCTACTAAAATCACTAGTTGTGACAATAAGAAATGTCATTTATTATTGAGGTCAGCTGTATAAGGGACTTATAATGGTGGTCCTTCCATTCATCTGTCAATCCTGATTGTAGTGCATATGCAACTGATAAATGTTGCTGTCATGTTGTCTATAACTAGCCTTAGCTTAATTAATTTTTTGCACACTCAGGATTACTTGATCCATTTCTCTACTAACAAAAAGTCTATTCCACCCACACCAGAAGAATTTGTATGTGTGTGTATATATATATGTGTGTGTGTGCATGCATGTGTATAATTATGTATGTATATATATATATATATATGTGTGTGTGTGTGTGTGTAAAATGAAAGATTAACAAAGGATTATAATTATAGCATTTAATAGATTTTAAACTATTTCTTTAGACTAACGAGAATATTCCATTCCTGCAAGAATAACTCCTTAGAATCAATCAAATAGAAATATATAAATACCTTATGTGTTTTAAAATTCCAGTGAGAGAAAAAAATGAAAAACCTATGCAATAGGATTCAAATATTGTAGGGGAAAAGGTTCAAATTTATGGAAGTCTAAAGACGGGATTAAAATTTATCAGTTCATTACCTATCTTGCTGTGGACTATAAAATCATATTGAGCTTTAAATTTTCTTTGCCGTTATATATGGTTGTATTATCAACTAACTTAAATTTGTGTGTGTATATGTATTTCTCCATTGTGATCCTGTCTCTATTTGTACTCCTAAAGAAGGGCTTAAGCCCGACACAGCGAACTTTCTCTCCTCTTTCCAGTATAAAGTGTGAAACTAATAAGACTTTTTGTACCTCTGTTTGTTGTCTCCTTGAACTATATACTATATTTATTTAGCTTTGTACATTGCTATTTAATAATCCTATTTTATTTTTCTAAATTTGTTTCAGATCTCCATTAGATTTTGAAGATTGCAGATACCTATGCTATAACAATTGCACTGAAAGTATTACTGTTGGTTTAATTCAAGATTCATGATGTTCCAAGTAGCTCCCCAAAATGATTATTTACAGACATACCAATACAGAAGAAACTCCACACATTGTAAGAAAATATTCCAGCATTTTTTCTATTTCATTTTCTTTTTCTTTTATAAGTTACATATTTATTGATGATTGTTGAAAGCTGTAAATATTATACAAAAAATGATGTACTATTGCATGGAGATGCTATGTAATAGTGTGAAGACCATTAAAGATGGAAAAAAGATGCTGCCACTGGACACGATGAGGAATTGAACCCCATATCTCCCAGCTACTAGCCAGTATCTGGGAAATATGGGGTTCAATTCCTCATAGCAAAATAATAATAATAATAATAATTGTTTCTACTATAGGCACAAGAACAGCAATTTGAAGGGGTGAGGAAAGTCAATTAAATTGACGACTCCAGTTCATTACTGGTGCTTTATTTTATCAACCCCTTAAAGATGAAAGACAAAACTAATTTCAGTGGTATTTGAACTCAGAACGCAAAGGGCCGTAACTCTATGCAGCAAAGCAGGGTATCCGATGCTCTACCGATTCTGCCAATCCACTTCCCTTAGTAGTAATATTAATAACAAATAGTCACAGTAGAAGTAAGATTGTTTTACTTATGTAAATATCACTGAAGTTTAACTCAACTCAGAAATTTAAAAATAAAATTGTAATTTACATTTTTTGTTTCCCTCCTTAAAATTTGTTGGTGTCTCATTCTCTCTTAAATTTCCTGCCAGGAATTTTGGGTGGTGCTGAATCCTTGCATAAATTTATAATAGAATCATCTTCACTTGATATTAGCAGACATTCTTTCACTATTCATCATATCTGGGTGCAGGTATCAATGTAATTCAGAGGTCAGCACAAGCCATGTGAGTGAAATTGGGTAGGCAGAGACTGTACTAGAAGAACTGCACCTATTTTGCTACAGTTGATCATTTCTCTTTCCATTTCTGCTTAATGAAAGAAATCAACAAGATGCAACAGATACTATCAGACCATTTTGGTGACATTTCACATTTAAGATATGTCTCTCATTGCCATTTTGAGGCAGCCCAAGTGTTGCCTGCTGGTATTCTTGATTTCAGTGGTAGTGGAGTGTAGTGTGATGGGGGTGGCAGTGGAATGGAGTGTGATGGAGGTGACAGTTGAGGTTGGTGGCGGTGGTGGAATGTGATGGGGGAGGTGGTGGTAGTTGGTTGAGGGTAGTAATGGTAGTGGAGTGTGATGGAGGTGGTGGTAGTTGAGGCTGGTGGTGGTGGTGGTGGTAGTTTGTTTGGGGTGCGTGGTGGTGGAGTGTGATGGAGGCAGTGATGGTGCCAATGGTAGTAGTTAGTTGTGGGTGGGGGTGGCATAGAGATCTGAGAGGACTATATTGAGTATGTTTTAGCATCAGTAAATTAAGCAGACATCAATGCCATATCGTCATCAACAGTAATATTTTCACCATTATAATCTTTGCCATCTTCACATCTCTACTACATACACATTCTAATTTCTTTCTCTCTCTCTTTGTGTATATATATATTGTTGGTGTCTCATTCTCTCTTAAAGGTGGCCGTGGAGGTGCCACGGCAAAAAAGCACCCAGCCCACACTGTAAAGTGGACGTGTAGGCGCCACGAAAAAGCACCCAGCACTCACTGTAAATGAGGTTGGTGTTAGGAAGGGCATCCAGCTGTAGAAATCAAGCCAGATCAGTTCCTGTATGAGCAAGGCATGGTCAGCCGACCAGACACTGCCCACAACAGGACAACCCGTCTAACCCATGCTAGCGTGGAAGAACGGACGTAAAACGGTGATGATGATGATGATGATGATATATATATATATGTATGTATATATATACAGTCGGAGTCCGCTTAAGAGTATACCCTCGCGAATGGAAAATAGTATACTCTTAACCGGACTAAACTCTTATCCGGACTAAGTAAAAATATTCCATAGTATTATTATTTTGAGTCTTTCAATGATTAAAAATCGCTTTATTATCGTTTAAAATGCATTTATAAGTAAAAAAATGAAAGTTACACCAAAAAATTCAACAAGAATTATTGCAAATTATAGATAAATTAAGCAATATTTCAACATAGGTATGCAATTTTTATTCCTAAAAAATAGTCCAAAATGCTTTTTTGCACTTGATTGCTCGCAATTTTTTTTTCAATCAATTCCTCGATCTCAGACAGAGTATAATTTTCAAAATTTTCAAACGATTGCATCATATAGGACCGTACAGTCAACAAACCATTTATTCCTTCTTTTCCAGAGATCTAAAATATTGATAAATGATGAAAGTTATGTTAAGTACCTATGCACATTCATATTATAAATATAAGAATAATACATACTAACCTTTGAGTAATGGATAAAGCAGAGCGTTTCAAAGACATTTTTATGACAATGAATTATTATTTTTGTATTTGCATATATTAAACTTTAAATTGCCTTTAGAATTGCTTTTAGGTTGTATAAATGACATCATCGCATTTCATTTTGAATTGTTTTAAAATGGTTATGTTACATTATAAGCCCAATTTACTTTACCATATTCATTATACTCTTATTCGGACTAAATTATATAGAAAATATATAAACGGGAATTGATTATGCTATACTCTGATGCGAACTATACTCTTAACCAGACCCGTGCACTGTACAAAACATAGTACATAAATTCGGGAATTGATTATGCTATACTCTTAAGCGGCCTATACTCTTATCCAATATACTCTTAAGCGGACTCGACTGTATATATATATATATATATATATATATATATATATATATATATATACACATACATATGTATGTATTATTAGAAATGTAAGCTCTCGCCGTATTTTGACTAAAGAAATTAAAGAAATTATTTAGTCTGATAGTGGTGTTAAGAACCCTCGGAGAAATGGAAAAAGATGAGTATTGACGTACATGGGAGTCGAACCCACATCTTTGGTTATCCGGACCACTGTGCTACCATTTACACCAACACATCACCCATGTGTTGGTGTAAATGGTAGCACAGTGGTCCGGATAACCAAAGATGTGGGTTTGACTCCCATGTACGTCAATACTCATCTTTTTCCATTTCTCCGAGGGTTCTTAACCCCACTATCAGGCTAAATAATTTCTTTAATTTCTTTAGTCAAAATACGGCGAGAGCTTACATTTCTAATAATTTCAAACTTGCTCGCTGTTTCGAAAATATTCTTACTATATGTATGTATGTATATATATATAATAAGAAGTGCATTAGCAGCTAAAGTGTGTGATAAAGTTATATCTGTATAAATACAAAATGGACAACTGAGTCTGCAACAATGTGGGTGTGTATTTAATATGTAGACATACATATGCCAGAAAATAGAAATTTCCCTTTAAATTGAAATAATGATAAACGCACTTAAGCAATTTTCAGATCTAATAGAATCCTGATCAGAAGATGTATATATCATCCAATCAACCATAAGGAACCATGTATTTGATGGGAATATATACTCATACGCACTTAGTATTATTCTGTAATGGACCTACTAATTTGCATATAATTAACACTTGTGTTGGTAATTAATTAAGATATGTATTAAGAAGTGTTGTGTATGTATATGCATTCTTATGAACAAGTTTGTGTGCTTGTTTTCTATGTATATGTGTGTGCCTGTATGCTTTTGTAGGAGTGTGTTTTATATGTATACATGTGTTTTGTGTTTGTATGTGTGTGTGAGTATATTTGCCTGTTTTGTGTATGTGTACATGTCTGTGTGTATGCACACATGTTCTATAAGCATGTGCCTATTCTCTCTTATATGTCTAAAAAGTGAGAGAAAGGGAGAAGTGGGAGTTAGTGTGCCTACTTAAAATCATTTGATAATAGTATACAAGTTGTATTCTGACATATCTCTTCCTGATGAAATATTACTCAGCTAGCACCAGAGCTATATGTAGTTGCCAAATCCACTTAGGTTGATACTCCACCAATCCCAACTCCCACATTACTCATTCCTTATCACCTGCCACACCCACCACCACCCACCACATGTTTCATGTCTGAAATGTGGGGGACACTGTGTCTAATACAGGTGATAAGCTTATTGCACCGGCTGTTCAATATCCTTGGGAAAAGTAGTATTGAATATCACAAAACTAAATTTCTCATTAGATGAGAAACACATAGCCACACATCTCTCCATCTCACTTAACTTTTGAAAATCATTTAAATGTGAAACCAGTAAAATTATTATTAATAAATCTTCTTATAGACTCCAATTGTTTTTTCAACTTCTTTTTCCTATATTTTTACATGTGTGGGGTATAAAAAAAACTTACTTTCTTACACACACACACACACACACACACACACACACACACACACACACACACACACACACACACACACACACACACACACACACACACACACACACACACACACACACACACACACACACACACACACACACACACACACACACACACACACACACACACACACACACACACACACATCTGCACATACATACATTTAAATTATAAGTCACACCAACAATTTTTATGTGTTCATACTCTCTATATCATATTTTATCTAAACTAAACTGCTATTTATAGAATCTTTCATTCTCCCAGTACATCTATTTCTAAAATTCCAAATACTACTACAATTTGAAAGCAGGCCAAAGTTTTTAATTACCATAATGATGCAACATAAACAAATCTTCCTCCATCACCTTTGTACATTTTGTAGAAGTTTTTATGTATAAATACCTACAAAATCTGTCTTCCCACACAATTAACCCTTTAGCATTTACATTACTCTATATTTACTATTGTATTTTCATAGTAAGGGCTTTATCTCTCATAATATCAAATCTATGAGATTTTGATATTATTAATTTTGAGAACAATACGTTAACATCAGTATGAGCAGCTTATTACAGCCAATTTGAACAGAAAGAAGTGAGAGAATTCTGGCTGGATACAGCTGGTTTAAATGCTAAAGGGTTAAGGAACAAGCCTTAAAACAGATGTTCATAATAAATTTGACTCTTCAACCAATATTGAGTCCTTTTGGATTAAATGTGTTGTTAAAAGGCGAAAGATTTATCCACTTGGGATAATTGTTATTCCTCAATTTATAACCTTAGAATTCATATACACATGAATTAAATCCATATTGTTCATTTGTCCCCCCATTATTATACTAAGACCCAGAGAGTTGTCATATGTCTGGACAATGAAAACTCTTCCTTTATAGTAAATCACTATCTACTCTCACTCAACAATCATATACAAGATAAAACCAGTACATTATTGTATTTGTTAACTGACTTTCAGTTATATTTTTAACCAGAAACATGTACTCATTTTAGTTTATTTCTTTGTATATTTGTGTGTGTGTACATACACACACATATATATATAAGGATCCATAGAAGAGGTTGATAGCTTCTGCAACTAAGTAGCTTAAATTAGCAGTAAAGGCGGGTACTCCAAAAGCATAATAGCTAGAATATGGATAGGGTAGAAGAGGTTTAGAGAGATACTCCCACTGTGGACAATGAAAGGTTTCTCTCTAAGTACAAATGGACAGTTGTATGACACCTGTGTGCAAAGTGTGATGCTGTATGATAGTGAAACGTGAGCAGTGACTGCAGAGGACATACATAGGTTGGAGAGAAATGAAGTAACTATGCTTTGTTGAATGTGCAACGTAAATGTAAAAGGCAGAGCTTGGATGAACTGAGGGCGAAACTGGGTTTAAGAGGAATCTGGAGAGAAAGCGAGAGATCTTACTTCTCTGTAAGAAATTGGCTGTTTTAAATGCCCAAGAAACGTTTTATATCACTATGGTGCCCCTATGACTCCACCTAGAGTTGCAGATCCTTACATACGTAGAAAGATATATATATATATATATATATATCATCATCATCATCATTTTACGGCCGCTTTTCCCTGCTTGCAAGGGTGGGATGGGTCCTATTCAGCACAGCATCTCTCCACTTGTCACGGTCCTTCGTCATCTCCACCATGAGCTTCAGCAATCTGAGGTCTGTTCTCAGCACCTCCGCCCATGTTTTTCGTGGTCTACCTGTACCACGTCTTTCTTCAACTGGCATTTCCTGGCACTTCTTCACCCATCGGTCATCCTCCATTCGTATCACATGTCCATACCACCTCAGTCTCCTCTCCTGTACACTACATTCTATCCCTCTCAGACACAGTTTCTCTCTCAACACATTCATGCTGGGTCGTTCATGCACATTGACATTGCCATCGCATATCCAGCCGTCGCATATCCTCTGCTGTTGCTGCCCATGTCTCACTACCATGCAGCATTGCGCTCCTCACACAGGCATCATATAACCGGCCTTTCGTACACGGAGAAACCCTTCTTCGTCAGCAGAGGAAGCAGCTCCCTAAACTTCTTCCAACCCGTCCTTATTCTAGATACTATGGCCTTGGTACACCCCCCTCCCATGCTAATCTGATCTCCTAGGTACCGGTAGCTATCCACCACTTCTATAGCACCCGCCTACATTTGAAAAATGTGTCTATCAATGCGACTTCTACCGTCTAATTTCCCTGTACATCAACTGCATACGTATTTCTCCTTACCTGTTAGCTTGCCTGCTATCCCGCTACATCTCTTGTGTACCCAGGATCTGCATTGTGTGCATTTTATAGAATTTATGCCAGTTCCTTTTCTGCATATCGAACATGGCCATTTCCCTGACGGAATCAGAGTTTTGTCCTCTTTTCTACTCGTCAACACTTTTGTCTTAGCTAGGTTCACTCTCAGTCCTCTTGCTTCCAACTGCTGTTTCCATAGCCAGAATTTATTCTCTAGCTCTTCTACTGATTCTGCTATACGAACCAGATCATCAGCATAGAGAAGTTCCTATGGACAGCCAGTCTTAAACTCCTCTGTCATGGCTTGGAGGATTATAATGAACAAGAGCGGGCTGAGGACCGAACCTTGATGTACTCCTACTTGTATCTGGAATTCTTCACTAAACTCCATTCCTACCCTGACTTTACTGACAGTACCTCTGTACAAAGTTTGCACTGTCCTCACAAGCCATTCCTCAACACCTAGCTTCCTTAGGGACCACCAGATGACAGATCGGGGTACCCTATCAAAGGCCTTCTCTAGGTCAACAAAGGCTAACTATAGTGGCTTATTTTTCTCTAAGAACCTCTCTTGTAATTGTCTCACCAAGAAGAGGGCATCTGTTGTACTCTTCCCAGGCACAAAACCAAACTGCATCTCATCTAGTTTGACCCTTTTTCTAATTAGTTGTGCTAATATCTTTTCTGCCATTTTCATAACTTGATCCATCAGTTTTATACCCCTATAATTGCTCCTCTCCAAAGCATCCCCTTTACCTTTGTAGCAATTTATGAGAATACTGCTGCACCAGTCTTTGGGTATGACACCACCATATATAGCCTGATTGATGATGCGTGCAACCAGTTTAGTGCTTACGTCCCCTGATGCCTTCAGCATCTCAGCAACTATTCCCGATGGTCCAGCAGCCTTACCATTTTTCATTTCCTTAATCGCTTCTTGGACCCTATATTCGTCAATCTCAATAGCTGGTCCCTCTGTCGGATCTACTGAGGGTAATTTGTCTCTCTCCCATTCGTTCTCCACATTCATCAGTCTCTCATAGTGACATTTCCAGGCCTCCTTTTTCTGATCATTCGTGACACTAAGTACACCGGCATCATTCCGGACACATCTCCAACAACATCCTGATTTGCATTGACACACTGCCTTGCAATGTGGAACACCGCACGCCTCTGATCTTCCCGTCGCAGAACATTGGCAAACCTCCTACTCTCAGCCTCTCTGCGTGCTAAGTACACCTGACGTCTAGCTTCTCTCTTAGCGGCTGTATATCCTTGTCTACTCCCACCCTTTTTCCAAGCCTTCCATGCTAGTCTTTTGTCTCTAATGGCCTTATCTACTGTGCTGTTCCACCAACAGGTCACTCTCTGTCTGGTTGGAGCTCTGCTCCTGCCACAAGTTTCATCAGTAGCCTGCAGTAAGTTGTCACGTAAGAAATTCCAGTTATTATCTATGTCATACGTCTCTAAATCGTCTTCTTTTTCGTCATACACATCTTGAAGGGCTTTCCTAAATTTGTATTTTAGTGAAAGCTCTTTTAGCCTCCAGACCTTTCTTCTCCAGACCTTTCTTCTCCACACCTTCCTGTATGTCTCATTCCATCTCTTGCTTACTGAGATATCACTAACGACTAACCTATGCTGTGGGGTACATTCTTCCCCAGGGTATGCCTTGGTATTAGACACTATCTGCCTGTCCCGCTGCCTAACTAGTAAGAAGTCAATCTGGCTTATGTGCTCGCCAGATTTGTAGGTTATTAGGTGGTTGGCAGGTTTCTGGAAGATTGTGTTGCAAATAGTCAGTGTACTTGCATCACAAAATTCAAGAAGTCTCACTCCTTCTTCATTTCTTGAGCCGTAACCGTGCCCACCATGTACCCCAGTGTAACCATCCTGGAGCTGTCCAACATGACCATTGAAGTCACCTGCTAGCATAACGATGTCTCCGTCCTCTGTCATTGCGGTTGTTTGTAAAAGTTGCTCATAAAAGCAGTCTTTCTCATCTTTGCCTCGGCCTGCTTGGGGAGCATAGGCAGAGATGATTGTCAGTAGTCTCCTGCCTACAACTAATCTAAGCTTAATTATTCGATTATTAACTCAAACTACCTCTATTGTCTTATTGATCCATCTCTCAGCCAGGAAAATGCCTACTCTCCCTAACCCATCATCCTTACCTACCCAGAAAAACTTATAGCTAAGACGCTTGCCTACGACTAGTCTCGCAGAGGCACCCCTCCATCTCACCTCTTGCACGCAGCACACATCCACATACCTTCTCTCCAGCATCTCCGCTATTTCAGCAGATTTACCTCTGAGAGTGCTAACATTAAGTATGGACATGTGATGCGTATGAAGGATGACAGCTGCATAAAAAGGTGCAGAGCACTAGAAGTTGATGGAAACCGCGGAGTGGGGAGACCCAAGATGACTTGGGATGAGGTGATAAAAGCCGACCTTACCCAACTACACCTCTCAAAGTCAATGACACACGACCGTGACTTCTGGCGTCACGCAGTAATACAGGGTACCCGACCTCCCATGGGTACATGCTGAAGCATATAAACAATATGCCCCCCCCCCCCCCCCCCCCCACCGCAAGGTGGTCGTGGAGGTGCCACGGCAAAAAAGCACCCAGCCCACACTGTAAAGTGGACGTGTAGGCGCCACGAAAAAGCACCCAGCACTCACTGTAAATGAGGTTGGTGTTAGGAAGGGCATCCAGCTGTAGAAATCAAGCCAGATCAGTTCCTGTATGAGCAAGGCATGGTCAGCCGACCAGACACTGCCCACAACAGGACAACCCGTCTAACCCATGCTAGCGTGGAAGAACGGACGTAAAACGGTGATGATGATGATGATGATGATATATATATATATACATATACACACACACACACATATATATACCATCAACATCACCACAATGTTTTTCATGCTACCATGAGATACTTATCTACATGCATGTGTTTTCTGATAACAACTTTCCTTTGATATTGTCAAAGATGAAAAGATAAACATGTATGTCTGGTTTAAAAGGGTGTAACCACGTAACCATTTCAATACCAACAAACTTGAAACTACCTCTATTAATGCTCAAATTTAGGATTCAAATCAAGGTCTAAAATCTCATTATTTCATAAAAGATAGATTTCATTAGGTTAAGTTGGTGTCCTTGACCCTAGGACCAGCTCCCTACTCACCACCATCGGCATGGAGTTGGCTACCCAAATGTGTGAGCCTCGTGAGCTAGAATGGCTCTTCCCATGTGTCTCCCTCACCATCCTCCGGAGAAACACCTTCTCTATTCTCTCCGCCGGTACTGCGGGGCAGCCAGCATGTTGGCTCCCATTTGTATATAATAGGGAGACATGGGGAGAGCGAGAGAGACGGAGTCAGTGAGTGAAAGAAAGAGAACATCAATGCACACACATACTTGATAAGACAACGATAAATGTTATTTTGAGATGGTTATTTCACTAAACTTCTATAATTCTTGATAATTTTGAAGATTAAAACACAAAAACAGGATGTATATTTTGTAGGAAATATGGTCACAAAGTACTATGGTGTATGTATGTATGTATATATATATATATATATATATATATATATATATATATATATATATATATACATATCATCGTTTTACGTCCGTTCTTCCACGCTAGCATGGGTTAGACGGGTTGTCCTGTTGTGGGCAGTGTCCAGTTGGATGACCTTGTCTTGCTCATACGGGAACTGATTCTGGCTTGATTTCTACAGCTGGATGCCCTTCCTAACACCAACCTCATTTACAGTGAGTGCTGGGTGCTTTTTTGCCATGGCACCTACACGTCCACTTTACAGTGTGGGCTTGGTGCATTTTTGCCATGGCACCCCACGACCAATTTGCAGTGGAATGATAGGGACTCCAGTCCTATCATCCCATTTCTACAGCTGAGTAAACTGGAGCAATGTGAAATAAAGTGTCTTGCTCAAGGAAACAACACATCACCAGGTCCGAATATATATATATATATATAAATGGTTAGAGTGCTGGATTCACAATCATGAGATTGTGTCTTTGATTCCTAGAATGGGCAGTGGATTGTGTCCTTGGGCAAGTCACTTTATTTCACATTGTTCCAGTTCACTCAGCTAGAGAAATGAGTTGCGATGTCACTAATGCCAAGCTGTATTAGCCATTACCTTTCCCTTGGACAACATCAGTGGTGTGGAGAAGGTAGACAGGTATGCATGGGTGACTGATGGTCTTCCAAAAAAAAAAAAAAATAGCACTTTGCCTAGTCTTGTGCCTCAGCAGGGAAATTTTGGAAATGGGTTTTACTGAAGAAACTATTGAAGTAAACAAAATAGAGCGCAATAAAGAATTAGTGGTAGAAAACAATGGATTTGATGTGTTAGTCAACAGATTAAAAAATGCATCACCACCGATGTTCTAGTGATGAAATTGGCACTCTACCATTTTTTGTGATGCAAAACACAAAGGTTTCATTGTCAGAAATAAAGCACATGTTCTTATGCATGAGGGAAAGAAAGTAGTTGAATAGGGAATTTAGCAGAGGCATGATGTTGCAACAAAGTCACAATTAGATCTTTAACCCTTTAGCATTTAGACCAGCTGTATCTGACCAGAATTCTCTCACCTATTTCTGTTCAAAACGGCTATGACAGGCTGCTCATACTGATGTTAAGGTATTGTTCTCAAAATAAATAACATCAAAATCTCGTAGATTTGATATTATGTGAGATAATTATGTGAGGTAAAATGTTTACTGTGAAAATACAATTGTAAATATAGAGTAATGTAAATACTAAAGGGTTAATGGACCACAATGTGACTGTATAATTTTATTCCAGACAAATGTCTCCAGTTTTCCAGCAACACATTGCCCATGTAAAATAATGCTAAAGCAGAGACTGTGTATTTTAGAGCTTACTTCAGCAGCCTGCCAAAGTTCTCAGTGGCAGAGGTGGAGGGTTGCCTAAAACTGATAACAGCAGCTGAGATTCTGTAGGTGGCTAGTTATTGTGCAAGTGACAAATCACCTGTTTTTGGATAATCCATCCTATGTGTTTTATGAATACATGCCAGACTTGTTTGAGCCATTCTTGGCAGACATCTTTTGTAACTGGCAGCAGGCTGGACACATTCCCAGCGATTTGGGGGAGTGATGGCACTTCTGAGGAAGGACATAAACAATAAGAAGATCAACAATTTCCAGCCCATAACTGCAGTCTTTAAGATTTGGCCATGGTGTTTTGGGGAATAATGAGAGAGAGTACATACCGCTGGCAGTAAGGGTCATTTGGGATCAGTGATATTCCTTCAATGTCCTTCCATTGGGAAGTTTCAATTCATTTTAATTATTTATTTTTTGTATACTTTTACATTTCACAATTGATTCAGCATAAACTTCTATTACTCTTGTAATGTCTATTACTGTTGGAGCAGAGCATCAGACAACATGATGTGCGGCATAGAGTTACGGCCCTTTACGTTCTGGGTTCAAATCCTGTTGAGGTTAGCTTTGCTTTACAATAAAATAAAGCACCAGTAATGCACTTGGGTTGATTTAATTGACTTTCCCCTACCCTTCAAATTGTTGGCCTTGCGTCTAAATCAGAAACAATTATTACGGTATGTGTTGTTAATAGTTTCCTTCAAGTTTTTCACTGCACCTCTGTTTGTACTATTTTCTGCAGTAGTGTCTTTTGATAAATTATAGTGTCTTTTGATAAATTATAAATATAAAAATCTTACTAAATGTTTTTTTCTAAATATTTATTCTTTTGGTTATGATCTCTTTTTATCTTTTCATTTTGTTTTTCTCTTCTTTCACCAGATGGACCAAGACAAATGGGATTCTGGAGCCTGTGATCTGAATAACAGCAGCCACAATGACAGCATATTTCTAAAGAATGCTTCTATCAACACACCTCTTGCTGCAGAGGTCAGTATTAGACAGTGATTCTTAACCTTTTCTATCATGGCACCCCCTTGAAATTTTGAAATTCTACCCAACACACCTAGGCCTAGCAGATAAGACTAAAGAAGTTGAATTTTCAGGTCAAATTATCAGCTTCTTAGCTGCTACTATTTAATTAATTAACTAGTATAATTAATAAACACAAATTTTTGAAAATAACAGAAAATATCCAATAAAAAATATTTAAATCTTTAATGTGACTTCTGTTCTTGCTTCTTCTCTGTACCCCCAAGAACTGAACCTCGCACCCCTTTGGGAGTGCTGGCACCCCAAGTTAAGAACTACTACTGCTCTAAGAAGAAGAGAAGGATTTCTCTCACATTGGCAAAATAATCCTAAAATTAGAAGTCAAAGGGGTGTATAATCATTTGCATCAACCATAGTTTATGCCCAGTACTTTATTATCCAGAAAGTTATTACAGAGGACTATGTTCTTTGGAGCTGGCTGGTCTCATTCCCCCTTCACTCAAGCATCTCTAACTTACTGATCTCTCCTCTTTACTTATATTGTTCTCCTCACCTTTTTCAAACTTTGCCCTAATCACTACCCACTCTTTCCTCTTCATAACATCAACCCTCTGTTCAAGAGAAACATGCTAGCATGAAAGGTCCCATAACCCCAGAGGGGGTCAAAGGGGCACCATATTGACATACAGCATTTCTAGAGCATGTTTTTAAAAACTGGCAGAGCCCAATCCTCTCCAGGTCTGAATACCACAGATCTGATCTGATTTGTCTCACAACAGGACAACCGATCTAACTTGTCTAACCCATGCTAACATGGACAAATGGAGATTAAACTGTGATGATGATGATGATGATATTGATCACTCTTAATCTTACCAGATGAGTACAATAAAGAGGACTACAACCAGTCCATGTGTTTTTAATTGGCAAAATGACCTTCCCAATATATAACAATAACATGTATATTGTTTTTCATCATAGTATTTTTATATAAATGTTTATTTCTCTTATCATAGAGAAAGTCCTATTTATTACAAAATCCAGAGATCATTGTGTTCCTCATAAGTGAGGTTTCTATACAACTTAACCCTTTAGAATTTAAACCAGCTGTTTCCAGCCAGAATTCTCTCGCCTCTTTCTGTTCAAATCAGCCATAACTGGCTACTCATGCTGACGTTAAGGTATTGTTCTCAAAATAAATAATATCAAAACCTTGTAGGTTTGATATTATGTGAGATAATTATGTAAGATAAAGCCTTTACCACAAAAATGCAGTAGCATATATAGAGTAATGTAAATGCTAAAGGGTTAAATGTTTGCTTTTTCATTCATTTTCATATTTGTGATTTTTATGTTTTTAAAGGATATAAAACAAACACATTTCTTATATAACTGATTTTTCTTTCATTCACCAGGTCTTTGTTCTTAAATCTGGAACTGGAGACAACGGGTACGCATGTGACACAAGCATTACAAGTAATTCTCAGGGAGAAAGGCTAGTAACCATGGCAACGCAAACACCGGAGGTAGAAATTCAGGAACCGCAGTGTTTACTTGAAGAAACCTGTCAGAATAACGGTTTAATGATGGCACCTACTCCTCCGCTTTCATCTATGTACCATGGGACATGGCCCATTACTAAAGGTATAAAAGATTTTCTTCTAGAAATTATTGTTTGTTGTAATAATATTGACAAAACTAAATATTGTTAGACATTGAATTCAGTGGGTTATCATTTGATTATTATTTAACTCCACTGCCTTAACCTTTTTGATACCAAAATGCTTGAAATCACTCATACTGTTTATTTTAAAGTGTTTATATTTATCTAAAACCCTTCCATCATAATTCTATGGAAGAATCATTGTTATATTGTTCTAAACACCAGCTATACAATGAGAAAGTTAGTTATATGTCTGGGTTATATTTACTACCTCGAAAAATTCCCAATATTAATATAATCAGTATTTAGTTTTGTATTATTATATTTTATGTTTTCAATATACAAAACTGTGGTAAAAAATTACTCTCACTAGATAGGTTTTATATTCAGCCCTAGCAGATTCAAAACTACATATAACTGTTTTATTCAACATATAATGTTCCCATGAGTACTATTCACTTGTATTATATTGTAATCTCCTCTATTTCCATCTGGATACATTCCAGCTATGTCTGTTTGTCTCAGTTTCTCACTCTTCTCTCCTCTGACTCCTGCCAATGTAGTCATGGCATAGTTAGAGGTTCAAATATATGAATGATCTAGATTAAAATATGGTTTGAACTTTCATAAATAATTACTAGTCAACTAGAAACATTACTTCTGACTGCCTTATTTTGTGGACCTACAGTCTCAACCAACTCAACGATTTCAAATCCCTAATTAATAGCATATAGTTGAATACATCTTGAGGAAAATGTAGCTCTTGTTTCTAACAGATGGACAACTTCATAGAGTATTTCTTGTTGACTTTGTCTTTTCTGTAGGGCATTTGGTTTTGTTACAAAGAAGCTTTATTTTATTATATATTATCTCTTCTATTAAATTGTAAATTTATGAAACTCAAGAAATATTATCTATAGGTTTCAGTGATATTTCTGTATCAAGTTTGTGAGGTTTGGGTGAAATTTGTATTTACTTTATTTTCTTCTTGAATTTTAGATTTCCCTATTAGTCAAAGCGATGGCAGCCTTGAAAGTCTAGTCAACAATGATACGTCTAGTATATTTAGTTTTGATTCCAGCAACACAAATGCATCTGCTCCACCAGTGTCACGCTGTCAAACAACTCAACCTCAACTTGGCACCAAGGTAATTCCTTCACCAAACAATCAATTATATACACACCTATGACATTTATAGAAATCTTTTTGTACTTATTGTTCCAATTAGTTAATATTTACTCTAACTCCATTTGGTGAGGGGAAGGGAGAAGTGTCAAGAAATTACATTCACAGTTTCTTATATACATGAACTCAAACATTCTTTTTAGATATAAGAAAAATATACAAGTGATTAGTCAATCTTTATTATGAAATATTCAAGGAAGGAAGAGGTAACCTATCAGCCAGCAAGCCAAGTATTTTGACGAAGGTTTTAAACAACCATTGGAGCTATTTCATTAAGTCACAAATTCAAATGTTTATAGAAAATTTTACAACTTTTAATATTATTTACATGAGTTCAAATCCTGCCGAGGCAAGCTTTGCCTTTTGTCCTTATGGGGTCAATAAAATAAAGCACCAGGAATGTATAGGGGTTGATTTAATCAACTTTCCCCCCAAAATTGTTGGCCTTGTGCTTAAATCAGAAACTATTATTATTTACATGAAACAAGATGGGAACTCCTATACGCAGACGACCTGACACTCATAGCGGAATCAATGGCCGAGCTAGAGAAGAAATTCCAAACATGGAAGCACGGCCTAGAGTCAAAAGGACTTAAAATTAACCTGGCTAAGACCAAAGTTCTAGTTTGTAGGAAAGAAAACAAGGCGGCGGTCCCTTCTGGGAAATGGTCGTGCTCGGTGTGTAGGAAAGGCGTAGGTAGAAACTCCATTTTGTGTCCTAAATGCAAAGTATGGGTGCATAAAAGATGTAGTGGGATCACAGGTAAGCTAACTAAGAACATAGATTTTACATGTGGCCGGTGTTCTGGTGCAATAAGTAGCAGCAAGTGCCCACACAATACTAGCTCTTTCAATTGCGCAGAGGGTTCTATAGAAATAGTGGACAGCTTCCGTTACCTGGGCGATAAAATCAGCAGTGGGGGAGGGTGCTCTGAAAGTACTGTAGCTAGAGTCAGAACTGGTTGGAAAAAGTTCAGAGAGCTTATACCACTATTAGCTGCTAAAGGGTTCTCCCTAAAAATGAAAGGCAGGTTGTACGATGCCTGCATACGAACAGCAATGTTGCATGGCAGTGAGACCTGGGCATTGTGTGCAGAGGATATACGCAGACTAGAGAGGAACGAAGCTTGCATGCTCCGCTGGATGTGTAACAGTAATATACGTGAACGGCAAAGCATAAACGAACTAAGGAAAAAATTAGAGATAAGAGGGATCAGATGTTGTTTACTCGAGAGAAGGCTACGTTGGTATGGACACGTGATGCGCATGAAAGTCGATAGCTGTATAACAAAGTGCAGGGCAATAAAGATAGACGGTAGCCACGGAATAGGCAGACCTAGAAAAACCTGGGACGAGCTGATAAACTCCGACCTCACACACTTACACCTCTCCAAGACAATGTCACTGGACCGAGACCTTTGGCGGTACTCAGTAACAGAGAAGACCCGCCTTGCCAGTAGGCATCTCTAACAAAATACACCCCGTCCCACCACCACCACCCCCACCCCATCCACACCACCCCGTCCTATGTAAAGTTATGTTGGTGCCGCGCCATCCGGGCCGAAACAAATGAGATCGTGTAGGTGTCACGACAAAAAAACACACAGTCCACGCTGTAATGTGGCCGTGTAGGCAACACGGTAAAAACCTCCCAGACCCACACTGTAAATGTGGTTGGTGTTAGGAAGGGCATCCAACTGTAGAAAACCTGCCAGACAGTCCTATGCGAGCAAGACAATCACTCTTGCCTCAAGTGGGACTACCCCCGTCCAAACCCATGCAAGCGTGGAACACGGACGTTAAACGTTGATGATGATGATGATGATGAAGTACCACCAATCTCTGGGAGGGCTCTGTAGAGACAGTAGACAGCTTCTGCTACCTAGGTGACCGAATTAGCAGCGGAGGTGGGTGTTCAGAAAGTACAATAACTAGGGTGAGAACGGGATGGAAGAAGTTCAGGGAACTACTACCACTGCTAGCTGCAAAAGGCTTCTCCTTCAAAATGAAAGGCAGACTGTATGATGCGTGTATCCGAACAGCGATGTTGCATGGTAGTGAGACCTGGGCGCTGAAGGTGGAAGACTTACGTAGATTAGAGAGAAACAAAGCCTGCATACTCCGATGGATGTGTAATAGTAATATACGCGAACGACAAAGCATAAATGAATTGAGAGAGAGACTGAGCATAAGAGGAATCAAATGCTGTGTGCAGGAGAGGCGGTTGCGTTGGTATGGACATGTGATGCGTATGAAGGATGACAGCTGCATAAAAAGGTGCAGAGCACTAGAAGTCGATGGAAACCGCGGAGTGGGGAGACCCAGGATGACCTGGGATGAGGTGATAAAAGCCGACCTTACCCAATTACACCTCTCAAAGGCGATGACACACGACTGTGACCTCTGGCGTCACGCAGTAATACAGAGTACCCGACCTTCCATGGGTACAAGCTGAAGCATATAGACAATATGCCCCCACACCCTCCCACTGCAAGGTGGTCGTGGAGGTGCCACGGCAAAAAAGCACCCAGCCCACACTGTAAAGTGGACGTGTAGGCGCCACGAAAAAGCACCCAGCACTCACTGTAAATGAGGTTGGTGTTAGGAAGGGCATCCAGCTGTAGAAATCAAGCCAAATCAGTTCCTGTATGAGCAAGGCATGGTCAGCAGACCAGACACTGCCCACAACAGGACAACCCGTCTAACCCATGCTAGCGTGGAAGAACGGACGTAAAACGGTGATGATGATGATGATGATGATGAGTTCAAATCATGCCAAAGCTAGCATTGTCTTTCGTCCTTAAGGGGTCGATGAAATAAAGTACCAGTAACGCACTGGAGTCGATTTAATCGGCTTTCCCCTTTCTCGTCAAATTGCTGGTCTTGTGCCAAATGTGGAAGCAATTATATATATATATATAAATGAAGTAATTCCGTCGGAAAAGTCCAGGAAAAAAGAGTGCTCTATGTAGGTAACAGAGCTTAATAGTTATGTAATAACTATATATATATATATATATTACATAACTATATATATATATATATATTGGTTTACAAAGCTAGTGAAAGAAAATCAGTACAACTCCAGCTGTCTCTTACTCAATGATATAATAAGGTTTGTACGTTAAAAAACAAACACATTACTCAGAGTGCACACATATCTTAGTCAGTAAGATAAACGACTATATGTGGGTAATGCTATTTGTATATCATATGTATATAGGATCGGAGGAATTTGTAGTTTACTTGAAGCATTGTATATGGTATAAAGAATTTGAAGTTTGAAAGCCACGATAACGTGGCTTGGACGAATAAATAATAATAAAGTAGTAAGAAACAGAGAGTGTTTTTTTTTTACCTTAATTTATTCATATGTCCTGATATTTCGAGATTGATATCTCTTCTTCCGGTGAAAATATAGGAACTATTCCAGTGTCCGATACAGCTTGCTACCCCATGCTGTCTGGAAGTAATTTTTATTATTTTTTATTTTTTATTTTTTATTTTTTATTAACCTTTCTTGTTTTAAAATTAAGGTCTGGATAGGTCAAGGGGGGCACAGAGTTATTTCCCTGTGCCCCCGCTGACCTGTCCAGACCTTAATTTTAAAACAAGACATTAAGAAAAAAAAAAAATAACAATGAAACTACTTCTGGACAGCATGGTGTAGCAAGCCACATCGGACACTGGAATAGTTGCTATATTTTCCTTGGAAGAAGTGATATTAATCTCATTATTATTATTATTTATTTGTCCAATATGGGAGGTGGATTGACAAAATGGGTAGAGCGTCGGACACTATTCTTCATGGCATAGTTATGTCCCTTTACGTTCTGTGTTCAAATCCTGCGAGGTTAGCTTTGCCTTTCATCCTTATGGGGCCAATAAAATAAAGCACCAGTAAAGCCCTGGGGTTGATTTAATCAACTTTCCCCTCTCCCCAAATTGCTGGCCTTGTGCCTATAGTAGAAACCATTATTTATTCGTCCAATCTGCATTGTCGTGGCTTTCAAACTTCAAATTCTTTATACATGTGATCGTTTTTATGGTGTTGTTTTTTTTTCAATGCTGACATAGGTTGAAGAATGATACTATTTAATGCAATGTCAAACCTCGGTATCGAGGCCTGCAATGTAAAGGACAGGAAGATAAGCAAATACTAGGGCATGTCTGGCTGCTTCCTCTTTACACTGGTCACTGTCGAAACTCAGGTGTCCTCGGACCCTGTACAGCTGACCTCCCCCATAAAATCGAAATGATGGCAGGTCATCTCAGGAAGGAGCCTGTGTGATGGGGTGGTTGTTGTAGTGGATGTTGTTAGCTATTCCTTAGCTATTTTGTCTGTGGGGCACAGCCGAAACACCACTCTAACTTAGATGTAGAGACTGTCACCCTCTCCCCTTTCCTCTTTCTTTTCTCCCTTTTCCTTTCATTTACGCACTGAACGCCCAATGTTTTCTTCCAAATGTAATCTAATTTGGTGTATTATTAAGTGCATATTGTTGATATTGTTATTAATATTTTCAAACCTTTTTTGGTCAATTTCAGGTTGAAATGGTTTACTCATTGTTATCAATGCTCGGTACCCACGATAAAGATGACATGAGTCGCACACTACTTGCTATGTCCAGTTCTCAGGATAGTTGCATTGCTATGCGGCAATCAGGTAACTATATATATCTTCCAAACAACATAACACACACAGAGAACATCATCATCATCATTTTAATTACCTCTTTTCCATGCTGGTATTGATTGCACAAGACGTTTTGAAATCATTAAAATAAAGTACCAGTAAAGTACTTGGGTCAATTTAAGTGATTAACTCCTCACCCCAAAATTCCTGACTTTGTGCCTATGTTGAAAACAATTATTATTCCTACCAACTTCAATATTTCCAGATTTCAATCTTCTGTTTTAATTTTATTTCAGGTTGTCTCCCCTTACTGATACAGCTGCTGCACGGTAGTGACAAGGACTCCAGCTTATTGGGCAATACACGTGGGAGTAAGGCTGCACGGGCACGGGCCTCTGCTGCCTTGCATAATATTGTTCACTCCCACCCAGATGACAAACGAGGTCGGCGAGAAGCTCGAGTGTTGCGACTCCTTGAACAAATCCGAGCACATTGTGATCAGCTCAGAGATTCTTCATCTGATGATGATGAGGAAGATAAAAAGATAAAATCAGGTTCGTTGTTTATTATTATTAGTAGTGGTAGTAGTAGTAGTAGTAGTTTGCTGATATTGGAATTATCTTCCTTGGTTGGTATGTTTAGATTTTAAATGCTCCTAGATGAAATTTTTGTCAATTGATTGCATTGATAATCTCAATCTTTCAATTCTCTATATGACATATGGGAGCCCTTTTTTGTCCTGTATATTCTTTGACTGTTATAGGTTAAACTAAAACATAGATGCTGCCTCATTGACTGAAAATATATACCAGTTGTGTACTTCAATCATACGTCGATCAATTTAGTCAACTATGTTTTTTCCCATTGCAAATTTATGTCAAAGAAATCATTATTATCTTATTCTCTTTGCCCCCAGTGTAACCAAACAAAGATAATTACTACAGCCATCATTTGCAATTAACAATGACCTGGTAGCTATTTACTCTGCTTTTACATGCCTATGTAGTCACAAGTAGGTACAGGCACCCTCTGAATCCTCACACTCTTAATGCAGTGGAATATCTAAGGATGTAGTGACAGCTAGAAGAGGAAGAAACTGCACCAGCATTAGATTGGTACTTTAATGAGACTGAAAGGTTAAGCAAAGTGAACTTCAGTGAGTTTTGAAAACAGAATAACTATCACAGCACATTTTATCTGATGTTCTAACAACTCAAAAATTAGGCACCTTAAATATTGGTTTGATTTAGGCTCAAGGCCAACAATTTTGGGGGAAGGGGAAAGTCGATTAAATCGGCTCCAGTGTATTATTGGTACTATATTTTATTGTCCCAGTAAGGATGTAAGGCAAAGCTAACCTCAATAGTATTTGAACTCAGATTGTAAAGGGACGTAACCCTATGCCATATAGCATGTTATCCGACGCTCTACTGGTACTGCCAATCCACCGCCCTAACCACCTTGAATATTAATAACTGACATAATTATAAATATTAAATATTTATTGCCTGAGTCAAAAGATCATTTTTTGTATAGTTATTTTTCAACTCTTTTATTGGTGTTGGTCACTGACTTGAGGGGTTTAGCTGATTGTGTTATCCCCAGTTTTTATTTCTAAATCTGGTACTTATTTCATCAGTCTCTTTTTGTTGAACTACTAAGCTACGGCATATAAACAACCAATAAAGACACAGACGTCTACCTACATTCTGTGTACCAAATTTCATTTACAAGGCATTGGTTAACCCAAGACTATAGTAATACCACACAGCCATGTGTGTGCATAATAATTGATAATAAAAATATATATACGATGCTGCATGGTAGTGAGACATGGGCAACAACTGCAGAGGATATGTGATGGCTGGAGAGATATGAGGCAAACATGCTCCGTTGGATGTGCAATGTCAATGTGCGTGAACAACCGAGCATGGATGTGTTGAGAGAGAAACTGTGTCTGAGAGAGATAGAATGTAGTGTGCGAGAGAGGAGACTGCGATGGTATGGACATGTGATGCGCATGGAGAATGACCGATGGGTGAAGAAGTGCCAGGAAATGCCAGTTGAGGGAAGACGTGGTAGAGGTAGATCATGAAAAACACGGGTGGAGGTGGTGAGAGCAGACTTCAGATCGCTGAAGCTCACGGTGGAGATGACAAAGGATCGTGAGAAGTGGAGAGATGCTGTGCTGAATAGGACCCATCCCATCCTTGCAAGCAGGGAAAAGCGGGCGTAAAATGAGGACGATGATACAAGTATATTACTGACTATTTCATCTTATAATAATAATAATAATGAAATTATTGTGTACAGTGCTCAGGTGCACACAACTCATCAAAGGTGCATGTATAGTACATAGAATAATGTACAAATATCAGGAAAGTGAACAGTGTATGAGTCATGATATACACACAGATATATGTGTGCATGTGTATGGAGGGGGAATATCAGGTGTAGTGTTGGCGAATTTCAGGAAGTATGGAGGTTTTGAAGGATGCATTGTCCCGACAGCTAACAACTGATGCAGGTAATTTGTTCCATGCTTCAGCAACTCTGTTTCTACCAGCTCAGCATCATCATCATCATATTTGATATTAAACCTTTATTTCATTTCATTTATTTAAGTATTGGTAAAACAACTTTAACGTGTTTGGTGTTGTTTTTCAGGTTCTCGACCTTCTGATATAGACCACCATCCTGGTCCAGCCATAGCAGCACTGATGAAGCTTTCCTTTGATGAAGAACACCGCCACGCAATTTGTACTTTAGGTAATTAAAATATTGAATATTGTTCATTTTTCGCTATCATCATTCCAATATGTAGAGATTACTTCTCTGTAGAGAAGTAATCTCTAGTAATGTTTAATAGCTACTGAAAATAATGTTTTCTGATTTAGGCACAAGGCCAACAGTTTTGGAGGGAGGGGAAAGTCGATTAAATCGCCCTCAATACATTACAGGTGCTTAATTTATCGACCCCATAAGGAAGAAAGGTAAAGCTAACTTTGGTGGGATTTGAACTCAGAATATAAAGGGCTGTAACTCAGTGCTACAAAGCATGTTGTCCGATGCTCTTCTGATAATAATAAGCATGCCCAGGATTCTCAGAAAAGTACTAGCTAGTTGAAGAGTTCTAATAACATGGAACCATAGGCTGCAGGTAGCAATCCTGCTATCCATGTAAGAATCCAGGAGTTCCCACAAAACCCTGAGATAAAAGAAATAATAATAATTACAATGATGTTGATAATAATACTAGTCCAGCATGCAGTCCATGTATGCATGGTCCTGTAACTCCTGAAAGAGTCGACGAGATATAGAGGAAGAATCAACCCCAGTACTAGACTGGTACTTTTTTTTATCAACCTTGAATGGATGAAAGACAAAGTTGACATCAGCGGATTTGAACTCAGAGAGCAAAGAGCCAAAATTACTACTGCAAAGTATTCTATCTGATTTTAATGACTACTAATTCACTGCCTTTTATATAAAATTAAATAATTTTTGAAAAATTTCCATTGGTTTTGAAGATTGACATTTTTAATATCCAATATTAATTTTCTTATTATTTCAGGTGGTCTTCAGGCTATTGGAGAACTTCTGCAGGTGGATCATGAGGTCCATGGCAACACTACTGAGCAGTATAACATTACAATGCGGCGCTATGCTTGCATGGCTTTGACTAATTTGACATTCGGTGATGGAACAAATAAAGCTCTACTGTGTTCCATGAGAGGTGTTATGGATGCTCTAATTGCACAGTTGCACTCTAGCAATGAAGACTTGTGTCAAGTTGCTGCAAGTGTTCTCAGAAATTTATCATGGCGAGCTGACCTTGCCAGTAAGAAAACACTACGTGAGGTTGGTGGTGTTACAACATTAATGAAGGCAGCAATGCGTGTGAAAAAAGAATCAACTCTTAAAAGTATATTGAGTGCACTTTGGAACCTCTCTGCTCATTGCAGTGAAAATAAAGCTGATCTCTGCGCTGTTGAGGGTGCAGTTGAGTTCTTAGTAAGCACATTGACTTATAAAAGCACCTCAAAAACTTTAGCCATCATTGAAAATGGTGGGGGTGTTCTCAGAAATGTGTCCAGCCACATTGCTGTCAGGGAGGATTACAGGAGACTCCTCCGGCAACACGGCTGTCTGCAGATTCTCTTGAAACATTTACGGTCTCCGAGTCTTACAATTGTCAGTAATGCCTGTGGTACACTTTGGAATTTATCAGCACGTTGTCCTGAAGATCAACGGGCCTTGTGGGATATGGGAGCAGTTAGCATGCTCAGAAACTTAGTGCATTCAAAGCACAGAATGATCTCAATGGGCAGTGCTGCAGCCTTAAAAAACCTTCTTGGTGCCAAACCAGCATCTTTAAACTTTGATTCTGATAAACATGTTAAATCCAACATGCCAACATTACATGCAAGGAAACAAAGGGCAATTGAGGCTGAAATTGATCAAAATTTATCTGAGACTTGTGAAAATATGGAAAGTCCAAGAAACAGTCCAACAGAGAGTCGGAAGCAAGACACTGACTCTCCACATTATCTTTATTCATCTGGCTATCAGTTATCTGACTTAGACAGTCGAAGAGCTTTCTTGAAAACACACATGTTTATGAGGACAGGAAGTGGGGATGGTGCAATGCTATTTGATAGTCGGACACGATCTCCTCATAGAGTTACACGATCTGGCAGTCAAGACAGTGTAGGGAGTGTGCACTCTGATATATCACATGATCGGGCTAGGGTTCATCACATGCTTGCTAAGAGCTCCAAGCTACTATATGAACGTCAAGGTTCTGTTCTTGAAAAAAGAAGAGATTCTAGTCTGACTCGATTAACCCAAGAGGGAAGTGCAGGTAGCCTGGAGAAATTACGAAATGCGCCCCAACACATGCTGGAAAATGAAGATGGGGTTTGTGATGAAACCGTTAACTATAGTAACAAATATGTTGATCATACTACTCAAAACTGTTTGGATCCTGCTAAGCAGAACTGTTTGGATCCAAGTAAACAGAATAATTGTCCTGTGAAGTTGGCCAACTTTGCTGGTAATCCTTCGTCTTACAGTGCACAACAACGGATGTACATGTATGTTGTTCCCAATCAATATTCCCATAAGACTTACACAGACAGACAGATTTATAATGATAGGATTACTAATCCTTCCAGTAATAAAAACAATTCTGAACCGTTGATATCATCGTATGGAGTTTATGCTGAGACTGATCTGGACAACATTGACCAACTCGACCAACCAACAGATTATGGTAAACGCTATGCTGAATACACTGATGACCAATGCACAGACAGGCCAATAAATTATGTATCGCGCTACAATGATTCTGACCCCAACTGTGCAGATTGTCGCCTTGAAGAAGCTAGACGAACAAACGAGAGAGTTGAGCAAAGAGTTCACACAGTTCACGATGACTCACTAAAAACATTTTGCACGGAAGGTACTCCACTGAATTATCTGTCAACTGCTACTTCTTTGACAGACTTGACTGGAAAACATGAAAAAGGGGAGATGCGAGAAGAACTAAAGAAAGACATTCTAGAATCATGTGCAGAAGATGAAATTAAAAATTACACGCTTGACTACCAAAACATTGAGAAAACTGTTAATAATAACAATAACAACAACACCACCACCAATAATAACAAGAAGGTAAAACGTGGTTCAAATACTCATGTGAGTGGAATTCCAACATTTAGATCATCTATACAATGTGTTAAAGAATATGCTTCCTCAAAGGCACCAACAGAAAACCCTATTGATGTAAACATACTGGAAGATCCATGTGAAGGAGCAGCTGACCAAATGAAAACCTATTGTGAAGAAGGCACACCTATCAGCTACTCACAAGTGAGCCCAATAAGCAGTCTTCATAGCAGTGAGGCTGGGGATCATGAAAACCTTCCCAGGACCAATGTATTAAAAAGTATTGAAGAAAATGAATGTAGTGAAGAGCTTCAGAAGACTACCAACTCTGAAAAGAATGGTTCTGACCACAATATAGAACGAAAATTACTAAGTGTGGATGATGCAGAGAAACCATCAGAGTCAATTGAAGCATTGCCTGATGCAGGCTCTCCAAGTGATCGAGAACAGAAGACTGTTACTTTTGATGAAAACCACATGGTTGAAGAGACGCCATTGATGTTTTCTAGGTGTAGCTCTCTAGGTTCATTAAGTAGCTTTGAGGCTCACTCTGTACACAGTTCTGTTGTTAGTGAATATAGCCGGCGAGCCAGTGAGGTTGTCTCTCCAAGTGAGCTACCTGACTCTCCCAGTGAAACTTTCCCACCTAGTCCTACACGAAAAAGAGCTGCTGAAAAATGTTCTAATGTCAATGATCAGGACACTGAAGCTATGGAAGAGATGAAAGAATTTACTGATGAAGCCCCTGAAAGGGACTCAACAACTGCAGCTGGAGTAAAACCTACTTCAGGAACATTGGCCGATGTACTGAAAGGTGAATTGATCTCTGATATTGGGAAAATGGATTCACCTACTGTCTATAATACAGAAGGTACTCCACCAAACTTTTCTGAAACAACCAGTTTAAGTGCATTGACCTTCAGTGATGATGAACCTCAAATGATGGCTAAGAAAACACATATCAAGACAGCAATTAAGGATGGGAAGTCAGAGAAGATTTCTGAAAAAGAAGACAAAGAGAATTCTTCTATGTCAGAAGTGTCAGAAGGTGAAGAAGATATTCTGGCACAGTGTATTAGTTCAGCTATGCCAAGTAACTCAAGTAAAAAGATCCGAAGAAGCACCTCAGATAATGCACTAAAGAAAAAATCTGAATCATGGAAGACTGAAAGTGCCACTAGTAACAAGAGCAAACTTCCTACCAAGTCTGTATCAAATGCTGCACGTACAAGCTATGGCTCTTTGAAACTGAAGAGCTGTCTTCGGTCTGTCTCTGTCTGCAAACAAGAGGAAGACCTTCTCAATACTGATGCTGTCAAATCTTATGCCACTGAAGGAACCCCGCTGAACTTCTCTCGAACTACATCATTAAGTGATCTGAGTATTCTTACACATGAAAATGCTTCATTAAAACCCACAGGATGTAAGCATGAAGAAGCTGAGGAGTCTGATAATAGTTCCGTTTGTGATGAAAATGACAAATTACTCTCGGAAGTTATTCAGTCTGCGAAACCAAAAGGAAAAGTTGGTCGCAAGCCAACAGTGATTGATCGAACTGCTGAGGGTTCGGAGAGTAAAGAAAAATTCCCTTTCCAAATTTCACCATTAAAGGAAAAAAAATGTCTTGGTATGAATCCAGATACAGTAAAGACATATGCAGTAGAAGGTACTCCGATCAACTTTTCTAATGCCACCTCTCTCAGTGATTTAACTATCGACTCTATTGATGGTCTTGACATAGGTTTTGTACAAAAGAATTCAAAATCAAAACCTGGAGATCCTAATTACACCATTCCAAATAAAGATGATTCTATATTTGCTTTAAATGCAGCTGTAGACTCCCCCAAACATTACATGATGGAAGGAACACCAATAACGTTCTCTCGGAACGACTCGCTTAGCTCACTTAGTTGTGATGATACAGAGGATCTGTCTCTTAGTCATCATCCTAGTGCAAAGCAAGGTAAGAACAAGTCCTCACCTTCTCTTGGACAACGTTGGAAAGCAGATACTGGTCGAAAAGACTATCAACAATCCCCAAATGGCACTGCTGTTCCTGGTACAGAACTGGGTCGCCATGTAGTGGGACAATCTAGTGAAGAAATTCGACCAGCTTTAATGGACCCTGAAGGTTATCTTAGTGATGAAATACCAAAAGAATTTGCAATAGAAGACACACCAGATACTTATTCTCGCAATTCTTCAGCGGGCCCCTATAAAAACAAAGGTCAAAGAGAAAGTCCTTTGGCTAAAGTTTCTTCCACTAAACAAACAGGACCAGAGCTAGGTTTGCCTGACCAAAAGGCTTCATTTAAGGTGGAAGGTACTCCTTTATGTTTCTCTAGAAATAGCTCTCTGAGTTCACTGAGTATTGAATCAGTGACAAATGACTTTTCACTCACTGAAGAAGCTCTTCTTGAAGAATGTATTAATTCTGCTATGCCAAGAGGAGATAAGAGCAAGTCAGATAAAATAGGATCAACGAACTCTAGACTTCCTACATTAAATTCTCCTGGAGCGATTCCACAGTCAGACCAAGTTGAAAAAGAAAAGACATCTCCGTGTGTTTCAAGAAGTGAATCTTTGATGTCTCGTTCTTCAGAAGATTATAGCATGAAACATGTGAAGTCATCAATGGTACCCAATTTATCAAATGGTCAAGAAATGCTTGGCATTAATAGTAGCAACGGGATCACAAATGCTAACAATGTTCAAAATGAAAGTTTACGCAAATCAACAAAATCCTGCAGTGATTTTTCCACAAATCCTGCTGTTGACGCCCGGCAAAGATTTGGCTGGTGTCGCTCAAAATCCCAAGACAGTGATGGATTTCTCAAACGCAAGAAGGACTACTCTAACCATGAGATTGCACAAGCTAACTCTCTCTCAAATCGGCCATTTCTTGGTCTGGGGGAGACAACTGAGCAAAATGATTCGGTTCCCAAAGATAACCGTTTGCTGGAAGAGAAGCAAAGATCGATGCAAGAAATTGAAATGGTCAGCTCACTGCCACAGTCAATAGGTGCAGATTCAAATGGAAGCATTGAAAAGGTAGACAGCGAGAAATCAGATGCTGCTGATGACAGTCACAGTGAGATAAAACCAAGTAAAAGCCAAAGTGATAGTATTATGATGTCATCTTCTCCTGATGATATGAACTCTGATGAGACAAATGCTTCTGATGAGTTAGAACATGAAGATATTCCAGAAATCAATTTGGCTGAAGAGCAAAGTAATAATGTAACTGATGAAGACAAGGACAGAAACTCTTTTGAGCATGAAATCTCTCCTGAAGAGGAACGAGCTCTTGAAGAGAATGCTAGTCTTGTTGTTTGTGAACTCATTACTAAAAGAGAGCTATCCAGTAGCACATTCGATGAGGATTCTTTAATTGAAAATGAGAGTATTTCACTAGTTTCAAATGACTACACATCTGATACAGCATCAGAGGTTTCAGTGACTTGGTCGAAGAATTCTGAAGACTTGAGTGAGTATTCAACATCAACTTTATCTCATTCAGAAGCAAGTAGCAGACGGGCTCGTATTGTGAAGCCCTCTGGTCATCCTCAGCCTTTATCAGACAAATCTGATCAAGAAAGTAATAAATCAGTGAGAGGGCGACGAAAGCCTTTATACAGTCGTAAAAATCCAGTGACAACAACACCAGTAAAAGCACTGAATGCAAAACCCGATAACTCTCGTGTTATTCGTCCAGCTTCTACTCGCCAACCAGGAGGTCCAGTAAAATCTAATCCAAATAGTCCTAAGAAAACTATAACTAAAACCACCAACGCTACGCCATCTGAGGTTCCTGTAAACAAAGTAAACCCTCGAACCACAAATGTGCGACGTTCTTCTGGAGGTGGAGGAAGAAGCATGTCACCTGGAAGTCCTTTGAAGTCCCAAACCACCAAACAATCAGCTGGCTCAAAATTACC
Source organism: Eledone cirrhosa (assembly GCA_964016885.1). Classification (NCBI taxonomy): domain Eukaryota; kingdom Metazoa; phylum Mollusca; class Cephalopoda; order Octopoda; family Eledonidae; genus Eledone; species Eledone cirrhosa. The sequence goes on from OZ024740.1 coordinate 196,025,044, forward strand.
TGTAGTAAACAGTGAACGACCAGCACGAGACAGCAGCGTTAACCGAGGGGGTCAGTCTTCTCAAATTGAACGTCCCAAACCACCAATAAAGCAAGGAACTTTTACTAAAGAAACTCCACCATCCAGTGGCGACAAACAATCAGCCAGTGAATCTGATAAAAATGAGAACAAGAGCGATATTGATACATCAACCGTGAAACTCCGAGAGAGGAAATCATCCTCTAGTCCAAGAAGCTCTGGAGGCTCTACAGGAAGCCAAAGGAATTCTGATACAACCCCTCCTGAATCATGGACAAAAGCATTAGGTTCATTTAACTTTTTAGTAGACACTTCACACGAACAAGGTTTTCATGCGCCTTTTGAACAAATTCAACGGCAAAGAAATTCTCGTGATGCTCCTCCAGCCCTTCGTCAATCAAACACTAATACAACCCCTACTAAAAATAGCCCCAGCAAAGTAACCTCACCCGTCGGTAAAGGTAGTCGCAATAATACACCAAGCAAGACTGGTATTGGAAGTCTGAAGAAAAACACTCCTTCAAATAGCCCTAAAAGTAATGGGAGTAATTTGGATAAAAGTAGTAGTGGGTCAACAGGAACTTTACGCAAGACTAGCAGCAAAACAAGTTTGAAGAACTCAGACAGTAATGCTAGTCTCAAGAAAACTGATAGCAATGCTAGTCTCAAGAAAACTGATAGCAATGCTAGTCTCAAGAAAACTGATAGTAATGCTAGTCTTAAAAAAGCTAGCGACAATTCTCGTCCTTCAACTCCAACAGGGAAGAGAGGCAGTTTAGGATTAAGCAAAAATCAAAGCATCTCTCCAGGAAATGCTCAGTCTAAAAAGTCTGAAACAAGTCCACCTTCTAAAGGAACTACACCGTCAGTTAATGAAAACCGTCGGTCATCCAATGCTGGCAAGAAACCGGTGGCCAGTAAGATTGCGAGCCTTTGGAAACGGAACGAATCATCTAATGATTCTGCTTCCTCTCCAGAGTCCAAGCTTACCAAGCCACCTCGTCAGCAAAGGTCACATTCTACAGGAGGTGGACAACGTAGTCGTCTTGTTCCACCCCGAATTTCCAACAACAAAAAATCAGCCTCTCCACCTACAACACAGCAAGGTTTAAGTCGAACACATACATATGACAAACTAAGTTCATTTGCAGACAATTCTCCTGTTGTAACAGGAAAACTTAATGAAAATAATTCTTCAGTTGTGAAAGGGATTAGTCCTATAAGTAGTCCAAAAGAAAATAAAAACATAGATAGTTTTTGTGAAGATATAACTTACACAATGACCAAAACAAATTCAGGTACCTGGAAAACCCAAAAGTCACGCTCTGAGGCCCAGAGTTTACCAGATGCCGATCAAACATGCAGAGTTCAAGAGAGAATGTCTGATTCTAAAAAGTCTCTAAATAGTATGACTTCTAATGAAAGCTGGAAAAACAACAATTCATTGAGTGAACAACAAGAGTTTGATGGGAACAATGAAGATGTATGGGTGAAACGGAATGAAATGATAAAAGAAGCAGAGAACAAAATGTTACTTGATAACAACTGCAGTGAAGTGAGAGAGACAGAAGAAAGAAAGGGCAGTACCCCTCAACAAGGGAACTGTGCTACCAAAATGCCTTTGCAAAACAAAACTGCTTCAAAAGAAACTGTGATAGACTCTTTGCCTTCTGAAGCCAAAGTTTGGAAATCTGAACTGATTTCTCCACAGAGTGAACTAAAGCGAGCGATATGCTCAGAAGTCCGAACTAGTCCAGCATGCTCAATATCTGCAGCTATTGTGTCGCCATTTAATTACACTCCCAGTGCCAAATCTCAAAACAATAACTTTGAACAAAACAGAATCTTGGCAAAGACAGTCACAAATGGGAACAAACGATCCTCAATTCCATCTCCTTCAAAACATGCAACAAAAACTGAAATGTTGCTTGCACGGCGACGACAAAACTTCATGACAAAAATGGAAGATGCTGGAGATGAAGATGAAACTAGGAGGGCTTGTCGCGTGACAACAGTGTAGTCATGTGGCAACCATGTAGCGGAATTGTAAAAATGGCGGAAATAAAAATAGGCAAATATTGACTAATGCAAATCATTGAACAACTTGATATGGTTGCAGTCAGAGAAAGTCTAAACAATCAACAAATAGTTGTTATACAAAAATAAGTTTCTCTCACAAGCAATTGAAAACAAAGCTAAAAGTTTAGGTTGTACAATTTCATCGTGAAAAAAAACAAAAAAAAAAACATTAAAAAAAAATCTTATTTAAGAACATATTGGTCAAAATTTGACTAATGGTTTATTTATTATGTGCAATTGTTGTAAATTTTGTTCTCAAAAGCTGGCATTATTGTGCGCTATAGAGATACATTATGTATTAGAATAAGATATAGGTTTGCAACATTTTTTGTTGTCTATCCATATATCTCATCATATTTGGGAGCTTGAAATTTTGTTTACTGAATGCTAAATCTGAATGCAACATTTTGACAAAAAGCGTTTTTTTTTCCTTTGTTTTTGTTTTTTATATACATGTAAAATCATTTTGGACATGTGGAGGGTTTAACTTCCCTTGCTACTAAAATTAAAGAAAAGAAAAACAAACAAAAATAAACAAACTGTACTGCATGTTGTGTGCTTACGAAAAAAAAAATCAGAAAAATTTCACCTTTTAGATTGTTGCTTAGAAGCACACATTGATTGTTCAAACACCTTGATGAGAGGATCAATATCAATGCTGGTAATTTATTCCATTAACTTTACAAACAGTTAAAGACTGAAAAGAAACAAAAACTGTTTGGAATTATTTGATTCTTTCTCAGACAAAAGGAAAAGGAGAAAAAAAATGTTCATAAATCTATTTTCTGATTTTGCATTTAATTTCATCTTGGTATGTGTAAACAAACTAAATATTGCCAATCTCATGGTGCTGCTTGAGTTTATATTTTATTTTATTTTATTTTTTTAGTGTTATGTAAACAAAAAACAAAAATCATCATTTCTGCTTTGTTAGTATTGTCAAACTTAAAAACGTCTTTTTTTTTATTTTGGGGAAAAAAAAACACCACTTATAATAATAAGAGTGAATATAATGTTTTCAATAGCTATTTAATTTGATTAAAACTGACAAATTAGATTTAATGCTCTATATCTTCCCAAGGTGTAATTATTTCATATAAGCACAACTCATTCACAATACAAACATTTATACACTGATGTCAATATTCTGTGTAGTCCATCTTTGTCATAATCTCATTAATGAGCGCTAGTTAGTCTACTATTTCGTACTTATGACAACACAATCAATAACAACAAATTATAATATAGAAGTTTATAAAATAAACTTGAAGGCATATAGCCCATTGGTTAGGGTGTCGGGTTCGCGAATGTAAGATCGTGAGTTGGATTCCTAGACTGTATGACACATCATGTCCTTGAATAAGGCACTTCATTTCATGTTGCTCCAATTCACGCAACTGAAAATGAGTGCCAGCAGCAGCTAGGGATTACCTCTGCAATGGACGGCATCCTGTCCAGGGGAGAATCCTGTACTCTTCAGTTGCTTAACAGCCATGAAACTAGATTAAGCTCTGGCGTTCATTCAACCCATGCAAATATGGAAGATGATGATACAAAATGACCTTTTTCGCATTTACTTTTGATTTTTACTATTTACAACCTATCAATTTCAGAATTATTTCGTCCTCTCGTCATCAAATAGTCCAACTGGTCCATTTTTCTCATGGCTAAAATTACAATTTCTTGTAAGGTCTCATTTAAAACCTTTTACTACAGCCAACAAGAAAGTCTCTGAGATAACTTGACCTGCTAGAATTAATAGCTAAAACTCTTTCACACTGTGTCCTACTGTCTAAAATAAGATACATTAGACAGTGTAGTCCTGGGTACAATATTCCTGGAAAAATAACACTTGATGGTCATGGTTGGAATGCCTTTGACCTCGGGTCTGCTTAAGCAGAGATAACCTGGTGTCAAACAACACCAACCCTCTTACATTTTGAACAAAAATGAAAGTACTCATTTGAATGACTGACATTTTCTTTCCTTTTTTCTCTCTACTCATTACTCTTTTACATATTTATTTTGAAACAATTTCATTGTCAGTCACTGTGCAGATGATCTTGTATCATCATATATATTAATGAGTGCTTATTGTAGGTTATTTCTTAAGACTTATCAATCAATTAATACCTTTCAGAGTTATCTAAAACTTGAATTTCTTTTAGCATGAAGATAAAGAAAACATTGAATATTTTTAACTTCTTTAACATCTCTCACAGGTTTATTGTGTTTTATTCTATAATCTGTCTATTTGCCAACAAGGTGTTGACTGAAATAGCAGATTACTTCCTCAATGTGAATATATTCCATTATTCTCGTTGTGGGAGGGACTTGTCACTCCAAACAGGAGTAAATTCTTTTCCCTCACCTCCCCAAAAGAAAAATGCCCACATAAGAAATATCTGTTTCGCAGTTGTTCACAAATTATAGAACAACATATGATTAATCAGTCATTCACTATTTTATTTATCTCGTGCAAAATGTGATAAATAGACATTTGCTTGACTTTTCATCATAAGAGGTATTGACCAATGGGGTGACAGTAACCCTATTGGTTTAGGGGGAGAGGGAAACGAGAGCTTTAATGTTCGTGCCTTTTTTAAAGGCTTTGGTGATGTAAGTGAAGTGAAACAGCTACTACTAGAAATTGAACTCAAGTAGTAGACTTGGCTTGCTGAGAGCTTGCCTTCTTCTCTTACAGCACTTACTACATTTTTTTTATAGAAATGTAGTTTAATTCTAACCATATCATTACTGTTTGTAATATTATCATTATTAATCATATTTGACTATATTATCACCAGTTTTGATATGGTTGGTACACAATTGCCCATGATAGAAGTTGAACTGGTCAAATGTATTCACTGTATTAAGAAAGGTAGTTTTGAAAATATATCTTTTGAAATAAATGAAAGGTGAAAGAAAGAATGCAAATTGAATGCCAGTATTCAGGATGTTTCAAAAATTTGATATCAATGGCCAGTTCCCAAGATTGTCACATTAAAATATATATATAGTGAATAAGTGTTAAAATGTTGACAAATTTTGAGGAATAAATCTTATGTTGCTCAACATTAAGCCACTTTGTAGTTTCTGGGATATTTACATCTCAAATGATAAATTTTTTAAACACCCTATATATCTGATATTTTAACTTAATCGAGCATTTTATGATTTTTTTTTTATTGCATAGAAATAAGACCTTATATTTTACAAGCTTTAATGTGAACAATCAAACTGCTACCATTTTGATTAAGGAAAATACATATTAAACAGTATAATCCTCTTACCCTTAAAAAAGGACATGATGGTTATGGCTAGTCATAATTTTGTGACCAGCTAATGCAGTGACCTAATGAAGTCACATCAGTGAAAGAGACTTAGCAAGCAAAATTGTTAAACTAATTATTATTGGTTTTTCAACATTATTACTGCATTCCACTTTTGGCACAAGGCCAGCAATTACCAAGGATGAAAGGCAAAGTTAATCCACCGAAGTTAACTTTGCTTTTCATCCTTACGGGATCGATAAAATAAAGTACCAGTAATGCACTGGATAATTGCTGGCCTTGTGCCAAAAGTAGAAACAATTATTACTGCATTCCACAGTTTATCCTGTATGCCTTATTACTAGCGTTAATATAATGAACAATCATTGTGTGTATGTATGTACATACTCACTGATGCACTCGCGTACATATATTGGAGGTGTAGAGCAGTGATTGTTACAGGGTGTGCTGAATGAACTACCCTGGCATAAGTATTACAGAGAAACTTTAGGCTATTTCTATACAATAATACAACTCCAGTCTGGTTTCATTTTTATTTCCAATTGTGTATTATTAGATTTGAAAATAAATTATGGACAAACTCTATTAGGATACTGGAAAGACAGAATTGTTATAAAGAACCTTTACCATTTTGGTGAATGTACAGCACTCACCTAGCCCACCCAAATATATCATCATCACCATCACAGTTTTGCATCCATTTTATGTCCATTTCCCACACTGGCATGGGTTGAATGAGTTGTCCTGTTCTGTGGCTAGACAGGTCAGATGATCACGTCCTGCTCATACATTCCAGTTTGGCATGGCTTCTATGGCTGGATGCCCTTCCTAACTTTATAGTGTGTACTGAGTGCATTTTAGTGAATAAGTAATAATGTTGAATATATTGAAATTATTAGTACAATATCTACTCTAATTATTATTTTGGGGTTTTTCACTTCCTTATAAATGTAACAGCAAAATAGATCTGGACAACCAATTCTAAATATTAAAACCAACTGTTGTCAACAAAACTTTAAAGATATACTTACCATTCACTCTCAACTCAATACAGGATTTGAAATCAGTGAGCAAAATAAAAAAAATAATAATAAAATATTTATAATAAACTAAATGCTTTCTTTTTCAGGATATGAAATAATATTTCTATTTCTATTCTATAAAGTTGAGGAGCTTCTAACAAACAGAAATTCAATAATAGATTTGTCAGAAAAATAAACCAATAAATGAAATACATTCATAAGAATTTTATCACCATGTAACACATCTGAATGAACAAGGAGGCTAATAATAGTGACCAAATCTCCTTAAAATTACAGCCCACTATCTTAAAAAAGAACATGTTGGGTAAGATGATTTTAAGTTCCTTGCACAGATGGAATGGTTACAACTGGAATGTCTTGGACCATAGGTCTGCTCAAATAGCAACCTCTAAATCATCAAAGAAGCATTTATATGGTCATTCAACCTACTAGAAAAAGCAACCACTATACCCTTGTTTTAAAAGTTGAGGGACACATTATTGGACAATGTAGTCCAAGATACCTAATACCCAAAAGATGGTAGTCGTGATTGGAATGCCTTTAATCATAGGCCTTCTAAAACAGGGTTGACAATTGGCTAAACTACACTTAATGAATAGCAGCCAAATCTTCCTCAAATCACAACCAACCATCCAAAAGAAATATGCTGGATAAGGTAGTCTTAGATACAGTGTGTATGAAAATAAAATATGGGATGATCATGACTGGAATATCTTTAATGATAGGCTTGCTTGATCAAGGCTGACCTGGAGCTAAAGAATTGCATCAGCCTCCACTGCTGAATCAATAAATGAATTAGTGATTTGATAGAACTGATCAATTTGTTTAATTCAACCATCTTTGACTTGGCAAAACTGATTTTAAAATGTCAAATTTACAAGATATTGGCTATATTCGTAATAATTAATTTATCAATCAATATTTTTCCAACTCTTTGTGTTCTGAGTTCAAATCCTGCCGTGGCTTACTTAATAGGTAGACTTTATTGCCCAGTTTAGCACCTCCATTTGGCCCTTGGGTGCCTTTAGTGGAGTCGACTTTATTGCAATCATTGGATTAGCTTGAGAATAACTCCCTCCACCTCTCCATCCCACCAGTCTGAGTAGCCCAATATAGGGTCACGGGCACAGCCCTTTCTTTCTTGACTAAACAACAAGCAAACTAAAAAAATCATTTTATTTAAATTTATTTATTTATCTTTCTCATACAAATGTGATAGTCAATTGTTTGACTTTTCATAATCATAATCCTTGTTGACTTCAGTGAAGACAAAAAATTTATTGTTGTTCATGACTTTCTTAGGGTCATTGACAACTGTCCTGGCAGCTGGATTGGTGGAATTGTTAGAGCGACAGACAAGATACCATGCAGTATTTGTTCCAATGCTTTCTGTAATGTGTTCTTGGGTGATAGACTGAATTTGGTCCTTGGGTGCCTTTAGCAGAGTCTAATGTGTTATAAACATCAAGGCCAAATCTCTGGTTTGAGAATAACTTCCTTCTTACCAGTCTACAAGGCCCTAAAAAATAAGGGTCATGAGTGCTACCCTTCCCTCCCCAATGAAGTGGTTAAAAAAGAAAAAGTGTAATAGCTAGAGCGAGGAATCCAAATCAGGTCGTATCAGACATTGTCAGGAGCATACCTCCTTCTATTCTCTATATATATATATCGATAAAATTATTCTATGTAAAACGGAGTAAGAATGAAAGCAGAGAGAAGAAAAATAAAACATTGTTAATATCATTATATCCTCTATTGATGTGACATTTGACTAAGAAATTCTGATGTTTTAATAGTGATTTCTTTTGGTTAGGTACGTGTCAGATTTAATAGGAATGGGGAAATTGAGATTGTGTAGCTTCCATGCTTTTCTTAAGAGTATGAGTTACACACACACACACATATATATATATATATATAAATAAATATATGAATATGTATATATATATACATATATAAATATATATACATATAAATATATATATACATGAATATATATATACATATAAATATATATATGTATATAAATATATATTATAAGTGATGTAAAATGGCTACACAGCCTTGAATCCAAACTGAGTTCTAGGCTCAACTCACTGAAAAATTATCTGTACACTATATATAGCACTTGTTACTGATTCTTTTTATACAGCCTGATCTCTTATAATACCTTTGTTTTATATTGTTCCTTAAATATATTTTTAAAGATTCTAACAACTGTATTTACTAGAGGTTTCCTTTGTAATGATTTTGTCAATAATGAATGTTTTTTGTGTTTTTTTATAGTAATGATAACCACTCGAAAATGTGAACTTTCGTTGACTTTTTATTTGTAAATTTGTACATAACAACTGAAAACGTACACTATGTGAAATAAATCCATCACTGATAATGTTATTTAGTAATGTTATAGTTCTAAATTATCTTTATATTTTTGCTATTACAATGTACTTATAAAATGTTGCTTTCTACTATTGTCATGACGATTATAATGGAAAATACCTCTAAAAAAAGGAAATAAAATAAAATCTCAAGCCATCAGGCATTAATTTAATTTGCATGATTTTGAATCTATCATTTCCATCTATTGAATAAAAAAAGAAATGTTAATCCTTTCATGAACCTTAAAAACCCTTATGACTTGTGCTTACTTACATTTGATTTTTGTTGTGTTGAAATGGTGAGACACCTACCCCATGTCCTCATTAGTTTAATTGCAGAATTTGCAACTGGTAGATAGCATCAGCAAGGGAAATATTGTTTCCTTGCTCCAATTTGACAAGTTCCACCCCATTCCTTACTCAAATGAGGCCTGATATCTTGTCAATCAATTAACAGAAGAAAAAAAAATGATATTTGTCTATTATCCTCCAGCCAATTGAATTAAAGAGATAGAGAATTATGAAATGCCTCGCCTGGACCTAAAATGGAATGGCCTGCAACAAGTTTTAACCTTTCTAATCCATGATCAGTAAGTCCAATATTCATCCATTTGATTGATTTCACATCTACATATTCTAGGCTACAAATATTTAATTTCCACTTTGGAGATATGGAAATATTTGGGAGTGCTGGTATCACAATAAAAGGTACCTAGCTGACTATGTAAAGTGAAAGTGCTGGTATCATGATGAATGGTACCTAGTTGACTGTAAAGTGGAAGTGCTGGTATCATGATGAATGGTACCTAGCTGACTGTAAAGTGGAAGTGCTCATACATATGCATACTCATTGGTATACTTATGTGCATGCAAGTATTTCATTTGTATGTGGATACTGCATGTATATATATAGAGAGAGACAAAGCAAGCTTTGTTTATGAAACAGCAAGCGAAGTTTGAAAATAAAGGCAGTGTGGAAGGCACTAGGGGGTTATGAATTGTGTGTAAGGGTTTAGGAGGGGGTCTAGAATAGTGGGAAGGGGGCAGTGATCCTGGATAGAGTGGAGGTGTACAGTGATGCTGAAAAAAGCTATTACAGGGGTGGGAGCGTGAGTTTTTTTTTTGGGGGGGGGGTGAAGGAATTGAGTGCAGTGGTAGTGAGGATAGCTACTAAAGGGTGAAATGATACATGGCGGGGTTAGGTCAAATTTTAAGCTGGTAGCCGGTTCTTTTCCAGCACAACATGGCGCCAACTCTTGTGACAATTTGTCACCTCTGTTGTGAAGTTCAGCCCTCACTAAGTCATTTCATGTCTTTCTAGGTCTGCCTCTTACATGACTTCTGTATCTCTTTATACAGCACACACACATATATAAATATAATTATGTGGGAATTCCCTTATGCTAGCGTGAAAAATGGACGTTAAATGATGTTGATGATGATATACATTATATATTCATAGGAATAATTTGAAAAAAACTCGAAAGCAAGGAATAGCTGTTGAAACAACCAAATGCCATCATTAACAATATGTAAGTCAAGTAAAAATACCCCTAAGGACATAAATCAGTGGTCAGTAGTCAATAAAGAGAAAAGTAAAGTTGTGAGGTGGGTAATAGGTAGATGAAACATTGAGATGTTTAAGAGAGGGCTGTGTTGGCACGTAGCAGTTATAAGAAGAAAGAAAGAAAGATGAATGGAGATTAGGGTTACAATAAAAGATCAAAGTTATAAATGATACAAAAACCGCAGTTGCATCTGATTTCGTCAGCTGTCAATCTGGCTTTACTCAAATTGAGAGGACTGCAATTTTTTATGCCACCTTGTGCAACAGAAAATAAACATTTCTGCTGGTATGATGCATACGTGACGACAAAACAAACAGGAGTCAGAGAGCAATATAAAGCGTGCCCTACCAGTGATGTACCGCTAGCTAAAAGGAATGGTATAGCCCTAGAAACAAGCCGAAAAAGGAGCATATAAGCACAATGTAGTCACTTGACCAGTCTAGCTTGAGTATGTGACAACCTGTCTAATTCATGCAAGCATTGAAAGTAGACATTAAACAGTGATGATATATATATGTATGTATACAGGGTGTCCCAAACAATGTATACACACTATTATTAGAATGCTGTTGAAGTGTGTATACATGTTTTGGGGACACCCTATATATGTATATATATAAAAATTGTTGCCTCAAAAATCGAGATGAAGCATAAGTATATTTGAAATTCATTAGAATAATTTGAAAACTCAAATGTAAGGAATAGCTTGATGCCTTCCTAATGCCAACCACTTTACATGTACTGGCAGCATTTTATTGTGAATCCAATACTACCATCTTACAGTTACAGGGTGGACTTGGTGCTTTTAGTTGTGGCACCAGTACTACCTCATTACATGACTAGGATACTTGGTGTCTTTAGTCAGGGTGTGTAAACAATAAAAAGAAGTGCAGACTATATGCTGCTTGTTGGGGAGCAAAGACAGCCTAATGTGTGAAAGGAACTGCAATGAATGACCTTGAAGCAAGTGGGTAGCGTCTGGCATATTGTGAAATGTACCTAACTTTCCATGTTAACCTGAACTGGACAAGAAAGATGAGCCAGGGATGTGAATGTAAAGGGGGACAAGGATTGGGCAGGATGGTGAATCACAGGTCTACCAGGGAAGGGAGTATAAGCATCGAGGAGCTAATGGGGTTTTAGGCAAGGAAATTGGGAGTATCCTGGTAGGTAGGGACCATCTTCTTACTTGTGGGAAAGCAAGTCTTCTGCAGTACTGCATGGTGTCAGTCAACCCAATCCTTGGTCATCACCTTCATGAGGTTCAGCTGTGAGATTGGCCTACACCACATTATCCCAAGTTTTCCTAGGTCTTCCACAGGTTCCATCGACTTCAAGCAATCTGCATTTCTTTATGCAGCTGTCATCCTTCATATGCATCACATCCTTACCAATAGCTGCCTCTGCAGCACACTGCATCTAATCCCTTTTATGCCCAGTTTTTCTCTCAGCCCATTGATGCTTTGTTGTAAACATTGTACACATTGCTTGATGATGGTCAAGGGGGTTCTTGCACATGGCTATTCTAGCCACCCCACAACTGTATGCAGCACTAACATGACTAATGTTAGTCCTATATATGCAACTAGTGTGAATCTTAGTGTTGTGATTTCCATAATTTTGGCAGGGTTTTTTCTGGCTTGGTGCCCTTCCCATCACCAACCACTTTACTGTGTGGACTAGGTGCATTAATACCAGCACTAGCGATGTTGTCTTACTAAACTGAAGAGTCCTCTCCACACTACATCAGCTTTTATTCAGTGTCTATTTTCCTAGAAGGGTTAGCTTCACTATGATATATGCACTTGATATCTATCTTGTGCAGTTGTTTTTAATCAGTCACTGCCCTCCTGGATGGATTACCTTCACTACAGCTTACGGAGTTCACGGCTGATCTATGCAGTCGTTTTTATTCAGTCAATGCCCTCCTAGATGGGTTGCCTTCACTACGGCTTACAGAGCCCATGTCTGCCCTGTACCAGTTTTTATTCAGTGACTGCTCTCCTAGATGGGTTGCCTACATTTTAGCTTCCAGAGCTCACATCTACAGTTGTATTTCATTTGGAGCCACTGACGCCATAGATGGGTTGCTTTCTCCATGGTATATGGAACCCATCTTTGCCCCATGCAGTACTATTTTATTCAGAGTCACTGCCGTCCTTGACAGGCTGCTTCTTGCATGGTCTATGGCGCCCACGTATGCACCGCGCTGATTTATTTTATTGAATTTTGAGTGACAATATTGACATATGAAAACAATATCAACACAATGTCAATTTGATGTGGAAGTAATAGGGAAATAATATCAATACAATATTGATATGACATCAAAACATCAATACAACAAAACAATATGGAAGCAATCTTGAAACACTCGATATGATATTGAAACAATATCAAAACATGTAAATATACAAACATACATGGCATATTATGGTTGATATTTTAGAATTAAATAATACATATATTTAAATTTACTTGATTACATTTATTATCTAATTTGCAGGTGCAGGGATCAAATCATATTTTCCCCCATCACTAAATCATTCATTTCCCATGTGTTCAACGCCCCAGTAACCACTACATCTAGGCCTCCTTGTTCAAAATATCTGCTCTCTGAAACAGTTTTAATGAAACATCAATTTCTCTGGCCTCATAGAGGCTGTGAAGGCCTTGGACATTTCCCTTCTTCCAGGCCTACCAAGTAAAATTGGACTTTCCTTCGGACAGGACACCAGTTAATTGTGAGGTTATGTTCCAGCAGCTACTGCTGGCACTCATTTTCAGTTGAATAGACCAGAAGAATGTGAAATATAGTGCCTTGTCCAGACATTATGCCATCTGATCTCGGGAATCAAACCCTACAATCCTGAAACAAACACTAACCCTAAGGTAGCTTTTTATTAACAGAAGTTAATCCTTGGAGGAATAAAGCACCTCCATTTTTTTTTAATCTACCATAAATGAAGACATTCCAACCGATTAATTTCATCTCAGAACAGTGAATAAATAGCGCAGTTCTCTCAATTTCTAATATAATACAACAGTGCTAGTGTTAACACATAAAATAGAAAACTATTTTTATAGGAACCCACCTGAAACCATCCCTGGCCAAATTATGAAAAACCTAGTTATTTTATTATATTCCTCCAAATTCTTGGTTATTTTCAAAATAAGTTAAAATATACAGGCAGTATATTTAATTAGAAATATGATTATGAAAAGATTGTGAGTATTATTTCTTTTCTATTTTTTGGTATTTTCTCAAGACAAGATATATTTATGCAATTGTTATCACTTTCAGAAATTGGGTAAAGAAAAATAAATTATAACAAATGACAATTAAAATCTCAGTTAATTTAATCCCTAAAACAAAAGTTAAAACAATCACATAAAGAGTGCTTAATAAATTCTATTTTCTATTCAATATAGATTTTAAAAAAACTTGTCTTGAACCGATTTCATTGCATATTTGAAAAGAGGGTATTAGCCCTGAAATATATTGGGTAAAACATTTTGTTTTGTTTTATATATTCCTACTGCATTGTACCAGCTTTCTGAAACTTAGTCATTTATAACATCTCACAATGCATCATATTAACTATACTATTTTATAAAAAAAACTTTACATATAAAAAAAATAATTAAGCTGGAAAAAAAATTTCCTAAAAACCAAACGACTTATGTTTTATTGCTTCTCTCGAATACAATTGGAATATGAAATGATGAAAATTAAGCAGATTTACATGAGAGAGGAGGAAGTGGAAAAAATACAAATATTCAAGAAGAAGCATGCTAAAAAAAAAAATTGGGTGAAAGAGGGAGATATATTATTTTATCTGATTTATATATTTTGGGAAAGAGATTTTGTTTATTTTGAAAAAGAAATGCAAAGAGTGAAAGGAAACAGTAATTTTATTTTGTTTTAAAGAAAGAAAAAACAAAACCCCAACAACAAGCACACACACACACACACACACAATTCAGCAGGGAAAGCAGTTTTAACTGAAGAGTGAATATCACATCACATCCATCTTCATCTCTTTATTAAACAGGAAAGTAGGGTATGGGAACTTTTTTTTTTAAATCTAAACAACCAATATGCAGAGAGAAAGAGAGAGTTTACAGTAAAATAATATAAAATGTTTTAAATTAAAATTTGGTTTAATAAGATGGTTTATTGTTAAGTCAGCATTGCCAACAGCAGTTTTACAATGAGTGTGCTACTGTTGACGAAATACAGTTGTTACTTACTGGACCTGTGTGCCTTCAAAACATATTTCATGATGAAACACAATGCACAGAGATAAAGAATATCTCCCTCACCATTCCAGACACTCAAACCACTCAAACTATCACAGACTCATTTAAATAGAAATGGACATAAGCAAAAGAAAAAAAAAAAAGATACAAATACACAACATACACTCACTGTTAGTTTAACATTAGAAAAAAAAAAAGAAAGAATTTCAGCATAATAATTGTTTCTAACAAAGACAGGCACAAGGCCAGAAATTTGGGTGGATAGCTAATTGATTAAATCAACCCCAAATGGATGAAAGGCAAAGTTGACCATGGCGGGATTTGAAGTCAATACAAAAAAAGACCACAGAGTATTTTGTCCGACACTAACAACAGTGCTCAATTCACCAAATTTTAATATCAGTTGTGGACAAAAAAAAAAAACAATCAAATATATGCACACACTGAACACTGGAATACAATAGAGGTAACAAAGAATAATATAAAGATTATAAGATTATGAACAAAAACGATAACTGCCCTTATTCCTAACATGAATCTTTTATGTATTTTGCTCCAACATCAAACCAACAAAGTGAATGACTATATATTGCCACCCATAGAAAGAAAAAAACTCATGAAAAAAAAAAAAAAAAAAAATTAAGATGTAGATCAACTCTAGTACTTATTTATGCTCCCCCTGTTTACATTAGCAATCTATGTAAAGAAACAATCCAAATATGGAATTTAAAAATCCAGTCAGGACCACAATCTTCCACAGAAATAAGAAGGAAGACGATTGACAAGATCCCAGACTTTATTTGCTTATCAAGTGGGGTGGACTTCATCAAATCAAACCAAGGAAATAATGATTCCATTGGTCTTTCCATTGCTGATACTATCTATCTATCAGAAAGAGCAACATTAAATAAAGTGTCTTGCTCAAGGACATAACACATTGCCTGGCCTGAGAATCAAACTCACAACATCATGATTGCGAATCTAATTCTCTAACCACTAAGCCACATGGCTTCACTAATAATAGCTCATTATATTGGCACTTGGCCAGGAATTTATAATGGAAGAGTATGTAGAGTCATCTAAATATGACTGGTACATATTCAAGTAGCCACAAGGTCAATGTACTCAGTAGAAAAATGAAACTAAATACAAAAAAGCATTTAGCCCAAAGTTCTAACACCATCACTACCACTTTTTCTTAAAACAGGTTTCTAAACTGCACATAAATATTAGGTAGATTATGTAACTTTCATTTGAAATGATAATAATGATAACAACAATAATGATTTCTGATTTAAGGACAAGGCCAACAATATTGGGGAAGGAGAAAGTCAATTAAATCAACCCCAGTGCACTACTGGTATTTTATTTTACCGGACACATAAGGATAAAAAGGAAAACTAACCTCGGCAGGATTTGAACTCAGAACATAAAGGGATGTAACTATGCCACAAACATGTCCGACGCTCTACCAATACTGCCAATCCACTGCCCTTAATAATTGTTTCTGATTTAGGCACAAGGCCAACAATTTTGGCCTGAGGAGAAAGTCTATTCAATCGACTCCAGTGCACTACTAGTACTTTATTTTACCGCACTCATAAGGATGAAATGGCAAAGCTAACCTCAGCAGGGACGTAACTATGCCGCAAACATGTCCAATGTTCTACCGATACTGCCAATCCACTGCCCTGAATAATAACAATAATAATTTGTAAACATTGAAATTCAAACACAAAGTCATTATAATGATAACACCATTAGAAAATCAGTTAAAATACTCTTATAGACAGAAAATAAGTGGCCAGTAGTCGCAGGCCACTTATTTTCTGTCTCCAAGGATATTTTACCTTATTTTCTAATGTTATTATCATTGTAGCGACTGTGTTTGGATTTCAATGTTTTCAAATCTCAAATCTAAACACCTTGATAAATCATAAGATTTTAATAAAAAATATTGTTTGTATGCAAGTTTAATGCTATAAAATAATCATCACATCTGATATATATCATCATCATATGGATGTTAGATGATGATATATAAATATATACATATACACACATAAATGTGCAAGTAAATTTGTGGCTATGGTCACAGTCTTTATTTTTACATATGTTCAAATGTGTGTGTATGAGAGAGATGAAAAAAAAACTTGCAAACAATACATGTTTGAATATAGACATACACACACACAAATATATATATATATATATATATATACATACATACACACTTATATATAGAGGGAGGAAGAAGAAGAAAGAGAATTACATCATATTTACAACAAAAACAAGTCCCTGAAATTATAGCTTAACATGTAAATTATTAAAAACTGAAGCTAAAAACAAGGAAAAAATGTAGCAGGTTAAAAAAAAAAAAAGACAAACAACAATAAAAAGAAACAGTTGTGTTGAAATAGATTTTAAAGCTTGTGAAAGTTATGGAAATTCCTTTCAGTATGCACCAAGAAAAATAACTGCTGTGAAGTGAAGAGTTGTATGGTAGTAGGAGTGGTGGGGATGATGAGAAAAAATAAGAGTCAAGTAATTAATGAACTCTATATTATGAGTAAGAAGAACTACTGAGGTTGGACACAGCCTAGGTATATTTGTGAGTGTGACAGATAGAAAGAGAGAGAAGAGTGAAGAGAATGCATGTGACAGACAGAGCACATGACACAAAAAGATGGAAAGAGAAAGAGAGACCGAGTGCATGCATGTGTGTCCGTGTCCAAAGGAGAGAGAACATGTTTTATATATATATATATATATATATATATATTGATTTATCTGTGTGTCAGTGTGTGGAAGTGGATGTACATGAGTATATATATATATATATATATATATATATATATATACTGTTTGTCGATTGGTGAGTAAAAATATTTCTAATTCATGTAAGGAGGAAGAGTGTGTGCGTGTAAGACCGTTACATAAAATAGCCAGATCAACATAAAAGCAGGTATAAATGAATGTATATTTATATATACACACACACACACACATACTAGTAACATGAATATCCATTAGCACAGGTCTTGTTCAATTATTTTTTCAACAATTCAGACAACAGTTCATTTATATTTCATATCATTGCGGTAATAGTAAGTATTTTATTACTATTAAATCAGACAGTTGTTTTTATTATTTTGCATCTTCTTCGAGTCAGTATCTTTAAAGTGTGCATATGTCCAAAATAATTTCTCATGATACAAACTTGGTTGCTTTCATTTTTTTTTTTTGTTCCCCCTCCTTTTTCTTTTATATTTCCTCCTACCTTACTTCATTCAACATTTTACCTCTAAATTTAGTTTATATGTATATGTGTGCATATATATATATATATATATATATATATATATATATATATATATATATATATATATATACATACATACACACACACATATATACATGCATATATTTATATACAAATATGCACATACATGCATATATATATATATACAAATATGCACATACATGCATATATATATATATACAAATATGCACATACATGCATATATATATATATACAAATATGCACATACATGCATATATATATATATATATATATATAGACATACATACATATATATATATATATATATAGACATACATACATATATATATATATGATTCAATGTGGTTGTGTTTGCAAAGAACAAAGAAACAGATTGCCATCAAGTCAGACAGAATCAGTAATGGTTAAATTATAGCCTTGCAGATTTTTATATTTTGTGTTTTAGATGTTTCTTCAACCAGCCATTGAATCCCCTCCCCCCTCTCTCTCACACACACACACACACATATATATATATTTAAAAAAAAAAAACAAAAAAAAAAAAACAAAGAGAATTGAGTCCTTTTCAGTTTTCACTGGTACTCCTATCGTTCTGCTATAAACAGTGTTACTTGTGGAAATAACTTGAGCTGCTCAAAAGATTTGGACTCATCCAGCTGGGTCACCTGAAAATAATAATACCAATTATCATAACAATGATTTTTAACGTAGATGAAAGTTTCTATGGAAACTTGGCCAAGATAACGACTACAATTGCTCGAAGAGTTACAATTTACAGAACATTGCTGGGGAAGTAAACAGGAAGTTATACACAAGCTACTATTGTGGGAACCAACTTACAGGAGACACAGTAGAGGAAAACCTACTTGAACCTTCATCGATCACTCTCAGATGATACAAACCTCAGTAGGGAGCAGTTGCCAGGAGCAATGGAAAATCGTGAATAATGGAGAGACTTTGTCAGGAATGTTTGACTGTTGTGACAATGAGGATGAACATAGGCACAAGGTCAGACATTTTGTTTGAGAGAGGAAACTAGTCAGTTATATCAACCCTAATATTTGACTGATTCCACAGAAAAATGAAAATCAAAGTTAACCTTTAGCGAGATTTGAACTCTAGGTATAAGGCATGGCTCTGTGGTTAAGAAATCCACTTCACAACCATGTGGTGGGCAAATGCCTTCTACTATAGCCTTGGGTTGACCAATATCTTGTGAGTACAATTTATTGACAAGCTTGTTATATGTCAATGTGTTTTCATATCAACACAATTTAAAATAAGCAGTGAAATTTGTTTATGTTTTACAGTGAATCAGTTCAACGAAGATATATACCATACTTAAAAACAAAGAATGGGCTAGTGTTCAGAAAGGGCATCCATCCAGCCAGAGAAATACTGCCTCAAGGAAGTCTCATCTCACCAATGGTGCATTCAATAAGTAATGAGAAAATATATGTAAAAATTTAATTAAGAAACAAAAATACACAGCTATAACAAAGTCATACAAGTATTATTTTTCAATACATGAACCATTTTCATCGTCACATCCCCCCCCCCCCACCATACCAGTTTATCAAACGCATTTTTGAAGAAATTGGGTAGTCCTATTTTAACCTCTTCTATCTTGATGCACTTCAGCATTCCCTGTGCCTGCTTAATTTCTTCTGATATTGTTGCTATATCATCTCCAAAGTGTATCAGTTAAGATCTCTAGTTTGTTTCTGCAGCTTTGACTGCAATCAAGCATAAATCCCAGTTCTTTTCTTTCACCTTATATCACATGTAACTGTCTTAAAAAAGGGAAGGACATATGGATTATAATGGGGTGGTCGCTAGTGGAACACCTTTGACCATCATTTTGCTTGATCAGGGTTGGTCTGGGGCTAAACAACCACCCAACTTAACCTAATATGCCACAGATATATAATTATTGCTGTAGTATTTTTATGCCTACCTTTTCCCAATAGTTGCTATGGTTATGTCATATACCAAATAAAACAATATAATCTAAAGAACTAATACTTCCAACTTACATCTTGTGGTGGAAATCTTGATAACACTTTGAAATCATCGTTTGGATAGCCTTTTGACGTGAGAAAACAGAATAAATATCTTAAAGGTTCATGTCCACGAAATCTCCGGGTGATAAAGTCACCAGTTGGAAGATGAAAGCGAATTTGGGTAACACTATCTTTATATTCTTCAGAAGGTTCATGTGGGAGTTCTTTTGCTGAATCTTCTCTTCTTTGCTGGTAGGAGAAAATCAAAAAGATCAATACATGAAAATATGATTGATATCAACTAAATAGCATAAGGTGATTTTTAGATTGGATGGGATATATAATACACACAATCATCATAAATAATTATACATACAATTATGTCGATACTGACGAGAGATGGATAATTAATTGGTGCATCAAATTAAAATATTATGGTATTTAGGTATTGCGTTACCATTACACTAAGATGGATTTCGCTGTTCGAGAAATAGATATATTATAAAACAAACAAATAAGGATTATTGAAAAAAAAGTTAAAATTTGTCTGTACTTACTAATTTCCATTTTTCATTCTCTACTCGTGCTTGTTCTTCAGCATTTTTCTTCTCTTGGGCCACCCGTTCATTTTCCATGTCTTTCAGTCGGCGCTCCTCCTGTAGTCGTGTAATGAAAATTGAAGTAAATTCTTTAGTTTGGATAAATTAGGCATGGTTATTGTCCAACATAAAGTAATTTTAATACAATTAGCTGTTTTTAGAAGACTAACATGCAGTGACTTTGATTACACTTATTGTAAACACTATGTAAGTATGAACCTATAACTGCTGATGGAGTTATTGAGACATATGGTGTGTCGAGGGCACTTTAACCTGATGAAGCCCATTCCCTCCCCAGGTGTGAACACAACCGATTTCTTCCAGAGAATGAGAGATGGAGTGAGAGAAAAGAAATCAGAAGAGAGAGGAAGGATCGACACAATACTGGACTGGTACATTTTGTATTGACCTTAAAAGGATGAAAAGCAAAGTTGACCGTGGTGAGATTTAAGTAGAGAGAACTAGAATAAATGCCACAAAACATTCTCACAACTTTGCCAATTCACAGCCGTGTAAACATTATGAGAGGGAAGTAAACAAGAAGTGTAATGGTTTCTTTAAAATAGCTACAGTGAATTGATCCTGGAAGAAAACTTCATGTGGTATTAAAATCAAAATACAGTATCATCATCATCATTTTAACATCTGCTTTCCCTGCTGGCAAGGGTTAAGTGGGTAAACATAGACCAAGTCAGTACTGAAGCCAAGCTACACATCTTCAGACAGGTGAGGAAGCTGCATCTCGTTTACATACGGTCCTATGTTCTATTGAATGCACAGGAGAGGTAGTCATATCTTTGACACAACTGAGGGTCCTCCCAACCCTGTAATTGGCAAGCTTTCTCCGGCTGGATGCCCGTCCTATCCCCAACCATTTTACAGCGTGTACTGAGTGTGCATATTGTGTAGGAATCACTTATTATGATCACTGATAAAATCATCAAACAATTATCAAAATTTATACGTCACAAACAGATGTCCTACAAATGTTCAAACAGAATATCAACTGCAACAATCTCATCAGACTGAGATGGTTGCTAAGGTTGGGAATTGCTATTTTTTTCCTTGACCAACTTATAAAAACAATAAAAGAAAAGCGATCTATTACACACCTTCCGTCTGTCAGCATCAAGAGATGCTGCATAAGCTTTATCTTGTTCTTGTTTAATTGATTCCCGGATTTCTCTCTGATCCTGTATATTAAAAATATAAGTTTACAATAAAATTTTACAAAAAATTTAATTTTAAGTTTGTTTATAATGAAAAGTATTAGGTATTTCAATTAGTAAAGGCACTTATACAGCCAACAAATGTCACAAATCTATTAACATTAGGCAAGTCACATCTACTATAATCTTGAATCAACAACAGGTCTAGATAGAAACGGTATGACAACCTATCAGAAGGATTGTTTCTGTAACTGAAAGGCAAGCCTTGCTACAGTGTCATGTATGCTAAGTTCAAGCGTGGATTACATGAAAGATATACCATGTATACTCAAATATAAGCCAACTCCACCTAATAAAAGGTACATCTATATATGTGCCATGGAGTATCTGAGGGACATGGGGTTCAATTCCTCAGAGCAACCAGTGGAAACTTCTTTTTCCATCATTTAAGGGTGTTCATTCTATTTTATAGTATCTCCGTGCATGGGCACATCATTCTTTATATTAACCTTATTTATATTTCTGGAAATTTCAATTAATTGATTTTATTGGAATTATCTCCCTTCCTCGTTTTTAAATTTTAACCCTTTAACATTTACATTATTCTATATTTACTATTGTATTTTCACAGTAAAGGCTTTACTGCACATAAATATTTCTAATATCAAATCTATGAGATTTTGATATTTATTTTGAGAACAATACCTTAACATCAGTATGAGTTGCCAGTTACTTGCTAGTTTGAACAGAAAGAGGCAAAAGAATTCTGGCCTGATACGACCGGTTTAAATGCTAAAGGGTGTTTGTCTACTAACTGCACTTAATCAAATATTTTCAACTCACCATATTAAATATGTAACACCCTGCCATTAATAAAAGGTACATCTATATATGTGCCATTAAGTAGGAACCACATAATTGCAACATGAACTCCTTAATAACACAGTTAACATAAGAAAGTGAGCTCTTGCTAACTATGATTATTTCTAAGATGTCACTTAAAAACTCAACTCTTGCATCACCCCCACAAATACCAAATCAACAGCAAAGCAAACAAAAACTTTTCTTTTTAAATAACTGTAAAACACTATACCTCTTCCACCATATCTTTCCTTTGTTGGTCTTGGAAAAGTTCAAAAGCACTTATTAGATTAGACATAAGTTCATCCAGATTTGTTGAACCTAAAAAAAAAAAAAAAAAATCATCTTAATTGTTTCTATTGCACAAGGCCAGCAATTACCCAGTGCATTACTGGTACTTTATTTTATCGACACCGTAAGGATGAAAGGCAAAGTCAATCTCGGCGGGATTTGAACTCAGATCGTAAAGGGACGTAACTATGCTGGAAAGCATGGCATCCGACTCTACCGATACAGCCAATTCACCGCCCTTTAGATTAAAGATAATCTTAATAATGCAGGCTGGCGATATTCTTGCAATTACTACCAGATACTATGTAATTGCCTAGATAATCATCATCATCATTTTACGTCCGCTTTTCCCTGCTTGCAACCTTAATAGCCTAACATAAAAACACCCCAAAATCAAAATCTCTCAGAATTTTACAAATGATTTCAAATTTAAGAACCTCATTTGATACCAACCCACTTCAAACTGTATGAGTTTTTGATACAAAAAATAATTTTAAAATATTCTTATATAAAATTATAATGGAAATGTACATATTGTATCATCATTGCTTTTACGTCCGCTTTTCCATGCTTGTATGGGTTGGACGAGTCCTTCTCATCACAGCATCTCTCCACTTGTTGCGTTCCTTTGTCATCTCCTCTGTCAGTCTTAGCGATTTGAGAAGGCCTTTCACTATGAATTTTAAGGTTATGACAATCATCACATACCTAACATCAGCGAAAGCAGGAGGAAGTAATTGATGTCACCCTTTCTGACTTATTAGTGGTTATCAAGACTACATATCTCCCTGCCTTTGCTGAACCTCATGCTAAACTAAACTAAATTCTTATGTGCATTCATATATATATATCACTATGTCAGAGCACCAATACAAATTTATAATAGGAAGTTTTAATTTTAGATAAGAACCTTTTGTTTAGTTGTATCCCAAACACCATCTTAAACTCTTTTGAGTACCAAAGACACACTAGTATGTCTGACCTATTTCTAGTGTGCAAAAGACATACTGGTGCATTTAAAACATATTTCTTTATTTTAAAGATTTCTTCGATAATGCAAAATTTAAGATGTAATCCTGGTTTGGGTCTATAAAGTAATAAAAACATCACTAGCACACAAAAAATTAATAATGAGAATGTTATTTTGCTAAATACCTCCGAGCTGATTATTTTCAAATATAACAAACTCATAAGTACCATATTTACTTGAGTACAATGCAATGTACTCAAGTTTGTAGTTAAAAATCAGTAATATATTTGATGTTTTTATATAATGTGACCTATAAGTACAGCTGTAGTTATTTATATTTAAGAAATTAAAACAGAATTGACAGAATCATTACAGCGTTGGATAAAATGTTTTGTGGCATTTGTTTTGGCTCTTTACATCCTGAGCTCTCAACCTGCTGAGGTTGATAAAATAAAGTACCAGTCAAGTACTGGAGTTGATTTAATCGACTTCCTGTTCCACCTACCAGCCCCAAATTATTAGCCTTGAGCCTATGTTACAAACAATATTTAAGAAAGCAATGTATACTGCATCAAATTTTAAATATCTTTTTCACATCCATATTTTTATCATAAACATGTTTCCCTACTAGCTTATGTAACTTTCATGTTTTCAATAATCATTTCTAAACAATAGCATATAACTCCCCTCACTAATGTGCTAATAGTGTTAACAATTGTCGCCCAGTTCACACTTGGTGTAAAAGCAATGAAGATGTATAAAAGATTTCAGTTCAATACTAAAAAGAAATCAACACGTAACAACATTGTTTTAACTGACCTTGTATCACAGTTGAAACTTCATTAGTTGACCTGGCACGACTGATGATCAATAATAAAGGTAGTTGGTTTGGTATATAAGTCTCAATCTGCAATGCAGCAACACTGCCAAAATGCCTTTTTGCATTACTGAGCAATCTGTGAAAAAATGCAAAACATCTCAAGAAGTGGATATATACATTATTGACCTATTTACTAAGGAATCATTAGTACAAGGGTTTCTGACCCCCTTCGGTCACAAATGACCATGGGATTTGCACCTAGAAAGTTTCCCTCCATGGCACAAGTCTGGACAAGGTTGTTTGTGGAAGACCAGCAGTCACCTATGCATACCAGCCTCCCCTTCTTCACGCCATCGATGTTGTCCAAGGGACAGCTTAGCCCTAGTGACATCATCACTCATTTCTACAGCTGAGTGAACTGGAGCAACATGAAATAAAATGTCTTGCTCGAGAATTGAACTCACAACCTCATGATTGTAAGCCTGACACTCTAACCACTAAGCCTTTATATATATATACACACACACACACACACACAAAAATATATATATATTCAAGAGTTAACAACCTCTTATCCTGTTTACTACATCACAACTTTTCAAAAGTGGATTTACCTCAACTGTTTTATTCAGTAATTTGAAATTACGTCTCTACTATAACACACCAAATCACAAAGTGTTTAACAAAATCATTTTAGGTTCAAATGACAATAATAAATAGACATCACATTAGAGCTCTGTGGAGGGGCAACAAGCACAATTTTCCAACATAAAAACCCACTTTTTGCTTGATAATTTTCATGTCAAAATACATTTTTTCAGTGGACAATTATATATATTTTAAAATTTAGTAAAAAGATATAAAAAGATTTACTACCGTTCTTTATTCTTGTCATTTGTCATATCCCACGCCCAGATAAAAAAATTTTCGGTGAGATAACTAACAACTTCTTCAGAACATAAAACTTTTGAACAAAAAACATTGATGAGGATACTCTTGTCATCATGTAGATACACGGCCAATGGTTTCCTCTGGAAGAGAAAGAGAAAGATGACAGACAAAACATCTTGTAGAACAAAACATATTTATAAAAGTTATACATTTCACCAATTGTCACTGACGTGTTGGTGTTCATCTGGGATAGGCTGAGCTAGCTCCAGCTAGTGAACACACAGTCATGCAAAATAAACATACTAAGAGGCAAGCGAAATACTGACACTGAGGAGACTGTCAAACAGTCGCAATTTAAACAGTTGAGGAGTCTGCCATTAGAAACAGTACCTCTACTGCAATTATCAACATATGATGGCAAAAAGTACTGCTACAGATCAAGCTATCCCGAAGTGTGTTTGCTTGCAGCTGGAGACAGCCAACAAAGATCATATATTCAATGAAACTTCAATACCATCAGCCATTATAGAATTGATGAAAATAGAAGGCTGAATCTCTTTTACTCGTTTAAATCCATGGACTATGGCTATGCTGGGGCAACCAGTATTTTGTCTGGTATTTATCAACGTGAATAGGATTCAAACAGAATATAATAATAACAAAATAATGTTAGGAAGGGCACCCAAAAAGGGTAAAGAAAAGTCCCACCAAGGACATGACAACTTCCTTATAAAATGCACCCAGTACACCCTGAAAAGTGGTTCATGTTAGGAAGGACATCCACTTGCAGAAACTATGTCAAAAAAGAGAAGAGAGAACTCTTCTGTCAAGTCAAAGACATGAAAATCCTCCTGATGCTACAATGAAGTGCACACATTATACTGTCAAGTGGTTTGTGTTAGGAAGGGCATTCAGTGGAAAAAACTATGTCAAAGTGGAACATATTGAGTGAGACATGGGCCATCTAGGGGAACAATGGCTCTGATTACGTATTGGGAGGGCTGTAACGCCAAATAAGAACCAAATTGAATTATGACAACCCATCCAACCTATGTCAGCATGGAAAGAGGATGTACAATAATTACCAAACTGAAACAAAATAAACACACACACAGAGTCATGCAAAACAAACACATACTCACAGGCAAATGAAATACAGGCATGCAAACAATTATGAAATTCAGTTTTCATTGATCAACTTTCTCTGAGTACCTTAAAATAAGAATTTAAAATCATCTAACCTCTTTGGCTTTTAACATCAGAGAATCCTTAATAGCATTATCTAATGAGCCAATGTAAAATTCAGGATGGCATTCTCCAAATCTGAAAGACAACATACATTAATAAAAGATCAGAAGCCATCTCAAATTTAAATCTTCATATGAAAGGTTAACAAGCAGCCAAAACATTAGTTTCAAGTAATGGTACTTGAATGTTGAGTTCAACTGTCAAGTTGCTGATAATGGAAATGTCATTTTGCCTATAGGTTACAATGTCATTTTATAAATGTATCTTTTTTTTGTCAATTATTTGTAGGGCCTCTTTGTGCGGTGTTGGAAAAGACAGGCAAAATCTGTGACACATTTTCTTGCTGTTGGAACCAGTGCAGCAATAATAAACTTGAAGACCCTTTAGTCATGTCAAGGACATGACCGCCTCCCTAGTGTTGGTGATTTACACAATAAACACCCTCAGTACACACTGTAAAGAAGTTGGTGAGAGAAAGAGCATCCAACTGTAGAAAGCTTGCCAAATAACGGGTTGGGAGGACCCTTCATTTGTGTAAAAAATATGACAACCTCTCCTGTGCACTCGGTGTGTGTGAGACCATATGTAAGCGAGATGCAGATCCCTGCCCTATCTGAGAGATCAGTAGCCCCACTTCAGTATTGACTTGGTCTATGTAGACCCATTCAACCTTTGCTAACTGGGAAAGCAGATGTTAAAACAATGATGATGACACCTAGTCAAGTGCTTCTAATTAAGTGAACTCTGTTAAAGGAACCTAAGGGCTAGGTGGTGATGCTAAACTGATCAAGAGTCTAAGTCTACTACCCAAATGTAGGTCCAGTCAATCAAATAAACTTCCTTGTTTCAACCTACCCTATTTCATGGAAATGACATTGTTCAAAAAGAAATTCTGGTTGAGTGTTGTGAAGTAATTTTTTTTATCCACGCAGCCATGTCTACACCAAAGGATGTTTAACCCTTTAGCATTTACATTACTCTATATTTACTATTCTATTTTATGGTAAAGACTTTACCTCGCATAATATTGAATCTATGAGATTTTGGTATTATTTATTTTGAGAACAATACTACAACATCAGCATGAATGGCCAGTTACAGTCGGGTTGAACAGAAAGAGATGAGAGAATTCTGGCCAGATACGGCCGGTTTAACCCTTTAGCATTCACATTGAATTGTCAAATGTCATGTTCATCTATTCGCATTATTTTCACTTAATTATACTCATGAGGGTTATCAATTTTATTTGTTTGTAATTACTTTAATTTTCTATGTGCAGACTTGAAATTTTGTCAGTAGATGTTTAAATAACTATAATTTACAATTATATATTTTTACCTGATTTTTTTTGTTAAATTTGACTTTTATGGGCAGGTGAAATTAATTAACAGGTGTAAAAGTAATAACTTTATGGATAAAACAAAAATTTAAACTTTATCTGCCTTACCTGTTAGATTTGTTGCAAAAAAATCCAATAATGATCTAGATGCTGATTTCCATCAATTCTAGCAGTTTTCCGAACAGGTGAATTAATTAAAAATGCAGGTGTAATCAGTACAAGGTTTTAGTCTTTCTCTACATTCCAGGCAAATATTTTCATTGAAAAAAATGTATAAAACCTTTTCACCAGTCAAAATAATATTGGCTATGTACTCTTACACAATGTACGGTGTAAAATTACGTAACAGAATGTTCCCAATATATAAGTTCATTAACAGGTGTGACACAGGTGAATGCAGGTGTTTTTGTATATGTGTTCTAATATATTTTTAAAATATTGTTTTCAATATTGTCAGACAATATTTCTATCGTGATACTGCCCAAAGCACCCTTTACATAATGGCACTTTGCAAAAGGAACACATAAATAGGGTTTTGATTGCGTAACCTTTAACAGTTTTTCTCTTTTGCAAAGAGCACAATCGGCAAACCTTCCTCCTACCATCAATTCTCTCCACTTTATGAAAATCAATATTTTCTTTGTGGACCACTGCTAATTTTGATTTTTTCCCAGCTTTGTGTTTACGAGAAGTATATCCTCCACGTAGCTGGGATGCAATGTCCACGCGAAACTCCATATGACAGTAGTCTTTTGGTGGTGGTGGATCCTTGTGGCTTTTAGTAAATATAATAAAAGAATTCACAAGGGTTAAATTCACTAAAAACCACAAGATGTATCTCCACCATTTCTTTCCAGGGTGCCCAACTGGGTAATAAGCACAGTACTGGTCAGATTTGTCAACCCCACCCATATATTTATTGTAGGAGAGGTTAACTAAAGGTCTACCCTCAGCCCCAACACCTGATTGTTGGTTAGAACTCAGGAACAAAATTTACCGTTTGTCTTTGAACACTGTGGCTAACATGTTCTCTTTTTGCATTTGAAGAATGTCCCCTCTGTGTTTCAGTTTCGCAACTTTTATTTCTTGGGGTAGCCCTTTCCGATTGTTCATTATTGTGCCGCAGGTGTATGTATTTCTAAAATCCCGGAGAGCTCAATTTGCTGGCCACTGTCACCATGCCAGCAATGAAATCATATCCACTCTCTTGCTCTGGAACCCTGACTCCAGCCTGACTAGGAGTAGGAAGCTGTCATTCCCTGACGTTATCTCTAGGGATACGGGAATCAGTAGACGGGACCTGGGGCATGAGAGTGAGATCCATCATCTCGACAGTAGTCGACGAATGATGATGATTTACAAGGGCAAGATCCTCTGCTAAAAGCACCGAAGAAAAAAAACGGTCAAAATAAATATGTCTGTGTTGAAAGTGGAAGGGTTGAGTCAGCGACCACACAGTATCGTAACCCAACCCGTGTTTTCTCTCTCCGTTATGTTTTTTTCCTGTGTAAACATCAAAGTTTACACAGTATCCTGTGTCCGATTCACACAGTTCCCACACTTTGATGCCCCATTTGGTGGGTTTAGCTGGTATATACTGTCTGAAATGAACCCTACCCTTATACCCAATCATAGCTTCATCAACACTAAGATTTTATATATATACACACTTTTAAATTTTTCTGACAACATTTCAATTAATGGTCGTACTTTGTAGAGTGGGTCGTAATTTGATTCATTTCTACCAGGGGCATTTGAAGTATCAACCAGATGCAAATACTGGTTTAATTTGATGAATCTCGTTTTTGCCATAATACTAGATATATAAGGGTCACCAAACCTTATATCAGTACTCCAATAATTCCACAGTCGTGGAAATTGTTTAATACCAAACAATGTTTATGGTAAAAAACGCTTTCATTTCGGCAAAATCTGTCGGACGCCATAACAGATCAGGTTTTCCTCGGTTAGAAATTTGTTGTTGTGTATAGCGATTTGTCTCTTCTGCCACAACTTCGAAGAAAGTTTGTGGTAAAAATAAAAAAAAATAATCAGTGCTTTAGCATCGGGTGGTAATGTGTGTTGTGGTCCAGTATTTTCAGTAAAATCCGAAACATGTATCGGTGTTGTTTCTTTCAACCACGTTGGTGTTTTTTCAATGGTGTCAGTTATATCTTCGCTTTCACTTTCAAAGTGACTATCATCATCATCAGATATATCAGAAATAAATATATCTGATTCATTTGGAGATAAATCACTGATATTATCTTCTGTTTCTGTTTGATCTCGAATGTCGTCGGATGTAAAACCTTCAAATTCGTTGTCACTACTTTCGGAAGCCATTACACTTTCAACATTAAAAACACGTGTTATCGCAAGTTCTTTAACTATACTAAGAGTTAATTTTCGCGCGTAAGGGCTTTATCTCGCAGTAATCTCGAATTGACGAGATTTCGATGATGTCAATGTTTATTTTTAGAAGGAAATCTCCGTGTAGTATTAAATGTCGGTTTTTGTCGGTTTGAATGCTAAAAGGTTAAATGCTAAAGAGTTAAAAATAAAACTTACCGATCAATGAACCCATGAGTAAACTGTTCCAGTGCTGCTCTTTCATCTGGAAAATCTTCTGGCACTGAGAAAAGGTAGAAAACAAAAAGCCGTCAACAAAACAGTGTCTATAACCTCTCTATTCTCATTAAGTCATAAAGTCATTCTGAAATCTTTAATCCCACTTTGAACTGATATATCATCACTTAGAATTATTAACACTGTATTGGAAAGCATTTCGTTCAATGCACTAATGTTTCTGTCAAGTTGTTGCCTTAATAACATAGAGGAGGCACTCCATCGGTTACGACGATGAGTGTTCCAATTGATCCGATCAACTGAACAGTCAGCTCGTGAAATTAACATGTAAGTGGCTAAGCATTCCACAGACACGTATACCCTTAACATAGTTCTCTGGAAGATTCAGCCTGATACTAAACATGAATAGGCTGATCCTTCGAATTACAGCTACAACTCATTTTTGCCTGCTGAGTGAACTAAAGCAATGTGAAATAAAGTGTCTTGCTCAAGTACACAATGCACTGCAGGGAATCGAACTCACAACATTATGGTTGTGAGCCGAATATCTTAACCACAAAGCCACACACCTTCATAACATACTACTTACTTAATGGACCAAACTTAGGTTGGGATTCATTCCACATATCATCACTCATGAGATCATCATCATAGTCATCAACTTGATCATCATCCTCATCATCATCATCATCATCAATTTCCATCACTTTGTCCTGAAATAAACAGTAGTAAATAGTGAAATACAACAGAGTAAGGGTATTCTTTAATTTCAACAGTAGTTGTAGTAATTATAGTAATTACTACCAGGGATATAAAAACCCAAGAGTCATTATACGCATACTAATGTCAACATCATCATCATCATCGTTTGACGTCTATCTTCCATGCTAGCAACTGTATGAAAATAATTGCCATATCTCTCACAGACACATACTAAAGTATTTCAAGGTTAGCCTTGTGGGCTCAATGACAAGTTCCATACACATTATGGAGTCCATTTTCAAGTAATGTCTTATGGCCAGATCCCTTTCCTGGTGCCAATCCTTTTAGATATCTCTTATAATAATAATAATAATAATGAAAATATTGTGTACAGTGCTCAGGTGCACTATAACTCCTCAAAAGTGAATGTATAGTACATATGGTAATTTACAAACGTCAGGAAAATGAACAGTGCATGAGTTATGATTTACACATGTGTGCATGTGTATGGAAGGAGGACATCAGGTGTAGTTTTGGCGAATTTCGGAAAGCATGAGGGTTTTAAAGGATTCAGTGTCTCGGCAGCTAACAACTGACGCAGGCAGTTTGTTCCATGCTTCAGCAACTCTGAGCGTGAAAAAATGTTTACGAAAGTCATAGGAGCTGTGCTGTTTTCTGACTTTGTAGGTGACAATGATATGGTGTACCTATTCTAAACCAGACACACACACACAGTACCAACAACCATATCACTAGAATAAAAAGATAAAATAAACGTTTTGAAATACTAAATACTATCAAAGATACATAGCCGTAAATATAAAGTATGATGCGCTCATGTGCAGAGATGCTATAAAATAGTGTGAAGGTCATTAAAAGATGGGAAAAGCTGGTATCTGGGAGATATGGGGGTTCAATTTCTCATAGCAGCCAATGGCAACTTCCTTTCTATTTTTTAAGAGTCTTCACCCTATTTTATAGCACCTCTGCACATGAACACATTATTCTTGATATTATCTAAATATCTCTTTTTTATTGTTCAGTATAGACACCTTTAACAATATTTATGTTGTAAGCATTGAGACCAAGAACCTCACAGGAGGTTAACATTTTGACCTGGGCACTAAACATGTAAGACAATTCTCCCCGTTCTCTGATATTTGGGGGTTTTGATCCAACCTATACTCCACACATTACATCTTACTAACAAACTACACACCCTAATCTTCTCTGAGACGCATATCTATCTTTACCACTATCAATAGTCTATCTCTGCTGTCCAGGCAACACTTTAGACTCAACTCAACAAAAGACGGAGTCTGTGCATATATAGATCCCACTCTCCCTGCCATTATCAACATCAAGAACTTTTAGTTACTCTGGCTCAAAGTTTCCCCTCTCCTCTCCATCTGCTACTTCCACTCTGTGAACTACCCCAACTACCGACAACTCCATGATCAGGTCTCTTTCTTCTTCCCAAAATTTGCTAACACTACATCTGATATTCCCCCTCTATACACATGCATGTATAGTACATAGAATAATTGTTTCTACTTTTGGCACAAGGCCAGCAATTACTCAGTGCATTACTGGTACTTTATTTTATCGACCCCGTAAGGATGAAAGGCAAAGTTAACCTCGGCGGGATTTGAACTTGGATCATAAAGGACCGTAACTCTTTGCTGCAAAGCATGTCATCCGACCCTCTACCGATACTGCCAATCCACCGCCTATAGTACATAGAATAATGTACAACTGTCAGGAAAGTAAACAGTTTGAGTCATGATATATACACACAGACACACACATGCGTGTGTGCATGCATGGGTGTATTTAATGATACAAACTGTTCACTTTCCTGACATTTGTACATTATTCTATGTACTATACATACACCTTTAACGAGTTGTAGTGTACCTGAGCACTGTACACAATAATTTTCCTTATTATAAATATCTGCCTCACTTTGTCCATTTCTGAAGTCATGGCCCTCAATAACTTCAACACTCAAAACACTTTTTGGTTCAAAATAATATTGACTAGAATGTTTCAATAAAAAAAAAGACAAAGGCAAAATCCTACCTTCTGATTGGTATTATCAGAGGTACCAGCTGAAGAGGAAGTTGTTTTAGAACTGGAAAATAATAGAAAATCAAAGTTATTAATGAATCTAAATGAACAGTTATTTCTGTTGAAGAAAATAATAATATTTAATGATATGTATCATCATTGCCCTATCTGTTGACAACATAAAAAGAATAACCACTGTTCCTATTGATGTTTCCAAACAATCTAACCATATACAATTGAAAAAAAGAAGAAAAAAAAGACAAGGTAAATATTCCATACCAGATCATCATTATCATCCTCATTTAACGTCCATCTTCCACGCTAACATGGGTAGGAAGGGCTATCTTTTTTTGCGGGATCAGGTCGAAGGACCATGATTCACTCACACAGAACTGATTTTGGCTTGGCTTCTATGGCTGAATGCCCTTCCTAACACCAACCACATTTACAGTGTGTGCTGGGTGCTTTTTGCTGTGTCGCTTACACGACCACTTTACAGTATGAACAGGACGCTTTTTGTTGTGACACCTACATGATCACTTTACAGTGTGGAACTGGACACTGGCTTTTGTCATGGCTCCAGGGGGATCACTTTATAGAGGAGGTTGAAAACTTGGGGATGTAGGTATAGGGGAGGGGAGATGGTAGGGAATGGTGTTGCTTACTAGGTATATGCCTCAGATAAAGATGAAACCAGTAAACATTTTTTCAAGGGGCTCACAGTGTTTAAATATGTATGATAAAGAAATGCATTGTTATTTTATTCATTAAGATTCATATTTGAAACACAGTAATGCAATTTGCACAAAAGCTTTTGTTTTAAATATTGCATGTTGCATCCAAAATTTACCACAGCTACATCATTTAGAATATATTCTCCCTGCTAGCAAGAGTGAGACAGCGTTACTGTACTGCATCTGGCTTATATATATTCCTGCACTGCACAGACTGCACCAGGTATATTGTATCATGACACCAACACTAGGGAGATTGTCATGGCTTTGACATAACTGAAGAGTCCTCCCGATCTTTAGTTTGACGAGTTTTCTATGGCTTTATAAAATATACTGTCTGTGTTTATCATGTCACCAACACTAGAGAGGTTACCATGCCCTTGACACAACTGAAGAGTCTTCTTGATCCATTTTTGGCATGCTTTCTACAGCTGCATGCCCTTCCTGTCACCAACCACCTTACATATTTTAGAATTTTACATTCATTGTCATTTTTACCTTTGCTTTTCCATTTAAGTATAGGTTGAATGAGACTTTCCAAGGCAGTTTTTCTACAGCCAGATGCCCTTTCAGATGCTAACTCATACTGCTTATCCTCATTGAACCACTAGTTTATGCAGGGCATTAATAAATGCCAGATTCTTTAAGACTTGGTGATATAAAGGAGGTAAGACACTGCATCCTTCAAAACCTTCATGCTTCCCAAAATTTACCAACGCTACACCTGATATTCCCCCTCCAAACACATGCACGCATGTGTGTATATATCATGACTCATACACTGTTCACTTTCCTGGTATTTGTACATTATTCTAAGTACTATACATGCACCTTTGATGAGTTGTAGTGCACCTGAGCACTGTACACAATGTTCATTGTTATTATGTGGGGTTGATAAAATAAAGCGCCAGTAACATATTGGGGTTGATTAAATCGACTTCATTTTGCTTTGTTTTCATTCGTAGTATTGTCCTCTTTTTGTTGATTTTCCTAAGTTTTCTATATATATATATACCTTGTCTGTGTGTGTGTATATATCTATCTCTCTCTCTCTATATATATACACACACACATTACATAACTTATTGAAATATTATATATTAGCAGTGGTACCCGGCGTTGCACGGGATAAGGTCTTTTGGAACGAAGGCCGCCAATAGACCTAATCGTGGAAAAACTGCATGCCTGGACAATATGTAAAGAAAATAAACTGAATACTCTGATGGCTGGATAATCTTTAAGATTTTCCTCGATGAAGCAGGAAAAATGCATGTTTTCACCTAATGCAGGTCCTAGGGGATCAAGAAAATGAAATTTTTTTATGTGTATAATATGCTTTGAAATTTCGGCAAAATCGGCTAGACGTAACGCCTCCAAAAAGCCCTAAGAAGCTGAAAAAATGAGGTTTTAAACCTAATGCGGGCCCCGAGGCCATAAGAAAGTTGGATTTTCTTTGCTTACGGTATGAAAAGACTGACTAATACATAATTACAATTTCAAGGAAATCGGTCTGACGTAACGCATTAAAAAAACCCTAAAAATGTTAAAAAACGCAGTTTTTCACCTAATGCAGGCCCTAGGAGATAAAAAAAAAGTTGAATTTTTTATGTGCATAACACTCCCTGAAACATAAGTAATACACACGTAAAGTTTGAAAAAAATCGGTTGGATACTTCTCGAGTTTTAGGGATTCAAACTCAGACTCAGACACACACACACACACACACACACATCCTCAGGGAAGTGACGTAATGCAGACAGACAGATATTATAAGGGTGCGACGTTATATATATGTATCTATCTAAAAAGAGAAAGACTAAGAATTATAGAGCGAGATCATTGAAAATTTGTTTTGCTCAGAACACTCCCTGAAACATAAGTATTACATGTGTAAAGTTTGAAAACAGTCGGTTGGGTGGTTCTCGAGTTTTAGGGATTCGAACTCTCACACACACAGACAGACATCCTCAGTTTTATATATATAGATTATTTTGGAAAAGTTTTAAAACTCTGTATAACTAAAAGAATTATGAAAAGTTAAAGTTTATTAAAGAAAATAAAAATAAAACAGCATTGAAACTGACCAATCAGCAGTAACTGTATTTCTAGATCCTGTAGATGATGTTGCAGCTTTATGTTGTGTATTCTGCGCTTTTAATCTGGTTTCATGGGATAAATTTAATTCCTTCAAAACATTCTGCAAATATGAAGTAAAGAATAGAATTTTCAATTACACAGCACATCACCACACCCATTACTTGGGACAACCGAATTAACAAAGAAAAAACATAAAAGATATGGAAAGTCTAAAAGATAAGAAATATATTTTTTTTAAATTTACTATAAAGAATGATGTGCTTATGTGTGGAGATACTATAAAACAACTTATGGACCCTTTAAAGATGGAAAAAGATGTTGCCATTTGCCACTATCCATTTTTAAAGGGTCTTCACCCTATTTTATAAGCTATTTTATAGCATCTCCATGGATGAGCACTGCATTCTTTATATTAACTTTGTCTGCTCAGCCATTTGTGAAGGTCCAAGTGATCACCTATATATACACAAAAAATTTATAGTTTAGTCACTGAAAGTTCATAACCCTTCCGAGAGCCTGAAAGACTGCAGGGAGAAAGGAGAGTATGCTGAAACTGGAAGATACTTGCAACAGAGTCGACCCTGTTAAAACCATCCAAGGGCTAGGTTGTGGTCTTAAAACAGGTGATGAATTAAGTCTCCCATAAAAGTAAACTCCAATGGGATTCAAAATCAGAACGCAAAGAACTAGAACAAATGCTGCAAGGCATCTCATCCAACCTATTGCCCTGAACTTGTACTTTATTAGTTATCAATCAATAAGATCTCTCATTCGCTTACTGAATGGGGTGGAACTCATCAAATTGGACCAAGCAAACAATGTTTCCATTAGTCTTACCATTGCTGATACTTTCTACCAGTTGCAACTCCTGGCAGAAAGAGAAATGTGAAATGTCTTGCCCAAAGATATAACACAATTGCCAGGCCTAAAAATCAAACTCACAACCTCACAATTGCGAATCCAATTTTCTAACAACTAAGCCATGTATTTTCATAACTAAGTATTTTATTTATGGTTAAATGTTATCTAGATGGAGTATTTGAAAAGGAAATATTTACTTAGTAGAAAATTGTATTCATACAAACTTAAGTGAAACAATGTATCATTTGGAGTTTTTTTAAAGTATGAAATGATGGTATATACATCTTATGACGTGATCGGTGATTCCCATAAGAATCAACAATGACATGTAAAGCACAGAGACTGAAATAAAATGGTGTACTAACCGAATCTACGACTTTATTAGATGAAGGCCAACCTTTCAATTGGAGGTAGTTCACAGGTATATTTATACGCCGAGATAATTCTTTTTTCAAAAATCCTGGTAAAGTACAGAAGGGATATAAATATATATATATATATATAGCAGAATTAAGTCCAAAGATTTAGTCTTAAGAGATATAAAAAGTTAAAACATCATTTTTAACAAAAGCACAAGGCCAGAAATTTTGTAGGGAAGGGTTAATCGATTAGATCACCTCTCGCAGATGAAATTTTACTTTATGTTATTGACCACTGCAGCAGGATGAAAGGCAAAGTCGACAGCTGAATGTAATGTGCTACAACTAAACACTGCAAGGCATTTTATTTTGTTGAATGATCTACCAATATTGCCAATTCAATGTTCTGATAGGTAATAAAATACAAACTGCAATTGATTGAGTGAGTAAAACTGATAATTGTTTCATCATCGTTTAATGTCCATTTTCCATGCTAGCATGGTTAGGACCATCTCAGTACTCAATCCATGCAGTGTGTCTGGAAAAAATAATTCTCATTCATCCATATATGGTAAACATGTAATGCCCTTGGATGATTGATCATTGGAGGAGGAGGGTTCAAGTGGAATGAAGCCACTGAAGTGGAAGACAAAGTAAAATGTAATCAAAGGTGGTGAGAGATGACCTCAAGACACTGAACCTCACAAAGAAACAAGTGGAGAGATGCGGTAGGACCTGCCTAACCCATGCAAGCATGGAAAAACGATGATGATGATGATGATCATTGTTTTAAGCTGTAGAGAATATAGTCATTTAACAGAATTAAATAAAAATTATATATAGCTATATGACCTAGAAAGTTCCCCTCCGAGGCACAAGACTGGGTAAAGTGTTGTTTTGTTTGTGGAAGATAAGCAGTTGCCCATGCATACGCGTCTCCCTCTCCATGCCACATATGCTGTCCAAGGGAAAAGCAACATGAAATAGTTTTTTGCTCAAGGACACAACACATCACCTGGTCTGGGAATCAAACTTACAATCTGATGATTGTGATTCCACCTCTCTAACTACTAAGCCATGTGCCTTCACTATATAGATAGCAGTAAATATAGTTAATATTAGTTTTCTATATAGATAATAAACACAACCACAAGGATATGGTCTGAATGTGGAAGAACCGAACTCCCACTGTCATCACCTCCATCTCTCTGTATGGTGAGAAAATGGGGTCCCACATGCTGGCCTTCCCATAGCCCCGGCAGACAGAATGGAGAAGGCGTTTCCCCGGAGGATAGTAAGGGAGATGCGCTGGAAGAACCATTCCATCTCGCGAGGCTTACACCTGTGGTTGGCCAGCTCAGCGCCTATGGTGGTGAGTAGGGAGGTAGCCCTTGGGCCAAGGACACCAGAAGTCTCCAATGTCAAGGGCACGACCGCAAACCTGTTGGAGAGCATGGATGTGCACATATCAGATTTCTGTAAGTGATCTGTGGATTATTAGTTAGTAGAAAAATACCTTGTACTATTGAGCTATCTCCCTTTATACAAAAAGTAAGTAAACTTAACCATTTAATAAATTGGTTTCTGATTTAAGCACAAGGCCAACAGTTTTTGGGAAGAGGAAAGTCGATTAAATCTACCCCAGTGCATTACCCAGAGTTACCACAATAACAGT
Source organism: Eledone cirrhosa (assembly GCA_964016885.1). Classification (NCBI taxonomy): domain Eukaryota; kingdom Metazoa; phylum Mollusca; class Cephalopoda; order Octopoda; family Eledonidae; genus Eledone; species Eledone cirrhosa. The sequence goes on from OZ024740.1 coordinate 196,064,269, forward strand.
CTTATTAGTTTCAAGCTTGAAAGAAAAAGGAAAATAAAAGTTGAACATATCGAACGTTTGTCCGTCATCAGGAATAGAGGAAACACAAAGATGAGGTTCACAAATAGAAGAGGATAAAAAAGGAAGGGAGTGAGAGGGGCATTGGAGTGTGTGTATTGTATTTAAGTCTTAGTGTGTATGTACATGCGTTGCTGGAGTGGTGGATACATTGTTCGTGAGATGAATGTATGTCTGGGTATATTAACATCGCATATTTGAATGGTTAGTCAGTGTGTACAGCAAATATAAATAAAATATGTGAAAAAATAAACAACTTAACTCCAAAACATGAATTAACAGGAGTGAAAATGAATATATTATGACTGTTTTATCATCATATATATATATATATATATATATATATATATATATATATATATATATATACCATCATCATCACTGTCTGACGTCCATTTTTCCACTCATGAAAGAAAAACAATGAGTTGTGGTAAACAATCCAATGAAACTTAACTACCTGTATATGTCACTATGGACTGAGTGCTCTAAACCCTTGAATATTTTATACCAAATTTGTTCTACTATATATATAACACATGATCTCACCCATTCCTTCCTCACTCATCTTGAAGTTCTTGAAGAGATAAGACGCACTTGACTCTGAAAGGCTAAAATGAATCCCTAGAGCTGCTAAACCACGTTCCAGCCATCCATCCATACAAATCTTCCAGGTATCCCTCTATTTCCCAATTGCAAATGTTCTGCTCACACAATTATTGCTGTATTTATCACTTCACTAGTTTCCACAACACATTTATTTTTACCCTCATTTTCTCTACCATGCTGTCTCTCTACGAAGTCATCTACTCTCTTACACTATTATTAGTGTTGTTTTATTTATCAGTTCGCTTTCTCTTTAAAGTCATCTACTCCTATCGGTTTATTTTGCCATGATTTGGCTACCTACCTCACAATTTCCCTCCCACCCACTCCCTCACACCACCATAGCCTATTCGACCAATGAAATCTCTGCGTGACCCCCCCCCCCCTTCTCACCCGTCCCAGCCCAACACACCCTGCCATTATTACCACCACCACTGTTCTAGCCCTGAATTTTCCTACCGTTATGTATGGATGAGCTGAGAATAAATGGAGCAACCCAATTTAATAAATGAAAATGAATACGCGAGCTACCAAGCACCCATGTGAAGCTTCAATTCAGAGACAGGAAGCACACGCACACCCCTGTAAAAATCGACCCTTCCCCACGAATGTTGACAAATGCCCAAAACTCCGAGTTGGTACCATCAATGTAAGCACAATGAAAGGAAGAGCAGGAGAAATCGTAGAGATGCTAGAGCGAAAGGAAATTGATGTATGCTGTGTGCAAGAGATTAGATGGAGAGGAGAGTCTGCTAGAGTCCTTGTAGGAAAAAGTCAGTGCTACAAATTTTTCTGTGTGGGAAATGACGATGGGATGGGTGGTGTAGGTATTCTACTAACTGACAAGTGGGTAGATAAAGTAATCTCAGTGAACAGGGTAAATGCAAGAATCATTAAACTCAGACTAGTCCTGAATAAAACAATTACCACAATAATATCAGCTTACGCACCCCAATCGGGGTTGCCAGACGAACTTAAGGATAGGTTTTAGGAGTCCCTAATGCACATTACTGCTCTAACAAACGACAATGACTTCCTAATCATTGCAGGAGATTTTAACGGACACGTAGGTAAACACTGTGACGGCTTCAATAGAGTCCATGGAGGCCATGGGGTTGGCACAAGAAATGAAGAAGGATTCAGAATTCTAGAATTCTGCGACGCCAATGACATGTCGATATGTAACACAAACTTCAAAAAACCCGACAACCACCTGATCACCTATAGATCAGGGGAGCATTCTAGTCAGATAGATTTTATCCTCATCAGAGGACGTGACCGATGTACGGTCGTAAACACAAAAGCCTTCCCTAGTGAGGAATGAACTTCCCAGCATAGCTTAGTTGTCAGCGACCTCACGGTCAGAACTAGACGAACCTGGAGAAGAAAGATCTGGAAGCTGAAAGACCCCTCAGCCAGTAACAGATTTAAAGATATTTTACTCAACGCCTACGACAGTAAAGAAGAACAGATAGAGACATTCAATGTAGAAGAGCACTGGGAGTTCCTAAAAAATAACTTACTAGAGGCGACGGATGAGATCTGTGGCTGGAGTAAGACCACAAGCAGGAGGAGAGTGACTTGGTGGTGGAACAATAAGGTAGATGAGGCAGTTAAGGCCAAGAGACAGGCATGGAAAGAATGGAAGAACGGCGGAAGCAGGGTACATTACATAGAGACCAAGAGGCAAGCTAGGCGACAAGTATACTTAGCTAGGAGGGAAGCAGAGGATAGAAAATTCAAGCATGTTTTGCAACGTGAGGACCAGAAACAGGAGGTGTTCAAGATTGCGAGGCAGTATGTCAGAGAGAATTGTGATGTCATTGGAGAGAAGTGTATCCGGAATGATAAAGGTGAGCTTGCCCTCACAAATGCTGAGAAGAAAGATGCATAGAAGAGCCATTATGATAGATTACTAAATGAGGAGAATGCATGGGAAGAAGAGACCCTACCCCAAATAGACCCTATAGAGGGGCCAGCAGTACAAGTCAGCAGCAGCGTAGTAAGTAAGGCAATCAAAGATATGAAGATGGGGAAGGTAACCGGTCCATCGGGTATAGCTGCCGAGATGCTGAAGGCATCTGGGTCTGTAGGTCACACTATAACCACACATATTGTTAACCAGGTAATACTAAGTGTCATACCAAAAGATTGGTGCAGTAACATCATTGTCAACTGCTACAAAGGTAAAGGTGATGCACTAGATAGAGGAAACTATAGAGGTATAAAGCTGATGGACCAGGTCATGAAAGTAACAGAATGAGTCATAGCACAGTTGATTAGGGACCGGGTGAAACTAGATGAGATGCAATTTGGGTTTGTACCAGGAAGAGGTACCACTGATGCCCTCTTCCTTGTGAGGCAGTTACAGGAAAAATACCTAGCTGAAAGTAAGCCACTCTACCTGGCATTCGTCAATCTCAAGAAAGCCTTTGACAGAGTTCCACGTGCTATAATCTGGTGGGCTCTTAGAAAACTAGGAGTAGATGATTGGCTTGTGAAAGCTGTACAAGCCATGTATAGGGGAGCAGTCAGCAAAGTTAAGATTAGCAATGAGTATAGCGAGGAATTTAGCGTACAGGGTGGTGTCCACCAGGGCTCTGTTCTTAGCCCTCTCCTGTTCATCACAGTCCTGCAGGCAATAACGGAGGAGTTTAAGACCGGATGTCCATGGGAACTCCTGTATGCAGATGACCTCGCACTTATAGCTGAATCTATGGTAGAACTAGAGAAAAAATTCCAAACTTGGAAGCAGGGACTAGAAAGAAAGGGTCTCAAAGTCAACCTGACAAAGACTAAGGTCCTTGTAAGTAGACTAGAAAACAGAACCCAGATCCCCTCAGGAAAATGGCCTTGCTCAGTATGTAAGAAAGGTGTAGGTAGGAACTCCATTCTCTGCCCCGAATGCAAACAATGGGTACACAAGAGATGTAGCGGGATCTCAGGAAGCTTAATTAAGAATGTAGGCTTCACATGTAGCAGCTGTGCTGAGACAGCAAGCAGCAAACAGCCACAGGAAACAAGTACCACCAATCTCTGAGAGGGCTCTGTAGAAACAGTAGACAGCTTCTGCTACCTAGGTGTTCAGAAAGTACAATAACTAAGGTAAGAATGGGATGGAAGAAGTTCAGGGAACTACTGCCACTGCTAGCTGCAAAAGGCTTTTCCCTCAAAATGAAAGGCAGACTATGATGCGTGTATACGAACAGCAATGTTACATGGTAGTGAGACCTGGGCGCTGAAGGTGGAAGACTTACGTAGATTAGAAAGAAACGAAGCCTGCATACTCCAATGGATGTGTAATAGTAATATACGCGAACGGCAAAGCATAAATGAATTGAGAGAGAGACTGAGCATAAGAGGAATCAAATGCTGTGTGCAGGAGAGGCGGTTGCGTTGGTATGGACATGTCATGCGTATGAAGGATGACAGCTGCATAAAAAGGTGCAGAGCACTAGAAGTCAATGGAAACCGCGAAGTGGGGAGACCCAAGAAGACCTGGGATGAGGTGATAAAAGCCGACCTTACCCAATTACACCTCTCAAAGGTGATGACACGACCGTGACCTCTGGCGTCACGCAGTAATACAGAGAACCCGACCTCCCATGGGTACAAGCTGAAGCATATAGACAATATGCCCCCACACCCTCCCACTGCAAAGTGGTCGTGGAGGAGCCACGGCAAAAAAGCACCCAGCCCACACTGTAAAGTGGACGTGTAGGGGACACGGAAAAAAGCACCCAGCACTCACTGTAAATGAGATTGGTGTTAGGAAGGGCATCCAGCTGTAGAAATCAAGCCAAAATCAGTTCCTGTATGAGCAAGGCATGGTCAGCCGACCAGACACTGCCTACAACAGGACAACCCGTCTAACCCATGCTAGCATGGAAGAACGGACGTAAAACGGTGATGATGATCTACACTAAAGTAGTGTTTGGTGATATGAAGGGCATCCAGCCACAGAAAAACTTCCAAACAAAGGGTCTGTAGGACCCTTTAGCTGTGTCCCATTAAGATGCACTTGGTAGAGGGCACGATCTTACATAAGCCAAGTGTAGGCTTCCAGCCCACCTGAGAAGTCTGTTGTCCTGTTTCAGTACTGCCATGGTCTGTGGAAACCTGTGTAACTCTTGTGAACAGAGAAAATGGACATTAAATGATGAAGATAATGATATACATGTACACAAAGAAAAACAAATTCTTCACCTACCAACAGTTTTTGTGTTTTCTATAGATAAAGTAACAATTTCATTTTTGTGTTCAATAATAAACTTTAACTGGTAACGAGACACCGTCTGGTGAGTGTAGCCCATATCAGGAAATGAATCATTACTTTTAAACAAGGCAGATGATGATGATGATGATGACAAGGGATAAGACTTAGAGAAACTGACTTCATTATCATTATATGAAGTAGGGTAACTAGTTGAAGTGGTGTTTGTGGTAGAAGTGGCAGTTGCAATGGCGGAAGGGGTTGTTGTTACTATTGACGATTCAAATGCAATGCTGTCTATAGATGGTGAACACACATCAGGGGGGATGGCACTTTGGACAGCCTCCTGTAAAAAAAAAAATATTTTAATTAGTAAATCTTATGAAGATAGGAGCAAACATTTTATATCAGCCAAACAAAAAAGGTATACAGAATTATATGCATTGCTCAAGAGTATAATATAGTGACAGAAATAAGATTAAAATTTCTGGCCATTGTGGTCAGTAGTCCAATATCTTTACTTCACAGACATTTACAGAAAGAAAACTTAATGGATAACTACCCAAAATTTCAAGAAATGAGTTTATGAATGGGTTTCTCTTTAGAAGTTGTAGAACACAGCAGGGCAGCTAAGGATGCATCTTCATATAGTAAGAGATTGATGAAGGCAGGAAAAATATTAAATACAGCATGGTTAATATTATTGATGTGTCTTTTCTTTCCTTAGCCTATTCAATTTGAAGAAGTCAGATTGTTTTATCACTTATTCAGGAGAGCAATGTCCATAACCCTTTTCAAGTCCTACAAGACTAGTAAGAGAAAGATATTCTTAAACTAGAGGATTGGTCCAAATGCTTACAAAAGAGTGAACTCCACTAAAGGCACCAAAGGGCCAGGCAGTGGTGTTAAACCAGGAAACTGGTTAAATTGTCTACAAATGTGGGACAGAAAAGACAAAGTTGACTGGCAGATTTTTAATCCAGAATGCAAGGAACCAAAATAAATACTGCAAGGAATTTTGTTTGGTACTCTAGTGCTTCTCATCATCATCATCATCATCAACGTTTAACGTCCGTGTTCCACGCTTGCATGGGTTTGGACGGGGGTAGTCCCACTTGAGGCAAGAGTGGTTGTCTTGCTCGCATAGGACTGTCTGGCGGGTTTTCTACGGCTGGATGCCCTTCCTAACACCAACCACATTTACAGTGTGGGTCTGGGAGGTTTTTACCGTGTTGCCTACACGGCCACATTACAGCGTGGACTGTGTGTTTTTTTGTCGTGACACCTACACGACCTCATTTGTTTCGGCCTGGATGTTGTGGCACCAACATAACTTTACATTGAAAGGGGCGGTGTGGATGGGGGGGGGGGGGGGGGGTATTTTGTTAGAGATGCCTACTGACTGTAGTCGGTTTTACTTTGTATTTAGGTAGGGCGGGTCTTCTCTATTACTGAGTACCGCCAAAGGTCTCGGTCCAGTGACATTGTCTTGGAGAGGTGTAAGCGTGTGAGGTCGGAGTTTATCAGCTCGTCCCAGGTTTTTCTAGGTCTGCCTATTCCGTGGCTACCGTCTATCTTTATTGCCCTGCACTTTGTAATGCAGCTATCGACTTTCATGCGCATCACGTGTCCATACCAACGTAGCCTTCTCTCGAGTAAACAACATCTGATCCCTCTTATTTCTAATTTTTTCCTTAGTTCGTTTATGCTTTGCCGTTCACGTATATTACTATTACACATCCAGTGGAGCATGCAAGCTTCGTTTCTCTCTAGTCTGCGTATATCCTCTGCACACAATGCCCAGGTCTCACTGCCATGCAACATTGCTGTTCGTATGCAGGCATCGTACAACCTGCCTTTCATTTTTAGGGAGAACCCTTTAGCGGCTAGTAGCGGTATAAGCTCTCTGAACTTTTTCCATCCAGTTCTGACTCTAGCTACTGTACTTTCAGAGCACCCTCCCCCACTGCTGATTTTGTCACCCAGGTAACGGAAGCTGTCCACTATTTCTATAGAACCCTCTGCGCAGTTGAAAGAGCTAGTATTTTGTGGGCACTTGTTGCTACTTATTGCACCAGAGCACCGGCCACATGTAAAATCTATGTTCTTAGTTAGCTTACCTGTGATCCCACTACATCTTTTATGCACCCATACTTTGCATTTGGGACACAAAATGGAGTTTCTACCTACGCCTTTCCTACACACTGAGCATGGCCACTTCCCGGAAGGGACCACCGCCTTATTTTCTTTCTTACAAACTAGAACTTTAGTCTTAGCCAGGTTAATTTTAAGGCCTTTTGATTCTAGGCCGTGCTTCCATGTTTGGAATTTCTTCTCTAGTTCGGCCATTGATTCAGCTATGAGTGTTAGGTCATCTGCGTATAGGAGTTCCCATGGGCAGCCGGTCTTGAACTCCACTGTTATAGCCTGAAGGGCAATAATAAATAGTAGGGGGCTAAGAACAGAGCCCTGATGAACACCAACTTTTACGCTAAACTCTTCACTATATTCGTTGTTAATTCTAACCTTGCTGACTGTTTCTTTATACATGGCTTGTATAGCTCTCACAAGCCATTCGTCAACACCTAGTTTTCTAAGAGCCCACCAGATAATGGAACGGGGGACTCTGTCGAAGGCTTTCTCCAAGTCGACGAAAGCTAAGTATAGGGGTTTACTTTTAGCTAGGTACTTCTCCTGTAGTTGTCGTACAATGAAAAGAGCGTCTGTGGTACTTTTGCCTGACACAAACCCGAACTGCATTTCATCTAGATCAATTCTCTCTCTGATTAGTTGCGCTATTACTTTTTCCGTGACCTTCATGACCTGGTCGATTAATTTAATGCCTCTATAGTTACTCCTATCTAGGGCATCTCCTTTACCCTTATAACAGTTAACGATGATGCTGCTACGCCAGTCCTTCAGAACAACCCCATTCTGTATGACTTGGTTTACTATCCGGGTGACCATGGTGTGTCCCACCGTACCAGATGCCTTCAGCATCTCGGCAACTATTTCCGAAGGCCCAGCCGCCTTACCCATCTTCATATCTTTGATTGCCTTACTTATTATACTACCCTCGACTAACACTGCTGGTCCCTCTATTGGGTCGATGTGGGGGAGTGTCTTTCTCCCATTTATTCTCCCCATTTAGTAGCCTTTCATAGTGACACTTCCAAGCTACCTTCTTATCAGCGTCGGTGATGGCAAGTATGCCGTCATCATTAAGTACACACTTCTCCCCGACAATATCACGGTTTTCCTTGACACATTGCCTAGCAATCCTGAACACCTCACGTTTTTGGTCCTCGCGTTGTAGAACATGCTTGAACTTTCTTTCCTCTGCTTCCCTTCTTGCGAAGTACACTTGTCTCCTAGCTTCCCCCATCCCGCCATACTTTCCAAGCCTGCTTTTTGGCCTTAATTGACCCCTCCACCTTACTGTTCCACCACCATGTTACTCTCCTCCAGCCACAGACTTCGTCTGCCGCCATCAGCAGGTTTGCTTTCAGGAATTCCCACTGCTCCTCTATATTGTACGACTCTAATTTCTCTTCCTTAGTGTCGAAAGCATCAAGTAGTATACTTTTGAATTTATTTCTGGCTGTGGGGTCCTTTAGCTTCCATATTTTTCTCCTGAGGATAGTCCTCTTCTATCAATTAATATTATTTGGGTGGATTGGCAGTATCGGTAGAGGGTCGGACGCCATGCTTTCCAGCATAGTTACGTCCCTTTACGATCTGAGTTCAAATCCCACCGAGGTTGACTTTGCCTTTCATCCTTACGGGGTCGATAAAATAAAGTACCAGTAATGCACTGGGTGATTTGCTGGCCTTGTGCCTAAAGTAGAAACAATTATTTGATATTTTTATGAACAGTGACATCCATCAAATGATAATCAACCCTACAGATCAGTGCAACCCAAATCACTCTTCCAATCACATCCACAGGAAGATTTGAATATAGTAGTGCAAGCTACTAAACCACTTATGAAATGTACAATAGTGTTACTTCTTAGAACACAAGATATTAGTCCTGCAGTAGTTATTAACAGTTAGATTAACTCAACCATTTCAGTGTTAAGTATCTTGACTAAATGTATCTTCATATCAATACTGTCTAAAGTAAGGCGTGTTTGTTTATGTCCTACAGTGTAAGGGGCTAATAAAGACAAGCGGTATATACTGTACTTAAAAAGAAAGTATGATTTGGCATCAGGAAGATTATCAGTCCATAGAAAAAAAACATGATTCAGAAAGTCTTCAAACCATGCCAGAATAGAAACGTGGATGTATGATGATGATGACTAAATTATATATCAGCCCTCAGTTAGGCCTCATGTATCAATATCTTAATTTGTATTAACTACAGTCAAACCCATGCCAGTGTGGAAAGCAGATGTAAAAATAATGATGATGATGTTACAAATTATTAAATATTAACATACCTCTAAGTTCCAGCTGTGATGTTCCAAAGTATCAATACAGACTTGAATATCTTCTATCCTGGTTATTTCCTGTAAAATATAAAACGAGGCAGAAACTATGAGAAAATGTTAAGTTCCTTGTAATTTTACTTTTGTTTTCAACATAATATATTCAAAATATGATGACTGAAATAATTGAAAACCTAAATATATGTCTAATAAATTACTGGTACTAAGGCATAAATTTTGTTGACATCATACACACATTTAAGTTACGTAACTAAATACTGCACTGCAGGTCATTAATAAGGCCATGTTTACTTCCCACCACACCAGTATCAACCCTCAGCACTTAAACCAGCTAAACTTTAGTATTGATTTCCAACAGCTGCAATGCAATAAATTGGATGGGTGTGGTGGGGAATCAAATCCTTTGATACCAGTGCTTAACTGGTACTTGATTTTACTCACACTAGGTTAAAAGTCAAACTCATTGGTATTTGAACTCAGAACATAAAGGACCGTAACTATGCCACAAAGCAGGGTTGTCCAACGCTCTTCCGATACTGCCAAATTTTATCCAATGCTCTGTTTCCAACAATCCACCACCCTATCAATGTTGCCATTGATAGTAAACTGAATTATCAAATCATATAGGACATCTATTTTTCTTAGTTTCAATAAAGTCATTATTTTTATCACAAACACTTTCTGTATATCAGTATTTCATTTATTATATGAAGATTATGTTGTATTATACATTAGTTTTGAAAACATGTTCATTTTAGTTTCTATTCTCAATATTTTCTCTTAACTATTAGATTAAGACAAAAAAAAAAAATGTTTAAGGATGCTATTTAAAATCCCAAACTTAACCGTCTGGATGCTACAGGTGCAATATGTCGCCAATAGAGTAATCTCCCCTTAATACTTAATGCAGTGTCAAGGGAAGCAATTCATAAAAATTTCTAGCGTGCTAAAGATTCACTTTGCAGTATTTGTTTGTTTTTTTTTGTTTTCAAAGTTCATCTTCCAATGTGGCCAACTTAGTAGATTTAATCTGTAGCTCAGTTTAACACCAGCACATAACCTTTGGATATCTTGTTCCTTCTCTTCCATCTGTCTTGAAGGTCTTCAAAAAAGTCATAGGCACTGCCCTTCTAATCCTTACTAAACAGCTTTTAAAAAAATTGTTGATAAAAGCTGGTTTCTAAACCCCAACCAGCTTCTTTTTAAATTTGCTTAAACACACACCATTGATGCACAAAATACATCTAATGAATCATTTTTTATAAATGTAATAATTGATTGGTAAGGACTTCAGAAAACTGGTAGAATGCAGTTGACAAATGCCACAACTGAGACACTGAGGTCCCCATAAAAGCAATGGAAAGGAATGTGGGGAATTTAAGAATTAAAGACGTTTTAATCATCCACATGCAGAAGCCACAAATAAACAATACATCAAAACTATGTGGAGCCGAATGGCTTCTATGACTTCTTCAGACATGTGCAATCCACACACTTGGACCTATTTTTGTTTTGCATTTGAAAAGAGGGTTCTAACCCTGAAATATACAGGGTAAAAAACATTATTTTGTTTTATCTTATTTGTCATCCTTTGCCCTTTATATATTTCTACTGCATTGTACCAGCTTTCTGAAGCCCTTACCAATTTCTTTTTATTGGTTTGGAGACAGGGGGTTGTAGCCATTGTCCTTGCGGGTGCTCAGACACCAGTGAGATCAATGCAGTTATTGAAAAGCTGCAGGAAAAATATGGGCAAGGAGAAGATTCCAGAGGGATCATATTACTGGGTAAAGCGGTTAATGTGCAGACATACTGAAAGGAAAATACATGTGATGAAAGGAAGAAAAACAAAAATATTTGGAAGTGTCTGGATACAGTTAACACAATAACAGCTATCACCAATGAGCAGAGGCCAGTCTTGTAACAGTAGACAAATCTATAGGCTAATCATGTTTTAGATATTTTTTTAATATATTGATCTGTCCATCAGTTCAAGTACTGAAAATTAATGCAGTGAAAGACTGGAGACTGCAGTGTTTGGCAATCAAAAACAATATAGAGTTTGAGAGGACTCTTCAACCTGGCCAAGCATGTGTCAACTTCTCTAGTGTTGGAATGTTTGAACAAGATGAGATTGGTCCAGCCCATCTAGTCTCAGCCTGTAATAATCCATCCGACCTATGCCAAGTGGAAAGTAGACATAAAATGATCTTATCTCTCCAGTACCCTGACTCCTTTAACCCTTTAGCATTTACATTATATTTACTATAGTATTTTTGTGGTAAAGGCTTTATCTTACATAATTATCTTGCATAATATTGAATCTATAAGATTTTGATATTTATTTTGAGAACAATACCTTAATGTAGGTATCAGCGGCCAGTTATAGCCAGTTTGAACAGAAAGAGTTGAGAGAATTTTGGCCGGATTTGGCCAGTTTAAATGTTAAAGGGTTAACCCAAAATTCAATGTAAAATAATATCAAATTTTTGTCATGCCGAACAGTAATTTTTTTCTGAAATAAAAAGGCTAGAACCCTTATTAAAAATGGCTTCAGCTCTTTAAAGTAGTCTTGCTATTATGAATTGTAGCCTTTATAATATCAACTTCAAAATAAATAATAATTCATATGAACTAGTCTCAAAGAAACATCACATGAAATAAACTTCAGCTCACCCTATCCCAACCTAGGCTACAATTCAAAATATATGGAAAATCTAGAAGACATTGCTATTGTGGAAACAAGACCTAGAATAAAAAGGACTCAGAATAAACTGGAGAAAGACTAAAGTTTTAATAATTAGGAAAGTAGACCTTGATGCCATTAGGGAAATGGCCATGCTATATATGCAGAAAACGAGTAAATAGGTATTCCATACATATATCCAATGGAAAATTTGACATCCTCAGTTACATGGGCACTATGGTACAATGGATACAGGGAGTAGAGGGAGATTCAAGAGAGACATACTGGATGTGAGTTCCAATGTAGATAAATCTCCCAGCCTTCAATATTACCACTATTTTAATGTTCTTTTTGCCACTGGGTTTTCTCTGGCACTGCATGTCACCAATTACTACAATCCTTTATCTGCTGTGCGATTTAGTTTCTTGAGGTCAGTCTTCACTACTTTGTCTCATAGTTTCCTTCGTCATCAGGTTCCACCCACATTGAGTGCCCTGCACTTCTTTATATAATTGTCATACTTCATACATATCACAAGCCGATACCAGCACTGTCCTCTCTCTTGCACACTACACCTGATTTCTTTCATGCACAGTACTTCTCTCAGTTCACTTGCACTTTAATATTAAGTCAACTGGAGTATGCTTGCTTCATCTCTTTCTTGTCTTCTCAAAGCCTCTGCATCCAAGGTCTGTTTCATTGCCATGTAGCATTACATTTTGTACACAAGAATCATACAATCTGCCCTTCACTCTAAGAGAGAAAGCCTTTGTTGCGAGCAGAGATAATAGTTCCCTGTACTTCCAAATGGTTCTAACCCTGCTAGTTATACCACCCATGTAACAAAAGCTGTCAACCACTTCTAGAGAGCAGTCAGAGCATTTAAAAAATCTATTTCTAGATCTCAATACCCACTGCTCCTGTGCATCTACCATATATGAAGTCTACATTCTTCATTACCCTGCTTATTATCTCACTAAATCATATGGAATTGTTCCCAACTCCTTTTCTGCATATTGAGCATGTTTACTTTGAGGTATTTCTCTAACTTTATTACAGATTCAACTATAAGAACTAAGTTATCATATATGAGTTCCCACAGATAGTTAATTTTAATTCCTCTCAGTAGTACCCCTTCTCCACACATAACCAAACTGCATCTCATCTAAGTTAACTCTATAGTTGCCCTCTCTAGCTTATCTTTGCCCATATAGCAATTGACAAATTTGCTACAACCTTCATTAGGTATGACACCATCCTGTGCAACCTGATTTACTAAGGACATGACTAGTGCACAACCTACCATGCCAGATATTTTTAGCATCTCAGCAATTATGCTTAAATTACTTTACCATACTGCTGTCATGTCTGATGGCTAGTCCCTCTCCCAAGCATTCTCCTCATACAACAATCTCTCATAATGGCACTTACAAACTACTCAGCATAAGTAAAAGCAGTGTGCGCTGCTATCATTCTGAATGTTCCCCAATGACATCTTGGTTTTCTTTAGTACAGTTTGGTAATCTGGATAACCTCATGCTTCTGATCCTCATGTTACAGTACATATGAGTACTTTTTTACTTTCTGCTTCTTCCTTAGCTAAGTATACCAGCTTCCTAGCTTCTCATCTAACTACATGGTATAGCTCACTGCTTCCCTCATTCTTCTACTCTTTTCAGATCTGTTTCTTAACTTTTACGGGTTTCTTCACATGTTTGATTTAATAAGACCTCAAGTATATAGCTAAAGACAAAAATCAGTAAACTAAGGAAAATTGGTCAAATAATGTACATTTGCATAATCCAATATAACAATATGCACTGTTATCATCATCATTTTACGCCTGTTTTTCTATGCTTGTATGAGTTAGACAGGTCTTTACCAGCACAGCAACCTTCCATTTGCTGTGATGCTTCATCATTGCATCTGTGAGCTTCAGCGATTTGAAATCAGCCATCACAACCTTTGTCCAGGTCTTCCTTAGTCTCCCACAACAGCAGCTTTCTTCCACTGAGATTTCTTGGCACTTCTTCGCCCAACATATGCATCACATGCCCATACCAGCAGTCTTTTCTTTTGCACACAACTGATTCTTCTTGTACCCAGCTTTTCTTACAGCACATCCAGGTTTTGTCGTTTACATACATCTATTGAAACATTTTCACTTCATTTTTCTCTAGCCTTTGCATATCTCCTCCATTCATTGCCTATGTCTCACTGCCATACAACATCGCACTTTGCACACAGGCATCATGCAGCCGCGCCTATCTTTCATCGAGAGAAACCTGGTGTAGTCAATAAAAGTAACAGCTTCCTGAACTTTTTCTATCTTGTTCTTATCCTACCCACTATACTCTCAGTGCAACCTCCTCCACTGCTAATTAGATCACCTAGATAATAGAAGCTATGAACCTCATCTATAGAATCTTCCTGGGATTGGAAAAAGTTTATTTCACTGATGCTCTTACTACCAACTATCCTTGTATATCTGCCACACATTAAGTGTACCTTTTCTATTAGTTTGCTTGCTGTCCACTACACCTCTTGTGTACCCAAGATTTATATTGTATACATCATACAGAGTTTATATATTTATTTACTGCACATCAACTTCTATAAAATCTCTTTTTCTATCTATTTTGCTTTTTTCTCACTCTTACATTATTAAAACTTTTCTTCCTGTTCCACACTGCTGTTGTACTGAGACAGAGATGATGATACTTAATAGAATGCAATTTTCCTAACCAGAGAGAAAAGGTGACCAAATAATGACAAAAGGGGAAAGGAAAACAGCTTAACCCTTTAGCATTTACATTACTCTATATTTACTATTATATTTTCACAGTAAAAGCTTTAGCTTACATACTTATCTTTCATATCAAATCTATGAGATCTTGATGTTATTTATTTTAGGTATAATACCTTAACATCAGTATGAGCAGCCAGATACAGCCAGTTTGAACAGAAAGAGGTGAGAGAATTCTGACCGGTTTAAATTATATCATCATCACCGTTTTACGTCCGTTCTTCCACGCTAGCATGGGTTAGACGGGTTGTCCTGTTGTGGGCAGTGTCTGGTCGGCTGACCATGCCTTGCTCATACAGGAACTGATCTGGCTTGATTTCTACAGCTGGATGCCCTTCCTAACACCAACCTCATTTACAGTGAGTGCTGGGTGCTTTTTCGTGGCGCCTACACGTCCACTTTACAGTGTGGGCTGGGTGCTTTTTTGCCGTGGCACCTCCACGACCACCTTGCGGTGGGGGGCGGGCATATTGTTTATATGCTTCAGCATGTACCCATGGGAGGTCGGGTACCCTGTATTACTGCGTGACGCCAGAAGTCACGGTCGTGTGTCATTGACTTTGAGAGGTGTAGTTGGGTAAGGTCGGCTTTTATCACCTCATCCCAAGTCATCTTGGGTCTCCCCACTCCGCGGTTTCCATCAACTTCTAGTGCTCTGCACCTTTTTATGCAGCTGTCATCCTTCATACGCATCACATGTCCATACCAGTGTAACCGCCTCTCCTGCACGCAGCATTTGATTCCTCTTATGCTCAGTCTCTCTCTCAATTCATTTATGCTTTGTCGTTCACGTATATTACTGTTACACATCCATCGGAGCATGCAGGCTTCGTTTCTCTCTAATCTACGTAAGTCTTCCACCTTCAGCGCCCAGGTCTCACTACCATGCAACATCGCTGTTCGGATACACGCATCATACAGTCTGCCTTTCATTCTGAGGGAGAAGCCTTTTGCACCTAGCAGTGGTAGTAGTTCCCTAAACTTCTTCCATCCCGTTCTTACCCTAGTTATTGTACTTTCTGAGCACCCACCTCCGTTGCTAATTCGGTCACCTAGGTAGCAGAAGCTGTCTACTGTTTCTACAGGGCCCTCCCAGAGATTGGTGGTACTTGTTTCCTGTGGCTGTTTGCTTGCTGTTTCAGCACAGCTGCTGCATGTGAATCCTACATTCTTAATTAAGCTTCCTGAGATCCCGCTACATCTCTTGTGTACCAATTGTTTGCATTTGGGGCAAAGAATGGAGTTCCTACCTACACCTTTCCTACATACTGAGCAAGGCCATTTCCCTGAGGGGATCTGGGTTCTGTTTTCTCGTCTACTTATAAGGACCTTAGTCTTTGTCATGTTGACTTTGAGGCCCTTTCTCTCTAGTCCCTGCTTCCAGGTTTGGAATTTATTCTCTAGTTCTACCATAGATTCAGCTATGAGTGCGAGGTCATCAGCATACAGGAGTTCCCATGGGCATCCGGTCTTAAACTCCTCCGTTATTGCCTGCAGGACTATGATGAACAGGAGAGGGCTAAGAACAGAGCCCTGGTGGACCCCAACCTGTACGCTAAATTCCTCGCTATACTCATTGCCAATCCTAACTTTGCTGACTGCTCCCCTATACATGGCTTGTACCGCTTTCACAAGCCATATACACATTGTAATATGTAATAAAATATGTATATACACATTGTAATATGTAATAAAATTGAGAAAAGGGATAGTAAAGCGGCTTTAAACTCTGTAGACCCCTCTCCGTTCCTTTGCATATAACTTAATATATATAGGAATCGCCATCAATTTTGATGTGTGTTTACTAGTAATAATAAAAAAAAACAGCAATACTGTTTGTATTCATCTTGCTAGTGAGAAAATATCCACTCCATAATTGATGCACAAAATAGCATTTTAACACCTCTCTTACTACTAAAAGGATGGAAGCACCTTGTGTCTATTAGATAATGGGAAAGAAAGAAGAGTTAGTGTTTGTTGAGTTTTATGTTAGCTTAGATCGTAATTGAAGTGGCTGAGTCATATAGAAAACATAGCAGAGATGGAATTAAGCAAGGACCATGAGCCAATGATAGAACTTCTATACAGTTGTTCAACTTGCAAGGTGTCCTTTCTTAAATAATTCATTGGATAATATAGTCCTAGATACCCTATGCCTATAATAATAATAATCCCCCCACCAAATCTTGGTTTAGTCACAAATTAAAAGCCTTTTATATCATATTTCAGCTAATTGAAAGTTGACATTGAGCTGAACAAGGAACCTTAATCCAGATCCTATTTTATTCCTTTTTTTCACACATTATTTGTCCAATGCTCTGGCTTTTTGCATTCTGAGTTCAAACTCTGCTGTGGTAGATTTAATCCACCACTCAGTTTAACACCACCACCACCTGGCCTTTGGATAGCTTTAGTAAAGTCCAGTTTATTGCAAGCATTCAGGTCAGGTATCTGGTTTAAAGACACCTTCCCTTTCCAAGTTTTGGAGACTCTGAAAAGTGTGATGAGCACTGCAATTATCTCCATCACTAAACAGTTAAAAAAAAAAAAAAAAAAAAAAAAAAGGAGCCCCACAAACCACGTCACATATGGTTTCTGCATTTCTTTCTTTTATTTTTATATACTATCTGCTCAATGTGCATGTTTACAATAAATATATATATAAACCATACAATCCAACTAGCAATCACCGAAACCAAGGTCACACAAGCTACTCATCAATGGTATTTCTAAAACAAACTAAACTTTTCTTTTCACAGCTCAATTCATACCAAATAGTATCATCCAAGATATCTTAACTATCAAGGTTGAACAGCATTGTAAAATAATCAGATTTAATTATTTTCAACTGGATTGTAAATTCAATTAAATGATACATAGTAATGAACTAACTAGCAATTAACTATCAAAGGAAAGAAAATAAAAAATAAAAATACGTATTCAGTACCTGGTTCTTCTTTATACTGAACTTGGTAAAAAGTAATTATAGTATGTCAAGCAAATTAGTCTATCTTGCAGTACTTATTTAATTGTTTCTACTTTTGGCACAAGGCCAGCAATTACCCAGTGCATTACTGGTACTTTATGTTATCGACCCCGTAAGGATGAAAGGCAAAGTTAACCGTGACGGGATTTGAACTCAGAATGGCAGGGCCGTAACTCTATACGTCAAAGCATGGAGTCCGACCCTCTACCGATACTGCCAATCCACCTATTTAATGTTTGCTAACAAGCTTTAACCCCTTCACGACCAAATATCTAATAGAATACATTGTTTATCTGTTTCAATGACTTTTAAAATAATCAAAAATTCAGAGGAAGTTAGTAAAACAACCAGCCTTGTCATTATTAGGTTGGTGTTTGGAAGATAGGGCATCATCATCTTACATCTGCTTTCTATGCTGGCATGGATTAGATATGTTGTCATGGTTGAAAACTACATTGGTTAATGACTAGATAGGTCGGAGAGACCTCATCTTGCTCACATCAACCATCGTACAGAGTGTACTGAGTGAATTTTATTGCAACACCACCACCATCACTTTACAGAGTATATATTATAGTGGTTGGTACCAGTACTATAGCAGTTTTCATATGCTCAGCCCGACCAAAGAGTCCTTTCTACCCTATATTGTCTCCAATTACAGCACCAACATTAGAAAGGTTGTCAGATATTCAACAAGGCCAGAGGATCCGCTCTATGTTGTCTCTGTTAATCCATCAATTTACTGAATGCGTTCCATTGTGCCACTAGTAGGTTAAAGGACCCTCTCTGATCCATGTAGTCACCAATCTCTTGCCACATTTACTTTTAGCGTTACAGTGCTAGAACTGGTGAGTGTATATAAGTCTCAGCAACAGATAACCCCCAATTCATGTTTACAATATTTTGGCATCAGTCTTTAACCCGTGTGTCAGAATAATATTTGGTATATGCATGCACTCTTTTTTGCTTCAAAGAAAAAAAAATCTGATTTGTCTAATACTTTTCAAAGAAAAAAAATCAAGAGTGGCTCCTCAGCTAGATGGCTGGAACAGGTAAGAGTAAAAGAGATAAAAAAATTCTTACATAAAATTATGATGGAAGATTTTAATTGTGAATGCTTTAAGGAGAAGTTTATATCACAGAACCAGAAAGGGTCCCAGAAAAGTTGTATGCAAAGGTATCCATATTCTAAGCTCCGATCAAATGATATAAAATAACAATATTTCTAAAAGTTCAGTTGAGTCTACCACCTTTCTATTTAGTTGTTAAACCCCGAGTGTACTCTCAAGCAGGCTTGTGATCAAAGAAATATCAGCCACGTACATCCTATATCTGATTTCAAACATTGTGTGTCCAAGACCACATTATCCAATATGCCCCTTTTTAAAGATGGTATATTATGATTTGAGGGAGATTTGACAGTTTGAGTACTAGAAATAGTAGCTGAATCTCTCAAATCATATCCTACCATCTTTAAAAAAAAACAGAACAGAACCCAATACATTATGTCTGAATAAAAGATAGAATGGTCATAGCTTGAACATCCTAAACAAGGTCATCTGGATGAAGGTTGAGCAGGGGCTAAACAATATTATACATTCAATGGATCATATTTAAACTTTTTCTCTAATTATTGGAAGTCTTCCTACTTCCCTGCCAGTATCACAATCACATATGACAGTTTAACATTAACCTTTAGCACACTAGAAATGTTTATGAATTGCTTCTCTTGACACTGCATTATATATGAAGGGGAAATGACTCTATTGGTGACATAATGCACCTATAGTGTCCAGAAGGTTAATGCAGAGAAGAAAATTATTATCAAAAACCCTATTGGTACATTGAACTTTCTCTTTCTACACACAAAGCATTTAAATGAAAGCCTAAATGAAAAGGGGTTAAGCTTTTTAGAGATTTTGCAATTAAACAAGGAAAACAGATTCAACCATTGAATATCATTGTTGTTTAGCCCTAAGTTAAACAGATTAAGCAGCCCTATGATCAAAGCTATGCCAGACTTAATCACCCAACCTTTAAGAGTATAACTATCACATGTTCCAGCCAATAGGCTGAGGCCATGCTGGGGAACTGAACATAGAATAGCAATCCTTACAAATGAAATTTATAGTTAAGATTGAGAGTAATTGCAGTTTTGTTTAACACATAGCTAGTGCTGGTGCCATGTTAAAATGCACTCAGTACACTCATAAGTGGTTGGTGTTGGGAAAGGCATCCAACAATAAAAATCATACAAAAAAAAAATGGAACATATGAGTGAAACATGATCCTGTGGCCTGTCTAGGCAGCAACTCTGTATAAGAACTGACTTGGACAGTAACAACCTGTCTAGGCAGCAACTCTGAATAAGAACTGACTGGGACAGTAACAACCTGTCTAAGCAGCAACTCTGAATAAGAACTGACTTGGACAGTAATAACCTGTCCAACTCATCAAGCATGGAAAATAAAAATAATGATGACAGCACTGAAGAAATGGTTGTGACCATCATTCTGATTGCAACCCATTTCCTAGTTTCATTTACCAACAAAAGCAGGATGTTGAAATTATCCCTAATTTTACCACATACAAATGTAACTATTACAGCACAAACATTAACAAGTGGTAAATATATATACATTCTTACACACACACAGATATCACCTTGATATCCAAAGGCCCTGTAAATGTTTGTTTGTATTTGTTGTATTTAAGTAAAATAGCACTGCTGCTACAAATGCGAACGATTAAAACATTATAAAAATGCATTTCTAAATGCGGAGGGTGGTCTGCTTAACTCCAAATCCTCTCCGATCAAACTGACAAGCAGTGACCACCACGTCTACATTGTCAAAGTTAAGATTTGCTTTTTCTATCTTCTTGAAAGAATGGTTGTTATAGGGAGAGGAGTATCTCGGCACTAAACATCTACTCTGTTTATACTAAATAATAAACCTGTTGTGACAGTAACATGTTAAACATCAGTTTAGAGGATTATAATTTTCAACAGTTTATTTAGTTGCCGTTGTATTTGCCTTCATTGACCCAGACCTATAAAGGCAATCCAACCAAGGCCATTCCATCTTTATTCCAGACATTCCAATTTTAAAAATATCAATGTGATTTGAAATAAATTTGGCTACTATTGCTAGCAGGTCGTGTAACGATGTGTAAGACTCTCGTTAGATGAAAACTCCGCATTTAAAATACACAATTAAAAAATAAACAAATATCTAATAATTAAAAATGTTTTTTTTATTAATCTTTTTAAGTATAATTATTTCTAATACAGTCACAAGAGAAACATACTCGTTTATCAATCCCGGAAGTATTTCGCCCAATGGTCACCTAGCGACCATATAAAGGCACCCTTGTTAGCTCTTGTTTATTTATGAATTCCCATAGGTATGTTAACTTTTAATGAGATTTTAAATTAAATACAAACAAATGCATAAAACAGGGAGACGATACACACTTAGAGAATACAAATGATTTCAAAATGATGGACTACAATGTACAGAACACTTGCAACATGATTTTATTTATTTATTTATTTATTAAGAAAGACAATAGTGATAATGCCAAAAACAGTCTTTAGGTTTTCGAATTCCAGGACAAATTCTTTATAATAACAAGTTCCCATAACACTGACTAAAAGACAGTGCTTAATTAAAAGAAGATAGGCAACTTGAAAAGATGAACATGAAATCTTACAGTAACTGAAGAAAAATCCTGAATATTTGTCATGTTGTGAACGGAATTAAATCTAGAGATTTTCTTCCGGTTTCTCCACTGCATTCATACATTAGTCCGGTAGCTAAAAAGGACCATTCAACAACAAAACATTCTGTCCACCGATAAGCTTTTTAAATAATATATTTAGTTTATCACATATAAGTACTGACATATCGATATCCCATTCAAACTACCATTAGAAATTTACATGATTAAATTAAAGTTATTCCGTTTCATTATTAATACAAATAACAAAATACGACATTTAAGAGTGTGCGGGAGTGACGAAACAATGTGTAGTATTCTGAAAAATCGAATGGTCTAGAACGAAGTAGATGTTAGAAATAACAATAAAAACTTGATTAGTCATTCACCATTGGGTCCAAACAAAGATATAGGTTATGCGAAAATGTACTACTGGTAACGACCACATATTGGTCAAAGTGAAAACAATAATCAACTTTTCTACACAAGGCAGTCTTTAACTCAAAGAATAATATATTATAATACAGAAATGTAAGGGATTATAAATATACATATTCGACGTGCAGTATCAAAGTCGAAATGAGCGAAAATTCCTTGAAAATTATATATATATATATATATATATTTGTATATTTAAGATAGTCAGAGATATATCATAATTACAAATGCATAAATGAACATACAGTACAATATAATTTATAAAAACTATTATTCTAAATATCATGTATCTAAACACTTTATATATATATATATATATATATATATAGTGTATGCGTATACACACACGCATACATATATTCTAACTCGATATATATATATATATATATATATATAGTGTATGTGTATACACACACGCATACATATATTCTAACTCGCTGATAAAATAAGACGAATATTAAGGAAGTTTCTCGATAATTTCCGAAAATAAGCAGGAGTGGGGGCAAAAATGTCTTGAGTAAAGAGTAATGTATCGTTATATATAAATGATGTTGGCTAAGATCCATGTCAGTTTCAACATTGTTGTCGAAACAAGATATATAGAGCTCAGCTGCTATTCAGCCAACTGCTAGTGAAACACAACAGACATTATACAAATTAAAAAAACACATATGTATTATTTAACTATTTAAAATTTACGTCCACAGTGAAACTATCGTTCGTAAGAGATTGAAAATTTGCTTTTAAAAAAGCTTATTATCATATTTTTTATTGTGTTTATTATTATTACTTACCTGGAAAGTGGATAACAGCTCTGCTCTAGTGACTTCCGCCATGATTGTTTTGTTACTCATGCGCATGTTGCTCATTGTTATAAACATCTTTATAGCTCTGTAGGAGACATTCAATAGTTTCGTAATAAATGTCTTCAGCCTCTTTAATAAACATGTAGCTGTAATCTTATGAACTTATTTTACTTTGATTCATTAATTCCTTTACATGCATTCATTATTTAATATTTTCTATGATGGTTACATTTCATTATTCGTCCAATTAAAAATTTAAAAAACAGTTCATAAAGCTACAGCTGGTGATAAAGAAAAATAAATTACGCTTTATTTTGAAATTTAAAATTATAAAAACAAAATCCATGACTATGATTTCAAATCGAAACAAATTTAAATATACTTTTTTTTAAATATTCTGATGCTAGATGCTGCAGTTTCAGAATTAAGTACGGAAAAGCGGGTTATATATTCAGTATAGAGGATCTTCATTCAGTTTTTCTGATGTCTAGTGTTCCTTGAGATTTGACATCGAAGAATTGGGTGAAATTGAAAAATAGCACTCATAAATTTACTCTTTTTTTGTTGGAGACGGGTCTGTGTATATGTCACCAATACTATTAACCTGCATAAGGTACACTTAATAGTTAGGTTACATTGAGCTTCTGCAAAGAGCCACATTATTTGAGAACTTTAATTCACTACCCTACAATGAAAGTCTTCAGGCTTTGAGACTCCTGACAGTGGATTATAAGAGGCAGAGGGCAGACATACAAGCTTTTAAGATACTAAAAGAGTTCTATAAAGTACAGTACACTAGAAGGTGGCTATCTGGCACACATACAGGACTACCTGAGGATACAACAGGAAGCTCCATGTGCAACACCAACCAAGTCATAGGGACCACTTCTTTTCTGCATGTGCAATCAACTACTGATACTTCAAACAAGAAACAGTTGATGCACCCTCAGTCAACATTTTTAAGTCAAGGCTCAAGAAGGAGTAGACCAACCACCAGCTCAAGTTTAATTATCGCTTCTCATATTGAGGCCTATCTGGGAGGCATCGATACCAAGTGATCCTCAATACTCAGAAGAGGATCATCTCTACCTTGGTATGAGTCTTGTTACCTTTACTGGGTACCAAATGACCATACTTAATATATATACTTAAGATATATTGTTATTGCAGAGGAGTGTTGCAAGTTTATTTCTTGTATGTGTAATGATTGCATTGAAAGAGACTAGATTAGCATAGTTGAACATGTCATCATTGAACAATATTTTACAGGTCTCAATTTGGGGGAATCTGGTAAATCTAGCATAAGGTGTCAATGCTGCATTTGAATGCTCTTTATATGTTGGGGTTAAGGAGGAATGAATGATTGCAACCTGTAGTCCATATTATCACCATTTAACGTCCACTTTCCCTGCTAGCAAGGGATGTACGGATCTTCACAGACTGAGTCCGTACCAAAGCAGGGCCACTGACCACCCAGATGGGCCAGGTGCTTGCATCTTGCATACGGTTCGACATTCTACCAAGTGCATTTTATCAAGGCACCAGCACTAGAGAGGTTGTTGTCATGTCTGGAGGGTCCTCCCAACCCTTTGTTTGGCAAGCTTAGCATGTAGTACATCAACACTAGTGGGTTTGTCATGTCTTTGTTACATCTGGAGGCAGTGGCGGACTGGGTCTAAAAATATTGGTTGCCAGGAGATGAAGGGGGCCCACCTACATATAGAATGCTATCATTTAATTTTTATAATGAATAAATAACATTTTCGAAAAATACATAAGTGGAAACAAAACAGTGCAATCAAGTTTTTGCGGAAAAATATCTTACCTTCGCCAATAAAAAACATTATGTATTTTGCGAAATCCAGAGACTTTCAATAATGACCAGAATTCGACCCTAAATATGACTAATAGCTCTAGGAAAGCCATGAACAACATCTTTTTAACTTTGATTTTGAAAGTAGGTTTACAATTATCAATTTTCATTATACTTTTCTAGTTGTCTCGGTGGCCTAGTTGGAGGAATCATAGACGGTGGTGATCCTGGTCTGAAGTTTGATCCTGGTTGCGAGTAGAGGTCCCAGTAAACTTTTTCAGTTTTTTTTCTATTGGTTGTAAAATAAAAACTGAAAAAGGTTACATGTACCTCTTGACCAGGATTGAAACCAAGGGCAGGAGCTTACCGTCTCTAGTACCTACCACTAGGCCACAGAGACAACTACGAAAATCTTATGAAAATTCATACTTATAAACCTACTTTCAAAATAAAGGGTTGTGGTGTTGTTCATGTATTTCTTAATGTTATTGCTCCTACTTAAAGTCGATTTCTAGTAATTCCCTGGGGAATTGGTTGACGAAATGCTTTGCTTAATTGTTTTTTTTTTTGTTTTTTTTTATTCTTTCTCTTAGATTTCAGGTATTTTTGAATACTACAGTGGGCCCTGCAATACTACTGTGGGCTCTTGCAATGTTACCATAGGACCCCTGGGGCCCACTTGCCATTGGGCAACCTGGCCAGTCTGCCACTATCTGGAGGGTCCTCCCAACCCTTTGTTTGGCAAGCTTTCTATGACTGGATGTTCTTCCTATCACCAACCACTCTACAACATGTACTGGTGCATTTATGTTGTAGATCACCAAGGGGTGACAGATAGTATATGGGGAGAGGGGGGATATAATAGTGTGATCAATAGTGTACAGGTGAGAGAGTGATGGAGAGATAGCTAAGAGGTGGCAGTGGAGGGGGAGCACAGGGGGTAGAAAGAGTAGCTACTAGGGAGTGATAGTGAGGGTATCTAAAGGCAATAGAGTGGGGAGTAGCTAAGGAGTGGTATTGGAAGGGGCATGGTTGGTGGGGAGTGCTAGTAAAAGGGACAGGGGACACAGGAATGGGTCAAATCTTATTGTACGAGGGGGGATCAAAAAGTTCGCAAAAGTTTTCAGAAAATATTCTATTGTTCAAAAAATATGATTTACCTTCAATTTATTTTTCTACATAGTTGTCCAGGTCAATACACTTCACAAGGCGATGCTTCCAGCTTTGTAAGCCGTCTCTAAAGAAAGTTGAAGGCCTTGTTCAAAGTCATGTGTTGGCAGTGTTTTTAGCTTCTTCAACACCACTAAAACGGGTTCCTTTTAGCATTTCTTTGAGTTTTGGAAAGAGGAAAAAGTCTGATGGGGCTAAATCTGGACTATAAGGCGGGTGAGGAAGCACTTCCCATCGAAATTCTCGAAGAACTTTTGCAACCTGCGCAGAATGCGCTGGTGCATTGTCATGGTCAAACAAGATCCCATCATGAAGTTTCCCTTTTCGTTTCTTGACTAATGCCTCTTTCAGTTTCCTTAAAACATTTGCATAGTAAGCTCCTGTCACAGTTCTTTGACCTTCAAGATAATCTATTAGTATCACCCCATCTGAATCCCAGAAAATGGTGGCCATCACTTTTTGATCCGACTTTTGAGATTTGAACTTGATTGGCCCCGATGATCCATGTGGAAGCCACTGTTTTGACTGCTGTTTGGATTCAGGATCATACTGGTAGATCCAGGTTTCATCTCCGGTGATGATTCTGGTCAGGAAATGCTCTTCATCAACTTCAATTTTGTTTAATATCGCCAAAGACAGATCACTTTGAAGAATCAGCTGATCAGGGCGCAACGCTTTTGGGACCCATCGCACTGAAAGCTTGCTTAGTCCCAAATTATCTTGCAGAATTGAATTTGCCAAACCATATGAAATGTCTAGGGACTTAGCTAACTGATTAACTGTTATTCTTCGATCTTCTTCACTTAAAGTCTGAGCAGCCTCAACGTTTGGTCATTTTTTAATGTTCCTAGTCTTCCACTGCGTTGGTCGTCTTCAAGGTCGTCTCTCCCTTGTTTGAATTGCTGAATCCACTTGTAGACAGCAGTTTTCTTTGGAGCAGTAGTACCGTAAACTTTAACTTAAAGCCTCCATAATCTGTGTCCCTTTCCATTTGAGTTTCACCAGAAACTTGATATTCGATCTTATCTCAAAATAACTATTTTCCATTGTTCCAAAAAGAGGTTTTTTAAAGTGTGTCAGTACTGTACAATAGTCCACGCATAACTGACTGCAAGTGACTAATAGCAAGGTGAACACTCAGTGACATGTTCTGACATTTAATATTGTTTTAACTTATTTTTTTCTTACTACGATAAAATTCAGCGAACTTTTTGATCCCCCCTCGTATGCTTGTGGCCGGACTATCATTACAGCCTGGTGCCAGCCATTGCAGTCCTTTGTCATTTCAGTTGTGAGACTTCTTATATAAATAAAATTCACATTGGTTTTTCATAATATTAAAGAGAAAATGGTGATCACTATGCAAACTTGTTTTTATTAGCAGTTGCAGGCATGTCATTTCATTGATACCATTAATACTCAGGCCTGTATATAAGTTAAACAAGCTATGGCCTAGGGCCTCACAATCTGTAGAGGCCTCAAAATAATGGTTTCTGATTTAGGCACAAGGCCAACAAATTTGGATGAGGGGAAAGTTTATTTAATCGACCCCAGTACATTACTGGTACTATATTTTATTGACTCCATAAGCATGAAAGTTGACCTCAGCGGGATTTGAACTCAGACCATAAAAAGCTGTAACTATATGCCACAAAGCATGTTGTCCAACACTCTACCGATACTGCCAATTCACCACCCTTAGAGGCCTCAAAATAATTAAAGGAGATTAAAAGAAGAGATTTTGTCATTGGAGAAACAGGTCTAAACAGTTTCACTAATTTTGATATACTGTAAATGGGGTTGGTGTTAGGAAGGGCATCTAGCTGTAAAAATCCGGCTAAATTTACAGTTCCGTCTGAGCAAGGTACAGCACGGCCAATTTGGCCAGATTTTTTTCATGATGTGAACAACCTGTCTAACCCATGTAAGCATGGAAAATGGTTGTTAAACAGTGATGGTGATGGTGGTGTGGTTATTATATGATTTTCTTTTTATTGGTATTATACTTTGTCCACTTTATCCCAGCCTTTATCCAGTTCTCTTGAATCCTTACCCTGCACTTTTTTCCTACAGGCATCAACTTAAGAAAGTTCAAGCTGGACATCAATTGCATTGACCTCACTAGTCTGGAAAGACTTGCAAAGGTGTTCCTTAGATTAAATTTCCTTATCCCTTTATCATTTACATTACTCTATATTTACTATTGTATTTTCACAGTAAACACTTTCTCTTACATAATATCAAATCTACAAAATTTTGATACTTATGTGTGGCCGGTTTGAACAGAAAGAGGTAAGAGAATTCTGGCCGAATATGGCTGGTTTAAATATCTATAGACATTCATATCAGGTAATAATCTTAAGCATTGCAGTTAACATTCTATTTATATTTTTCAGTCTCTCTAGTTTAACATCAAATAAACATATTCATGAAGGGTGAAAAAAATGCAGATGCATTTCAGGAGTTATTCTTACGTCCATGCCAGCTTAATGTTTATACAAATTTGATAATGTGAGTGGTAGACTATGTCAACAAGAGTGAATTGTAAAGGGTAAAATGTAAAATGTGTTAGAGTAAAAACAAGATGCAATTTTTTTCTGAGCATTAAAGATGTGGATGCATTTTTTTTTTTCAAGTAATATTTGTCTGACTTAACATTGCTAAAAGACATTACCTCTTGAAGCAGGATGATAGAATAGTTAAGTTGCTAGAATTATATCCTAAAAGTCATTATTTCAGCCCTTACTAGTATCACTGGAGTGCTATTTATGTGAGGGGTAGCCATCAAAAATAACATCTAGATGAAAATAAACAAGCTTCCTATTTCTCAATTTCTGTCTCTTCCATACTTTGTTGAAAGTATCTTAGGTGTTCACATCACTGTGCCTTTGAGAAAAATTTAGGATCTTTTAGTTCACCATATTGAAAATAGATAGCACACAAGAGAAAGAGAGCTACAGTCAGAGAAAGAGAGAGCACAATTGACCCCAATATTTAACTGATTACTTATTTATCATTCCTGAAAAGATTGAAGACAAAATTAACCTTTTGGGGATTAGAACTAAAAGGGCAGTGTGGTGGAACAAATATAGCAAGACCTTCTGTCTGAGATTCTGACAATTCACTGTTTTTGTTGAATGAGTAAGATTCCAAAATCAGAAGCATTTTGATCTAACTGGGTACAAATACTTGAATGTCAGCTCTCTATGTCTGATTCATACATTTATTTTTTCAATGAGAAAAGTTGAACTCAATACTTCAAACTAACAAAACAGCAAACATTTAGCAGTTATGCAGTAACTTCATGAGGCCTGAAACTGTAAACTGTACCTTTCTGTGGTACAAATTTTATCCATGTCCTAAAATGGTTTGGTATTACAAATGTCTTGGTCGTCTTAT
This sequence comes from Eledone cirrhosa, assembly GCA_964016885.1. NCBI lineage: Eukaryota > Metazoa > Mollusca > Cephalopoda > Octopoda > Eledonidae > Eledone > Eledone cirrhosa. The sequence goes on from OZ024740.1 coordinate 196,093,420, forward strand.
GTACCATCTTTTGTAACTAAGAGCATTTATAACACATAATAAATGACATTATAGGCTGTGTGTTATGATGTATAATTAATCTTAGTATTATTTTGTCATATTATTTTACACATAACAATGTTTGACATTATACTAAACATAAGGAGACACAAAATTGCAATTGTGCAGATTATGATCAAACGCATTTATTTGTTAACAAATTTTTCTGGCCTTTCCTGATCAGAACCATCAACAGATGATGAAATTTATTAATTGCTAGGAGAAGAAAGAATCAGTAACATAGTTAGCATATGTGCCATCCAAAACAATCCTTCAATTTATCCTCAGTCATCACAACCACAAAAAAAAACAATACAGTTGACAAAAACATACCCGCGCCACACACTCACATAAAAGCGCTGCCAGGGATGAAATACCTTTTCTTATCCTCCTCTAGTTATGCTACTGGAGAGAATGGAAGTGTATGATATCTATGATTTTTCAAAGTCATTTGAGGAGTAAGTGAAATAACTACAACATGGAATCAAACTTGAGTAGCAGATTCAGTTCTCTCGGGTTAGATGCTTACCATTTATGCTATGGAGCTTACTATCAGGATAAACATTCTTTAATTTACAGATAAAATTAATAGTTTTTTGTTTTGGGTCGTGTGATTAAGTTTTTAACATAGTATTGACTAAAGCAGGTGAGTTATCTCAAGTGAATTTCTTGAAAGAAAGACGTGTAATATTATTTTTTTAAAAACTTATAAGAAAATACATCTAAATATTGAATATATAATTAGAATGGAAGATTTTATAGATAGAAGAGAATAACAAAAATCATTGAACAATGAAGAATAATACATCACTGCTGTTATATCTTACACAGCATACAACAGTTATTAGGATGGATTAAAAGACTATCAATACTATAGCCACCACTAGATCAGTTCTTCAATCAACTTGAGATTGGTTTTCTATTATAACAAAAGCTTCAACCTTTGGAAATGTCAACAATTTCCGTGTTTAGCTCAATATAGAGCACACAGACAGATAAATGAATACACGTGTGTGTGTGTGTGTGTGCATGTACATACATATACACAGATAGAATACTTCTATTTATGGAAACTTGTGTTGGGGGAAATACTTATAAAAAGCTATGCTAAAACTCTAGAAATTATCAGAATACACAGTAGAATAGTATATTATTGTGGTTATCGATTTTTTAATATTTGATTTGTTATATAATTTTAAACAATTGCATTTTTATTCATTTATAGAAATTTTAAACATTTGACGATAAAGATTTCAAATATGGTTAACACAATCTTTCAAAGACTCAGTTCTGGAAATTTAAGTTAAAATAATGGTTTCTAATTCAGGCACAAGGCCAGCAATTTTGATTAAATCAACCCCAGTACTTGACCGGTACTATATTTTATCGACCTCAGAAGATTGAAAGGTAAAGTTAACCTCAGTGGAATTTGAACTTAGAATGTAAAAAGTCGAGACAACTACTACAAACCATATGGTCCAACACATTAACAATTCTGCCATTCCACTGTCATTCTAGTTAAAACTAGCAGAATGGTCCGGTGTTGCTCGGGATTTGCTCTAGGGTTCTTATATATTTGATACATATTTATCCTTATCGAGCCTCGTGAAATAAATACGTTTGTTTATATTTTGTTACTGTGTATGCAAAAATATCTGTACACGAATATATAATTATATATATATATATATATTAAAATAACAGATTAAAGTTTAAGCAAAGAATCGCTGCTTTCACCCTTAATGGGATCTTCTGAAACTAAAAAAATCAATCTGTGAACGCAGAAGTAAATATTTCGAAAAACGTTTATATATATAACGTTCGAAAAACGTGTATATATATATACACACACTATATATATACATATATACACACACACACACAGAGATAGCGTCATAATGTTGTAATGCAGACAGCCAGACATACAGACAGATATTATGTATCTATCTAAAAAGGAAGACTAAGAATTATAGAGAGAGATCGCTAAATCGCCTAATGCGGTCCCTAGGGCATTGAAAATTTGAAATATATTTTGCTCAAAACACTCACAGGACCATAAGTATTACATGTGTAAAGTTTGAAAACAATCAGTTCGGTGGTTCTCGAGTTTTAGGGAGCTGACAGACAGACATTCTCTGTTTTAGATATATAGATGATTTCTACTATAGGCACAAGGCCAGCAATTTTAGGGGGGGGGGGGGGGTCAATTAAATTGACCTCAGTGCATTACTGGTACTTTATTTTATTGACCCCATAAGGCAAAGCCAACCTTGGTAAAATTTGAACTCAGAACGTAAAGGGGCGTGACTCTATGCTGCTAAGCATGTTGTCCAATGCTCTACCGATTCTGCCAATACACTGCCCTTCATTTTAGTTAAAATAATGGAAACTACTTCCACACCGTTGTATTTGATTGCTGGTTTAATTTACATTCAGCATAACAAGAAATACATACATGTATCATACATCTCTACATGTACTCAGATAAACATGTAGTCATACAGACATATATTGTTGGAGGGAAATGGCTGGGTAAGGTATTAGATACACAGTTAATTGACCAGGAGTTCAAATCTATTATAGACATTTCATTATCTTTTCAGGAAAAACAATTCACTGTACATGGCCTCAGTTAACCTAGTTGTAGTGCATCTGTAACATTGTTTCTAGATAAAGATCAATGGATCTGATCATCTATTGATACATGCCTCTGATCACAAAAGAACAAGCAATTAATTTTACTTATTACACCAGTGTGTGGAATAAATAATATTATAAATGTGTTATATATATACATAATGATGAATCTATTATACATACATAAATTGTTTCTACTTTTGGCACAAGGCCAGCAATTACCCAGTGTATTACTGGTACTTTATTTTATCGACCCCCATAAGGATGAAAGGCAAAGTTAACCTTGGCGGGATTTGAACTCAGAATGAAAATTAATGCTTTATTATCAGTATTGGTAGAGTTTCAGACACCATGCTTTGCAGCATATAGTTATGACCCTTTACGTTCTGAGTTCAAATCCTGCCAAGGTTAACTTTGCTTTCCATCCTTACGGGGGTCGATAAAATGAAGCACCAGTAATGCACTGGAGTAATTGCTGGCCTTGTGCCAAAAGTAGAAACAATTATTTTATACACACTTTATATATAAACATCTAAAATACCTTTGGACATTATCAAAGCACAAAAATTAAATATAGTGTAAGCTGCTTATCATGATCACTTTGAAACAGAGTCTTTCAAATAACAATTATTGGCTGATAACATTAAGCAGAGAGCATAACAATTTCCTAGGTGAATCAGAGCTCACTAATTTTGATAACAATAATTGTTTGATAATATGTGATTATAATAAGTGGCTTCTGCTGTGTAGACTTTTTCATAACTCTTACTAAATAATATCTATATAGTTGCTCAACCTGCTGAAATAGCAGCCAAATCTCCTTCATATCACATCATAGCATCATTAAAAAGGGAAAGACACATTAGATAATGTTGCCCTGGATACACTCTGCCTTAAAAACAGACAGTATAATCATAGCTGGAATGCCTTTCATAATGGTTTTGATTTGATGCTAAACAGCAACAACTAAAATTATATTTAAATTCTTTTGAAACAATGTCACTTCTCAGTGTTTTTTTTTCCTACATCTTTCTTTACAACATAGTTTCTGATCTCCACACCTATTTTCACTTACATTTCTCAAAACATTGTGTTATGTAGGGTCAATCTGTTAATCTCATTGGAACATAACTAAACACTTCTTAGTGTAGTGTATCTATGGCAAATCATATTAACAGATCCTGTCCCTTCTTAGATATAATCAAAGAAAGAATTGAATTCAGCACTCGAAACTAACAACTATGGAATTTACACCTGCAATTCTGCGACGTCACCTTAAAAATAAACGCAACCATGCCTCTCCTGGTCTTGATGGTGTTACATACCTGCTTCTCAAATGTGGTGGGTACTTCCTTCTGCACCATCTATCACGCTTCTTCCAATTCTGTCTGAACAACGGTGCTACTCTAGAACAGTGGAAAACTGCCAGTGTCATTCCTCTGTTCAAAAAGGGTGACCGCACATCCCCTGTGAACTATCGTCCAGTCAGTCTTACTAGCTGCATTGCCAGACTGATGGAATCCTGTGTCAGAGAAACGCTTTGGAACTTCTGAAACTCTCACAGTCTTATCCGGCCCTTGCAATTTGGATTTATCCCCAACTCCAGCTGCTGTGATCAACTTATCGAGTTTCTTGAAGACATCACCCGGATCACTGACAGCGGCTCATGGGTGGATGTTGTTTACCTTCACTTAACTAAAGCTTTCAATTCTGTACCACACAAAAGATTTATGACAAAACTCTCTGCAATGGGTGTGAAGGATGATCTTTTTAACTAGTTGAAGTCCTTCATTCTCAGTCGAAGAGTGGTTCTAGGACAGCATTCCTCACCATATGAGATGTCATCTGGTGTACCACAGGGACCTGTTCTTGGCCCCCTTTTGTTTGTGGCATATATTAATGACATAGATGCCAACTTAAAGAATGCCACAGTACTGAAATATGCAGATGACATTAAGCTGTACCTTGAGATAAAAAGGACAGATCCTGAACACTATAGATCTTGCCTGCAATCTGACTTGGACACAATGCAACAATGGATCACAGACTGGCAACTCAAGCTAGCTGTGGACAAGTGCACCACCATGCATTTTGGGAGTAAAAACCCAGCATCCACATACTCCCTCCACAGCAACTAATATCAAGAAGCCTTCTTTTGAACGTGACCTGGGCATTACGGTCAGCAGCGATTTGTGTTGGATGAAGCACATCTCTAAAATTGTCAAGAATGCCGAGGGTGTCTTAGCATCACTCAGCAAGACCTTTGTCAGCCGCTCTCCAGCTATCTATTTAAGGCTGTACACGGCTATGGCGCGGCCACACTTAGAATTTGCATCACCAGTCTGGAACCCCTATCTTGCTCAGAACATTGACTGCCTGGAAACTGTTCAGAGACATGCAACCAAGCGAATACCCTCCATCAGGCATCTACCATACTCTGAACGCTTTGCTTCCCTGGGCATGGACACATTGTAGCTCTGACGCCTGGCAACTGACTTGGTAAACACCCACAAAACTATTAACCATCTTGCCAACAACAACCCTGAGTACCTTTTTGATTTCCATGTGTCTAACACACGTGGGAATGCCCACAAAGTCAGAAAAAAGCACAGCTTCCCATGACTTTCGGAAACATTTTTTCACGCTCAGAGTTGCATCAGTTGTTAGCTGTCGAGACACTGCATCCTTTAAAACCTCCATTCTTCCTGAGATTTGCCAACACTACACCTAATGTTCCCCCTCCATACACATACACACATGTATATCATGACTCATACACTATTCACTTCCCTGACATTTGTATATTATTCTATGTACTATACATGCACCTTTGACGAGTTGTAGTGCACCTGAGCACTTTACACAATAATTTCATTATTATTATTATAAAACTCATTTCAATTATGCAGGGCTGCCACTAATAGAAGCAGTTAATTATTCATATTCTGTAGCACTTATGTTACTTTGTAAACATTTGAAAGTTAGTATCTTAGCTACAGGGCAGCGAATGGGCAGAGTTGTTCCAACGTCCAATAGAATGCTTTGTGGTATTTGTTTCAGTTCTCTTCTCTCTGAGTTCTAATCCTGCTGAGGTCAACTTTGCCTTTCACCCTTTCGAGGTCTATAAAAAAAGTACCAGTCTAGTACTGGGGTGTATTCTTCTTTTATATCTCTTTCTCACTTCATTTCTGCCATTCTCTCTATTCTTCTCTGGAAGAAATCTGCTTTATTCAGACCTAGAGAGGAGATGTGCTCCACCAGGTTTTAAAATGCCTTAGAAACGCCATATTTCAATATGGCACCCCTACAACTCCTTCAGGAGTTATGAGACAAAAAAAAAGAACAAAAAAAGAATCTTAGCTATACATACAACTTACAACTGAACTACTGGAGAAAGGATATGATCTGCTAACCATTCAACTGGAGTTTTCTAGTTCTTAAATTAGCACATCAAGATATTAAATTATTCCTAACCCTTTAGCATTTACATTACTCTATATTTACTATTGTATTTTCAGATAAAAGGCTTTATTTCACATATCTCAAACAATATCGAATTTATGAGATTTTGATGTTATTTATTTAGAGAACAATACCTTAACATCAGTATAAGCAACCAGTTACAACCATTTTGAACCGAAAAAGCTGAGCGAATTCTGGCCAGATACGGCCAGTTTAAATGCTAAAGGGTTAAGATATTGAGATATTCTTAAACAAGAAATCTGATCTGAATGCTTACAACAGAGTGAACTCTGCTAAAAACATCCAAGGGCAGATGGTGGCATTAAAGTGGATGACCTTCTCCAATTTTCTCTCTATCTTCTAATTATTTATAATCCTTACAGAATGAAAATATACACACAAATAATATACACAATACTTTATACATAAATATTTCACATAAAAATATAGAATCAAATGAAAGAAAATATTAATTCAACACAGTATCAATCAGTCACATACCCCAGGGGGTGCCAGATCCTCCTTCTAATATTTTTAAAGGTAAGCCAACACACTTGCAGTGTTACCGTGAGTGATAGCAAGGCTAAGGCACTGGAATAACCAAACATCCTTGAGAACATCACTAGATACTTCAATAAGGTGAGGCACCAACAATGACAAGAACTTCATTGTCAGTGGCCCAGCTCCCCCAAAGGTCTCAAATACCAGAGGCTGGAAAAAAGAGTTTATTGATAATTCCTGGTATTTTAGAATTTTATACTGTTTGGCTACAGAAGCAGTGACCCTTACATTTACCGCAACATTCAGGATGTGGGAAGAAGCCGACTGAATGTAGCATCCCAAATGAAAGATCTTTCATTATAAATGAATTAAAAACATATATTCAAACATACTGCTATAATTTATCTTAAAAACTAGAATTGCACAATTAAAAACAATATACTATTGTAAAAATTTTACAGTTATGTCATTAAAAGAAATTAAAAAGAGCACAAATATATATATATATATATATATATCATCATCATCATCATCATCATCAACGTTTAACGTCCGTGTTCCACGCTTGCATGGGTTTGGACGGGGGTAGTCCCACTTGAGGCAAGAGTGATTGTCTTGCTCGCATAGGACTGTCTGGCAGGTTTTCTACAGTTGGATGCCCTTCCTAACACCAACCACATTTACAGTGTGGGTCTGGGAGGTTTTTACCGTGTTGCCTACACGGCCACATTACAGCGTGGACTGTGTGTTTTTTTGTCGTGACACCTACACGATCTCATTTGTTTCGGCCCGGATGGCGCGGCACCAACATAACTTTACATAGGACGGGGTGGTGTGGATGGGGTGGGGGTGGTGGTGGTGGGACGGGGTGTATTTTGTTAGAGATGCCTACTGGCAAGGCGGGTCTTCTCTGTTACTGAGTACCGCCAAAGGTCTCGGTCCAGTGACATTGTCTTGGAGAGGTGTAAGTGTGTGAGGTCGGAGTTTATCAGCTCGTCCCAGGTTTTTCTAGGTCTGCCTATTCCGTGGCTACCGTCTATCTTTATTGCCCTGCACTTTGTTATACAGCTATCGACTTTCATGCGCATCACGTGTCCATACCAACGTAGCCTTCTCTCGAGTAAACAACATCTGATCCCTCTTATCTCTAATTTTTTTCTTAGTTCGTTTATGCTTTGCCGTTCACGTATATTACTGTTACACATCCAGCGGAGCATGCAAGCTTCGTTCCTCTCTAGTCTGCGTATATCCTCTGCACACAATGCCCAGGTCTCACTGCCATGCAACATTGCTGTTCGTATGCAGGCATCGTACAACCTGCCTTTCATTTTTAGGGAGAACCCTTTAGCAGCTAATAGTGGTATAAGCTCTCTGAACTTTTTCCAACCAGTTCTGACTCTAGCTACAGTACTTTCAGAGCACCCTCCCCCACTGCTGATTTTATCGCCCAGGTAACGGAAGCTGTCCACTATTTCTATAGTACCCTCTGCGCAATTGAAAGAGCTAGTATTGTGTGGGCACTTGCTGCTACTTATTGCACCAGAACACCGGCCACATGTAAAATCTATGTTCTTAGTTAGCTTACCTGTGATCCCACTACATCTTTTATGCACCCATACTTTGCATTTAGGACACAAAATGGAGTTTCTACCTACGCCTTTCCTACACACCGAGCACGACCATTTCCCAGAAGGGACCGCCGCCTTGTTTTCTTTCCTACAAACTAGAACTTTGGTCTTAGCCAGGTTAATTTTAAGTCCTTTTGACTCTAGGCCGTGCTTCCATGTTTGGAATTTCTTCTCTAGCTCGGCCATTGATTCCGCTATGAGTGTCAGGTCGTCTGCGTATAGGAGTTCCCATGGGCAGCCTGTCTTGAACTCCTCTGTTATAGCCTGAAGGGCAATAATAAATAGTAGGGGGCTGAGAACAGAGCCCTGATGGACGCCAACTTTTACGCTAAACTCTTCACTATATTCGTTGTTAATTCTAACCTTGCTGACTGTTTCTTTATACATGGCTTGTATAGCCCTCACAAGCCATTCGTCAACGCCTAGTTTTCTAAGAGCCCACCAGATAATGGAGCGGGGGACTCTGTCGAAGGCTTTCTCCAAGTCGACAAAAGCTAAGTAGAGGGGTTTACCTTTAGCTAGGTACTTCTCCTGTAGTTGTCGTACTATGAAAAGAGCGTCTGTGGTACTTTTGCCTGACACAAACCCGAACTGCATTTCATCTAGGTCAATTCTCTCTCTGATTAGTTGCGCTATTACTTTTTCTGTGACCTTCATGACCTGGTCGATTAATTTAATGCCTCTATAGTTACTCCTATCTAGGGCGTCTCCTTTACCCTTATAACAGTTAACGATGATGCTGCTATGCCAGTCCTTCGGAACAACCCCATTCTGTACGACTTGGTTAACTATGCGGGTGACCATGGTGTGTCCCACCGTGCCAGATGCCTTCAGCATCTCAGCAACTATTTCCGAAGGCCCAGCCGCCTTACCTGTCTTCATATCCTTGATTGCCTTACTTATTATACTCCCCTCGACTAACACTGCTGGTCCCTCTATTGGGTCGACATGGGGGGGGGGGGGTCGACATATATATATATATATATATATTACCAGGAACTCATCTTGTTTCAGCAAACTGGGTGACTTAATAAAAAGTCACATCAGCTGGAATTAAATGAAGGTTGGCCCAAATTTGTTCAGATTAAATATACTGGTAGTGATAACAATTTTTATCTAAGCAATATGACCATTCAGTGGTTCAATACGGAATTATAGAAACAGACTACTAGCTAACAATCAGTTAATATTCAGTAATAGTTCAATTCACAGTCATATTTAACTGTTTAGCATTTATATTACTCTATATATACTATTGTATTTTCACAGTAAAGGCTTTATCTCACATTAAAGCTTTTAATTCTGTGCCACACACAAGACTTATGGCAAAACCCTCTGCAATGGGTGTGAGAGATGATCTTTTTAACTGGTTGAAGTCCTTCATTCTCAGTCAAAAAAAGGTAGTCATGGTTCTAGGACAGCATTCTTCACCCTATGAGATGTCATCTAGTGTGCTGCAGGGATCTGTTCTTGGTACCCATACTCCCTCCACAGCACTAATCTCAAGAAGTCTTATGAACGTGACCTGGGCATTACTGTAAGCAGCGATTTGCATTGGACAAAGCACATCTCTAAAATTGTCAAGAAGGCCAAGGGTGTCTTGGCATCACTCAGCAAGACCTTTGTCAGCCGCTCTCCAGATATCTATTTAAAGTTGTATATAGTTATGGCACAGCCACACTTAGAATTTGCACCACCAGTTTGGAACCCCATCTTGCTCAGAATATTGACCTTCTGGAAACTGTTCAGAGACGTGCAACCAAGTAAATACCCTCCATCAGGCAGCTACCATACTTTGAATGCTTTGCTTCCTTGGGCATGGATACATTGAAGCTACGACGTCTGGCAACTGACTTGGTAAACACCCACAAAATTATTAACCATCTTGCCAACAACAACCCTGAGTACCTTTTTGATTTCCATGTGTCTAACACACGTGGGCATGCCCACAAAGTCAGAAAACAGCACAGCTTCCCATGACTTTCGGAAACATTTTTTCACGTTCAGAGTTGCTGAAGCACGAAAACAACCTGCATCAGTTGTTGGCTGCCGGGACACTGCATTCTTTGAAACCTCTATGCTTCCTGAAATTCGCCAACACTATACCTGTTATTCTCCCTCCATACACATGCACACATGTATATCATGACTCATACATTGTTCACTTTCTTTAAATTTGTACATTATTCTATGTACTTTGTATGCACCTTTGATGAGTTGTAGTGCACCTGAGCACTGTATTCATTATTATTATCATTTTAATATCTCACATAATATTGAATCTATGAGATTTTTATATTATTTATTTTGAGAACAATACCTTAACATAAGTATGAGTGGCTAGTTGTGGCTGGTTTGAACAGAAAGGCAAGAGAATTCTGGCCGGATATGGCCGGTTTAAATGCTAAATGGTTAAGATTGAAGTTTTATTAATACTTGTTTCTACTTTAGGCACAAGGCCAGCAATTACCCAGTGCATTACTGGTACTTTATTTTATCGACCCCGTAAGGATGAAAGGCAAAGTCAACCTTGGCGGGATTTGAACTCAGATCGTAAAGGGACGTAACTATGCTTGAAAGCATGGCGTCCGACCCTCTACCGATACTGCCAAGCTGAATCAAAAGTGGTGAATTGATGGAAATGGTTGAGCATGGGACAAAATACCTTGCAGTATTTAGTTATGGCTCTTTACTTTCTGCATTCGAATCACATCAGAGTCAATTTTGCTTCTCATCCTTCTGGAATCGATAAGATAAAATACCTGTCTAGTGCTAGAGTTGATAAAATTCCTTATACCTCTCTATTCGAATCTGGGGCCTTATTCTTGTGTTAGAAATAAATACTGAGTCAAAATTTATATTGAATTAGAAAACAAGAGGAATTAGATGTTGCATGCAAGAGAGAAAGTTGCAATGGTACAGGCATGTAAAGTGTATGGATCATGATTGTTGGGCGAAGAAGAGCCAGGCGTTCCATGTGGAAGGAAGTTATAGAGGAAGAAAACCAATAAATACATGAGTAGATATGGTGAAAGCTGATCTCAAGAAAGAAATGTCAAAAGAAAGAAACAAGTGGAAACAGGTTGTACTGGAGAGAATTATTTAATCTATGGAAGCATGGAAAAATTGACGTAAAAACGATGATGGTGGTGGTGGTGGTGGTGGTGGTGGTGAGTGTTATAGAGTCTTAATTTAAAGAAAAAGAAAGATTTTAAGAAATACAATCAATGTCAGGCACAATAAATTCAAGTTATTATTAATCTTTTGAGAGCGGTGGATTGGCAATATTGGTAGAGCATCAGACAATATGCTTTACAGCATAGAGTTACGGCCCTTTACGTTATGAGTTCAAATTCCGCCGAGGTTAGCTTTTCCATTCATCCTTACAGGGTTGGTAAAATAAAGCACTAGTAATGCACTGGGGTCAATTTAATCAACTTTTCCCTCCCCAAAAATTGTTTTGTCTTGTGCCTAAATCTGAAACAATTATTATAAAGGGGGTGGGTTGGCAGAATCGTTAGAGCATCAGGCAAATACTTTGTGGTATTTGTTCTTAATATTCTGAGTTCAAATCCCACCAAGGTCAACTTTGTCTTTCAGCTTTCCAGCGTCAATAGAATAAAGTTCCAGTAAAGTACTGGGGTTGATTTAATCAACTTTGCCATTTCCCAAAACTTTGTTGGTTTTGTGCCTAAATTAGGAATGAATATTGTTATTATTATTAATATTTTGAAAGGGTGGTTTATTGGCAGAATCATCAAAGCATTGGGAAAATGCTTTGTGGTATTTGTTCCAGATCTTTACGTTCTGAGTTAAAATCCTGTCACGGTCAACTTTGCCTTTCATCTTTCCAAAGTCAGTAAAACAAAGTACCGTGCAAGAAATGGGATCAATTTAATTAACTTTCCCCACCCTTCTCAAAATTGCTGGCCTTAAGCCTAAATTTATTATTATTTTGAGCAGAGAGAAAGTGTCTGAGTCAATAGATTGTTAAGCCTGTAAATAATTTACTATCTTAGCACAGCTCATAATTTTGCTAACAAATTTCCCTACTTCACTCGGGCCTGACTGACTACTTCCTCTTTGAACCGGTCTCCATCGAAACATCTAGTGTCCTTGGTCCCCGCACTGCTGATTTACTCCATAAACTCAGAAAGATGGCACCCAGCTTGAGGAGGTTGGGTGGCTGTTGCAGCGGGTGTTTCTGGCCATTCCCTGTTGTAATGCCTTAGCCATTTTATCTATGGCATACAGCTGAAACACAACTCACATTAGGGTGTAGTGTCTGTCCCCCCACCCTTTCTTTCATTGCTTTATTCTTTTTTCTTCTTATTTTCATTTCCTTTTTTACTTTCTTTTTTGTTCATTTTATTTTACAAACAGTTTTGTAAAATAAAATGAAACGCGAAAGAAAAAAAAACAATACAAAAAAACAAAAATCAATAAAATCAATATTAGTCATGTACTAAAGTCAATTCAATTAACTATGCTTTGGGCTTCAAGGAAAGAGGAGCATAATTTTATTTGAATTAAATGTATTTGTCATTCCCATCAAATTTATTTTTACAGACTTTATATATGGGGGAAGGCACCTTAATCTTTTAAGTGCTTAGGGCCTCAAAGGGACTTAATCTGATCCTGCCTTGTCTTACAAATTTATAGGGGTGGGGATGCTAAGAAATCATTATTATTTCAGCTGCAACACACCAAGTCTTTATATCTGCTTATGTCACACTCTAAAGGATACTATCTATACATGCACCTTTGATGAGTTGTAGTGCACTTGAGCACTGTACACAATAATTTTCATTATCATTTTTTTTTAATTCTTTTCAGGAATTCTTTCAATAATAGTTAGGGTCTCATAATGTAAATATCAGAGCTTTTATTTTGCAATTTTTCTAACAAAATATCTAAGTAGCACCCATCACAATCAATAGCTTAGTTTATCCATTTGAAAAGAATAGATTCTTAGATCTTTTGAAATTTATTATCATTGTATCCTAGGAGAAATTCATATCTCATCAACTTAATTCTACAGGTCAGATCTAAATATGAACTTTTAGTTCAGAAGACAGTTATTAGAATTGTTTTATTCAGTTTTCTTTTAGCATCAATGAGATATTGTTATATTTTGGTAGAGATGTCTGCTCTTTTGCCAATTCATCAATACACACACTTACTTATTTAATTGCTCATTGTTATCAATTTAATCCAATGATGATGATCTTCATTTGCAGATTCTTTCATGACTGACTATACATTCCATTCCTTGATATGTTAGCAGATGGGACATGCAAATATTTGGAATGGCTAGGTGTTACTTTGCATTCACGCCTCATTTCCCATTTCTCCTGGTAGTGCTGAATGTGTTTCTCCTCCATATCTTCAATCCCTTTCCAATTGTTAGACTGACAAAATGAACAGCAGATATCAATGTCTTCTGCTGAAAGGTTGATGTTGCAATGTTGCATCTCTTTTAAAATGCAGTGGTGTGATGACATAAACGAATAACTGTAGTTTAAGAGAATATGTATGATGCTAATCACATTAGAGTGGCGCTAATGAAAATCCACTAAATGGAAATCTTGGTTTTTCTATTGTTAGATCTACAAATTTCTAATGGTTATAACTAAAAAAAAATATATAATAATGCTAAATATACATTCTTAAATTTTTTTAAATTAGTTTATTGGCATGTTTCAGTGTTTAAAGCTGTTGATGTACCAGAATCAATAGCAACATTTATTGACATGGAGTCTCAGTTAATCTATTTGATAAGTGAGCTGTCAAGGCAATCACATTTATTGGAAACTAATAGAGTATTTTAGCTGATGAAAAATAAACAAACATGTAAGCTGTTTGCTTAATTTCATTGATATGTGCAAAGAAATCAGTTGTTTACCATTCAATATAAGTGAGCTGTCACACACTCATGAAATATGATCTTTCTGGAACTTGGATTTTCTGTTTCTGTTGAATTTGTATTATTTTGTCAACAGTAATCCCGCCGAGGTTGACTTTGCCTTTCATCCTTACGGGGTCGATAAAATAAAGTACCAGTAATGCACTGGGTAATTGCTGGCCTTGTGCCTAAAGTAGAAACAATTATTTTGTCAACAGTAGAATACTTACTCAGTTTGCCTTGCTTTGAGAATCCAGCTCAATCATTGGGAGAAGGTTGCTTTGAATAGGACACTCTGGAAGATATGTCTGAGGACTCTGCACCCCCTGATGCCCTCAAGGAGGGGAGGGGGAGGCATTAGTAGTGAAACAAAAAGTGTTCAACATTATAATAAATGGAAATTTGATCATAACCTTAAGATGTTCACCAAAAGTTTGTCATTTGTCATCGATTGTGTAGTCAGAGACAAATAAACGTGTGCAATCCTAGAAAAATCTATTCACAACAACCTCCACCTAGAGTAGGTCAAGAATAGCTCTGGTTTTGCTGGTGAGCTAATCAATTTGGATCAATTGAAAGCTTATGTCAGGGTCGACCATTGCAACATGTTGGCTGTTAGAACTGTAGCCAGTTTTGGTCATGCCTTTAAGCGCTAGATAGTTAAAATATACACTCAATGTCACAGTGCTTTTCTAAGGATGGAAACTTTCTCTCTTAATCTGTTGACTGTTGCACATATTTTATACAGTTACTGTTGCTGTGCCTGTTTTTTTTTCCAGTAAAATGACTATTTTTTTAAACAAACATTTATTAATAACACATATCTGAATGATTGAAAGACTAGTAATCCCATCTAGCTTTGAAGTTATGACTGCTGGAAACGAATTCATAACTTTGAAGTGTTGGAAAAGAGTTCAAACATGTAAGGACGAGTTATCTCATCCATGGCACTGGAATGCATACATGTTAGGACAAGTTATCTCATCTATGGCACTGAAGAAGTTAATCAGAAAAGACATATTGGATATTGGATAATCAGAAAAGACATATTGGATATACTAGTAAATGTGTACTGAACACATTACAACAAATGTAAACAAATATCTATTTATTAATTCTTCCATAGACAGAAAAAAAGTGGATAAACATGACAAGGTTTTAGTCCTAGCTGGGAGCTCTCTCAAAAGTTAAGTACTCTGCTTTCTGTGCCTACAAAAAGACATACATCTAATTGGGTGGTTATGCTAAATCAATAAATCCCCATATTGACCCCTGCACCTAGTCTTTTCTCCCCTGAATGTTATCCCTCTGGAATTTTCACTGTCCTTCCTACAGGGATTGACTTGCAATAATTAATTTAAACAGAACACTGACATCATAATCTCCCCTGTTCATAGAGCCTGAAAAAAACCTGGGTTCTGCTCTTTTCACCAGACCCAGCAAGTAAACATTTTTTTTTAAATCTTTTTATTTTTAAATCCATGGTTGCAGCTACCTAAACATTTTAAAAGAATTTTAGAATTCACACCATATTCCATAAATTTACCTCTATCAGGAACATCTGGTTTCTCTATCAAAGTCTCCTCACAAGTCTTCACTTAAAACACAGTCATATTAAATTATAAATGACAGTCTCTAACTTCATTATTTATCAATAAATAACACAATTTCTGATGTCACCATGAAAGAAAATATTTATTGAACATCTGTTTTGTTTGTTTGTTTGTTTTCTTTATTCTTTGTAATGAATGTTTCTAAGAAATTAATGTAAATGAATAGCAGAATGGAAGCAAATGTTTTATTAAACCATTCTAGTGACACTATGCTTGAATTCCATTTTCTTTCATACCAATAAATACCATTTCCTGATAAATAGATGAAAACACTCACACACATAATAGCATTGCAGATAGTATGTTACAACAAGAAAATGTCATAGCCAACTGAAGTGTCTAATGTTTCCAAACTGACAGACACAAAACATGTTGCTATCATAGACCACTATGTTCAGACACAGAACTAACAACAAATATAGACTGCTTCAGTCTTTCATTTTTATGAGATCATCAGTGACTACAACAGGTTGTCCAATGATATTCGGCTGGACACTCTTCGTTTCGGCTGTGACTGGAATGGTCATTTCTACAGTAGAATTGGATCTTTTCTCCATATCTCCAATACTGATTTGGAAAGATTCCTCTGTAGCATCATGAATATCATCTTCACAGTAACTTGTGAAGAAACTCGGGAATAGCAAAGACAGAGAGAATATGGCTCCACCAGCACAAAAAAGAATAAGACCAATAACTTTACAAGCATCAAGCATTTTGTTGTAACGTTCGGCGTCTCTGTCGACCATTGCAATTTTTGTACTACTGTTAATATCAATGATGACTTTTCTTTGTGGCACTAAATAACCAACCAAAATCCCAACAATTCCAAAAAAGAGAAGATTGGCACCAAGCCACAAAAATATCTTCCACCATATTGGTGGACAGCGCCTTCTTCTTCTTTGTGGATTCAACAGGTAACGAAGACTGTCTTCCTGCAAAGGAAATCAATATAAATTACTTAAAGTTTCTTTGAGATTAAATTAGATTTCAAACAAACTGTAACATTGATTTTATGGCACAACTTAACCAATTCATCAATCAATATTTGAATTGTATAACAGACAATGGACTCCATTGCTTGGCATTTCGTAATCAATAGTATCCATCAATGGATTATTTACCATGATTCACTTTTGTAAAGAGCAAAATAATAGTTTTGACTTTCATGCTTTTTCCAGTGATAATTGTGATATTACTGAAGTGAAATAGTTTTAACACAGAAATTAAACTAGATCACAACAGTTTAATCTATTTCTTCTACTCTAATTCCATTAACATCTAGGAAGCTTTATGCAAATATTGATATATTGATTTCTAGCATGGTCGCAAAACTTGACATAGATTTCACGAGGAGTGGGGTGGAGGGGATAATAGATTATAATGATCCAGTATTTTACTGGTATTTCATCAACTAACTCCAGAAGGATGAAAGATAAAATTGACTGTGGCAGGATTTGAACTCAGAACATAAAGGGTTACAACAAAATACTGCTAATCCAATGACAGGAGTTTATTTTCTACTCTATGTTATTTGTTGATCAATGTTTTGGGCGATAGACATAATCAATCACTCAGTTTAACACCACCACCCGGCCCATGACTGTCTTTAGTGCAGTCCACTCTGTTTCAATCATTTGAATCAGTTTTACAATTTAACCCTTTAGCATTTACATTACTCTATTTTTACTATTGTATTTTCATGGTAAACACTCTATCTCACATAATTATTTCACATGATATCTAATCTACAAGATTTTGATATTATTTATTTAGCAAACAATACCTTAACATAAGTATGAGCAGCCAGTTATGGCAAGTTTGAACACAAAGATGGGAGAAATATCTGGCCGGATAAAGCCAGTTTAACCCTTTATCATCTACATTACTCTATATTTGCTATTGTATTTTCACAGTAAACACTTTATCTCACATAATATCGAATCTACAAGATTTTGATATTATTTATTTTGAGAACAATACCTTAACATAAGTATGAGCAGACAGTTATGGCAGGTTTGAACAGAAAGAGGTGAGAGAATAAAAATAAATAATATAAAAATCTCATAGATTCAATATTATGTGAGATAATGCCTTTATCATGAAAATATAATAGTAAATATAGAGTAATGTAAATGCTAAAGGGTTAACACAAAATGGATGATTGTGTAGTCCCAACATTGAATGAACAGATTTATTCTGAAAATAAACAGTCAAATCTGAGAAAACTGATGATGGTTGTCTATGTTAGTAATTAGTGAGTGTAAGCAGGTCAAAGTGGAATAAATTGGTTTGCTGTGAGAAAGAGAAAACATCTAATGTTTTGAGCAAGTCTTTCTTTCAAAGAGTTTATGTTTTTTGATGCTACCAAACAGATACATTGAAAGCAATGAGAGAGAGGGAGTGATGACATATATGGGAGGGGGTGGGAGAGATTCATTTTCAGTTTGGCAACAGATATTTGCTTTGACTTCTAAAATATCTATTATTATCTGAAAAGCAATGTTGAAAGTTCAGTAAAAAACATATTTCAGAAACAAATTTTTAGTTTCACGTTTTCCCAGTTTCAAATTCCTAAGGACTCAGATTTCAATAGCCTCAGGTTACTGTTGTGAATTCTATTTGTAACTGGTTCCACTTGTTATATTGATCTTAAATATACAGGAAAATCACAGATAACACTCAATTAGTATTAATAGAAGAGTTATTGATTTAAGACCTGTGAAGGTGGGGGAAGAAAACAGTAAAAAAATAATCAAAAGTGTCATAAAAAATATTCTGAAGATTTTAGTATTTTGATATATAGTTAATTTAAACTTCTACTTCTCCCTTATGATATTTAAATATCATGTTTTATTCTAACTGTGGTTAGAAAAAGCTATCTCACTTACCACTTTTCATAGGCGCCGCTAAATTCCACTGCTGGTCTCTCCTCTTCCGCGTGCGTCCAACTGCTTAACACCGGGAGCTGCCAAAACTCGCGTCCACACCGTTCCTGGTCACCACTAGAGAGGGCCATCTGCTGGCCCTTCCGGTCGAGCATCCTTCCGGCCAAGCACCCTTCCAGTCGAACACTCCCCCGCTTCCGGCCACGGCACGCCACACCATACCCACACGCCCCCCTGATCTCAAGGATCAATTTCCCCCTCGTCCTTCTGCATATGAAAGTCTGCTGTCCAGGTTGGTGGTTTACGACTTCTTTGCGATCTCCGCAGTGTTGGGGCAGCACTTTGGGTTTCCTCTTGCTCACAGTGATTCTACAGACATCCAGGACATGACGTGGTACTCCGTCCACGGACACATTGTTCTGGGAATTTACGGCCGTCACTGTTCCCCTTCCCCATTGAGATGTGCAACGTGCATCTGGGGGCTTAACCCAGACTTCTTCGCCCACCTGCACGAATGCACTCTCTCTCCCCACTGGCCGTTGTGGTGGCGTGAATGGGTGCCGCCACTCGTATCTGAATACTGCTCTGTGTGGCATCGATTCCTCGACCTGTCCCACCCGAGGGGACATGTTGTACCAGAACACTGCCTCCATTGGTGAGATATGGCCCCGCTCCGCCATTGCCTTGATCGTCCGGTGGTGTCGCTCCACAATTCCATTCCCGCTCGGCCTGTACACTGCTCTGAAGAAACGGTCCACCTTCTATCCATCGAGCATCTCCCTCAGCGCCTCCGAGCGGAACGCTACGTTGTTGTCCATCAGCAATTCGTCCACAGGGCTCCGCTCCAAGAACACCTCTCTCAACGTCCGCATGATTTCCTCGGCTGTTCCAGTTTTCATCTCCCTCCATATCGCCATCCGTCCTGGTCCACAGTCGACCATCGAGAGGTACGTTCCCTGTCGGTAGTGCGTTACATCCACCGCTAATCACTTCCAGTCGCGATCCACCGGGTGGCTTCCCGTTTCGTGTACACCCAGGGTGGGATCAATGGACTGACATCGGACGCAGCCTCTAACCACCCTTTGATCACTGTGTCTGTTAACGTCCGAGTCGATTCTCCTGGCTAGGAACAGGTTCCTATCCACTCCCATGTGGTGCATGTCATGCAACCCTTTCAGATCCGACTCGGCCAGCCGACACACGGCAGCTATCTCATCTTCTACCTCCTCCGACGCTTCCATCCAGGCTTTCTTCATTTCTTCACCCTAGTTAAGATGTCCACCCTATTTTTCTCTGAAGGCACGAAAACTACGCTCAGCCTCAGGTCGAACTCGGTGGCCAGCTCTCCTAAAGTTCCCAGGCGGCGCTTTATCAGCATCTCCGCCGCCGCTCTCGTTCGCACTCTCTTCTCACTGGTGAGCACTGATCTCACCCATCCGAGTACAGTAGCCGAGTCGGTGCGTATCTCGATGGTGCGCAGTCCCCACCTCAGGGCAAGGTTCACCCCTCTCAACACTGCGTCCAGTTTGGCCACATTGATGTGGTTGCAGTCGTCCTTCTTCCTAAGCCAGGCTGCATCCTCGACCTCAACACCTCCTATCTCCAACGTGACACCCAGCGCTATGCTGCTGGCATCGCACCATACGGTCCCGCTTTGTGATTTGGGAACATACCAGCGTCCCCGCACTGGGTCGTCGGCCTTCACCCTTCCCACGATCTCCTGCATCATGGCCACCGTCCTCTCTCCCACTCTGTCACTCCAAGTCACTCCTCCCGTTCGTCTCTTGACATAGCTGCATGCCGTCCGGAGCCACCCAGCAATCGGGTAGTGACCAACCAACTTTCCACACACTGAGAAAAGCTCCCGCCTACTCATAATTGGGCCCAGTTCTGGAACTTCATTTCCCCTCTGGAATACCAAGACGCCCGTCCTGTCTCGCCGTAGCCTAAGTCCCAGCGCGGCTCCTCCCTCCAACGCTTCTGACGTCTTCGCAGCCAGTCCATAGCCCTGTAAATGGCTCGTGACCTCCGCCGCCGACACCACAGACTCGTCCACTAGGATGTCGATATAGGAGTTAGTGGCCCTCTACATCTTGTCGGCCTTTCCCAGATTGATCTTGAGGACCGCCGCCATGATCTTCGGTGCGGAGCTCAGCCCGAAACCGAGCCTGGTCAGGCAATATGTCCGGCCCTTATACCTGACCAGCTGATACTGCCAGAGCTTCTCATCTATATGCAATTGCAAGTATGCCGACTTTAGATCTACGATTGCTGAACCCCCCGTCATGCGTCTCCACTCACGCAGGGTTTCCCCACAGACATTCGTGACCTCGCCACCCGTGTGGCATGAAACGTGCTCGTTCAGCTCCCGAAAGTCCAGCACCAGTCTCACCTTGTTCTTCGTGGGTTGCGCCACCGCCATTAACGGCAATACTCCGCACTTCACCTCCTCTTTCCAGGGAAGCAGTATGCCCTCCTCAATCCATCTCTCTACCTCTCGCTCGAACTCGTTCCTAATGTTTCCCTTCAATGTGTGTTGATAGCAGCCCACTTTGGTCTTCAGTGTTGGTGGTTCTCCCTTCCAGTACCACTCAACAACCCATCGCTGCCCATCGAACACGGCCTTGAAGTCTTTGTCCTGCACAGTGTAAGCGGGGTATTTCTCCTCGTGGGCCTTCTGGTTCTCCTGTCGCGCACTCACAGCGCATCCGATGCAGCGGCACCAAACGACACACCGACGTTGTTCACTGTGACGCCTCCTAGACGGCCAATTGCGTCCATGCCCATAACCATGCCGATCCCATCCACCACGCTGTCTACTACGATGGCAGAAAGCCTTATTTTCCTTCCCCCGTACCGCTATTTCCATCTCGCTGCAACCTCGGCATTCAATTTTCCTGCCGCCGACTGCCCTTACGCTGCTCTTCCCTCTCCACCTCTGCACCACCCCCGCGGTCACCAGTGTCATCGTACAGCCCATGTCCACGAGGGCTCGCTGTGGCTTTCCCCTCACGAAGACTTCCACCACAGGCAGCGCCTCTACTCGTAAGGGCCAACTACCGGCGCAGTAGTTCCCCTTGGATCATTTCCCTGGTCGCAGTTAATAGCGATGTGGCCTGGTCGCTTACACCGGTAGCATATTATTTCCAGCCTTGACTCTTTGCCGTCTCTAGCCATGTGTGGGCCCTGGCACCGAAAACAGCGACCTCTAAACGTTCGCGGGCGACCGCGTGCCGTGGTTGCCTCCCTTTCACCATTTCGCTGCCAGCTGTCTTGAGCCTCTGTAGTTGCTATCGCCGCGACACTCTTTTTGGCATCTTCTGCCATGATCCGGGCTTGTTCCACCAGTGAACGCATTTCCATTTCTTTGTAACCTGGGACTTGCTGCAGTTTCACCGCTATGTCGTCTGGAAATCCATTTATGAACGCCAACCGCACCGTGCGTTCGCATTCCACCTGATATCCAGCCAACATAGCCAATCGCCGTATTTCCGCTGCGAAAATGTCAACTCGTTCACCGTTCCATCTAATTCTTGCCAGCTTACCGAAAGCGGCTAACGGTCCCTCTGCGAATGCTTCCATCATGCGCCTCTCAATCTTTTACGCATCTCTTTGGCTGTGTTCGTCCAACTGAAGGAAGAGTACCAACGCGTCCCCCTCGAGGTCCAGTGCCATGAGGCCAGCCACATATTCTATCTTCTGCAAGCTTGCGACCAGCCGGACTTTTCGCAGCCAAGCGACAACATCACCTTCCCCGGTAAATGCCCTGATAGCTTCGCTTGTTCGTAGTCTTGTCGCCATCTTCTAATTTGTCTTGCGGTACGTGATAAAAAAAACAACAGGCTCCTCTGTTTTTCCAGTAGCTTTTTTTTTTTTTTTTTCAATCAGATCTCAGTTTCCAGTGCCAAAATAGCTTGTGGTTAGAAAAAGCTATCTCACTTACCGCTTTTCATAGGCGCCACTAAATTCCACTGCTGGTCTCTCCTCTTCCACGTGCGTCCAACTGCTTAACACCGGGAGCTGCCAAAACTCGCGTCCACACCGTTGCTGGTCACCACTAGAGAGGGCCATCTGCTGGCCCTTCTGGTCGAGCATCCTTCTGGCCAAGCACCCTTCCGGTCGAGCACTCCCCTGCTTCCGCCCACCGCACACCACACCATACCCACACTAACAACAGAGACAATAAAGTAGAGGATTTTTTTGCAAATGGTGATAGTCGGACTAGATATTTTACTATCCTTTATGTTCTGAATTCAAATCCTGCCAAGGTTAAATTTGTTTTTCATCCTTCTGGAGTTGATAAAATAAAGTACCAATGAAGTACTGGGGGTCAATGTAATCGCCTGTATCTCCCTCCATCAAATGTATGTAAGGCCTTGCGTCTATGTTAGAAATCAATATAAACTATTTCTATACACTATCTTGCAGCTTGGTTTCAATTCTGAGTTATAACTATTTCTCATCATTTATTTCACAAATATCATTGGGAAAGGCATAAAAGTCAAATTGTCTTCAAATTCATTAAAATTAGTACCAGTAATATGAAAAGCTTACTTCAGGGACTACACATCATAATAAGGAAAATAAATGAAACACTATAGTGGTCATGTATGTGTCATGACAAAAGTAAGCACCCAGTCCACACTGTAAAGTGGTTGTGTAGGTGTCACGACAAAAAGTACCCAGTCCACACTGTATAGTGGTCGTGTAGGTGTCACAACAAAAAGCATCCAGTACACGCTGTAAAGTGGTTGTGTAGGCGACACGGCAAAAGGCACCCAGCATACACTGTAAATGTGGTTGGTGTTAGGAATGCCATCCAGTCGTAAAAACCAGGCCAAAATCAGTTCTGTGTGAGCGAATTCAGTCCTCCGACCTGATCCCTCATAAAGAGACAGTCCATCCTACCTATGCTAGCTTGGAAGATGGACGTTAAATGATGACGACGATGATGATGATTTATGAGCCAACAAAGAAGCCTCTACTACTTAGTCAACTGATTTGCTAAAAGTAACAACCAATATTTCCTCAAATTATACCCTACCATCTCAGAAAAGGACACACTAGCTAATGTGGTTTTAAGTGTACTGGAGTTCAGAAAAAGACTAGATGGTCACAGTTGGAATGTTCTCTTTGAATATATATTGACCTGATATAACTTATTGTGCAGTGAAGACAGCAAATTAGTAGAATTATTATAACACTAGATGGAATGCCTTGTGGTATTTGTTCCAATTCTCTGTGCACTAAATTCAATCCCACTGAGGCAAAATTTGCTTTGCATCCTTTCAGCATCAAGGAAGAGATAAACAATTATAGTGATGGTGATGTAAATGATAGAGATATATAGTTAGATAGATAGACTGATATACAGATAAATTAATAGGTAAATAAACAGGCAGATACAGCAACAGACAGACAGATAGGCAGGCAGACAGATAGATAGATAAATAGATATGTTTCTTTATTAGCCACAGGGGCACAAAAGAAGGGGACAAATACAAAGGGGGAAGTTTACATACAATAAAAACGTGTAAAATACTATCACAAATGCAATTTAAAAATTAATCGATTTTCCCCAATAGAGGGAGACATTACATATGGGTAACATATACACCCGAAAAAATGTGCAACCCTTATCTCTGAAGAGTGAGTATCCCTTTCCTCTCTTCCTCTTTTTCCTCAACCTACAGGCTGATATAGAGAGAGGGCCCATTCACTCATGCCATTCTCGCCACTTTCACCCACTTTTCATAAAACTTGCTGGGGTACAGCACCTCTCTCTCCATCCTGATTCTTCTTCCAAAGTGGTATTTGAAAAAAAGAATCAGTTGCTGGCCGGAGAGAAAGGTGTCTGACCTCAGCCCTTTTAACCTCGTCCACCATATAACCTCTTTTGCCATAGCTATCAGACAAAGGAAAACCGCCTCTCCTTCGTTTTTGAAGGAGGGTGGCGGTTTGATCATGACAATGGACTCGGTGGTCAACCGGATTGGTCCCACCCGCGACAATAGTCGTTCTACATAGCCCCACAGGTCAGTGACGCCCAAGCAGTGTACGAATGCATGCGCAACGGTTTCTTCGTCTCGCACGCATCTCAGACAGATCTTTTTCGAAGGGTCCCTGCCTGGGCGCCCATGTCTGTAGAGCTTGTCTCAAACTGGTAGAGCTCCTCGGTAGCACTGCCAGGCCAGGGACTTTTGGAGGTTCTACCGAACAGACTGGCCAGTTCCTCTTCTTCTACGCCTAGAGTTTCTCCGAGCGCGTCGTCGCACTTGCTGCGGACCAACCCTCTATAGAATGACGAAGTGGAGTCTCCACTGATCGCCGGCTCCGCCTGCCAGAGGGCTGTGAGCGCCTGAGCACATTCGGTGTGCCAGTCGCCCATTTTCCTCGGTCTTTGCTTGACCCAGGACTGCAGCTCGGTCAGCGAGACGAGTCGTAGGAAGGCTCGCCTCACGAACGGGGCCCACACCGGTTATCCGGTGAGGAATACGTGGAGATGCCGCAGCCTGAGAGCATGTTTGGGCATCGTCAGCCATGGCATTCCCAGCCCTCCATTGGAAGGGTGTTGGCAGCAGATGGATCTTCTCACCAAAGGAGCCCGCTTCTTCCAAAGGAATTGGAAGAACACGCGCTCCATTTTGGTGAGCGTTTTGGCTGGACAAGGCACGACGGTCAAGTGGTAGTAGATGACGGACGCTATAAAAGTGTTCGCCACCTCCGTTCGACCTTTCAAGGATAGTTTGCACTCGGCCCACTTCTGGGTGAGTGCAAACACCTTGGCCATCACCTCGTTCCAGTTCTTCTCCACCTGGAGGTCCAGACCAAACCAGACCCCGAGCAGCTTCACCGGTCCTTCTGTCCAGCATCCGACGACGCCATTGGAAGGCATCGGTTTGCCTCTCCACAATCCAAGTTGCAAACCGATGGACTTGTCCCGGTTCAGCTTCGCTCCTGTGAACCTTTCGTATTCCTCCAGTAAGGTGCCGATCTCCCCGATTTGCGAGGTGCTCAACACCATTACTGTCACGTCGTCGGCGTAGGCCGGCGCCGCTTTCCGCAGTCCCGGTTCCAGAGGGATGCCCTGCAATAGCTCCAACTTCCGCAGTAGTGGCTCGAGAGTCAGTATGTACAGAAGGGAGGAGAGAGAGCATCCCTATCGAATGGATCGGGTGATATGGAGCGGCTCTGAGAGGTAGCCGTTCACCTTGACCCTTGAGCAGATGTTGCTGCTGTGCATTGCAGCAATCCAACCCCTGAACACGGGTCCGAAGCCTGCCACCTCAGGCACCGCATCCAGGTAACGATGGTCAGCCCTATCGAAAGCCTTAGACTGTTGATCAGGGCCCCACCGAAGCCGGGTTTACACCCAACCCTCTCTACGATGTATTGCATGAGGTGGAGGTTGTCGTGTATGGACCTGGTCGGGATTGCGCATGTCTGCGCTTCTCCCACCAGGTTTTTGAAGACAAGTGCCAACACCTTGGCCAAAACCTTGGCCAAAATCTGTGCCAACACCTTGGCCAAAATCTGTAACTCTGTGTTTAGCAGAATTATGGGCCGGAAGTTGCCTATGTCATCCCCCTTATTCTCATCCTTCCTGACTAGCGTGACTACGCCTCTGGTCACAGAACTGGGAATTCTCTCGTTCTGTTGCCAGTTGCAATAGACCGCTTCCAGGAGAACAGAGAACAAGTCTGGCATTGCTACATAAAATTCGTAGGGTAGATCGTCGAGACCTGGAGATTTGCGTTTGCTGCATTGGCTCAGCATGTCCCCTATCTCAGCGGCTGAAATCGGCCTTTTGCAGAACTTCGCCTCGCTGTCCGAAAGTTGCGGCAGGCCGTCGAGGTATGGACCGAAATCCATAGCCCCTCCCGGCGCGCCGCCCTGCCCGAACAGTTGAGCAAAGTGCCGCTGAAAGGCCATGCACATCTGCTTCGGCTCCCGTATCACGCGTCCATCTTGGTCCTTCAAAGACCGAATCGTGGACTTGTTACCACTTTTCGCTTGCCTCCGTCACTCGGGCCCAGCTAACAGCTTTGGCTCCCTCGTTACCCAGAGCACGTAATTTGCTTCTGACAACGCAGCCCTCGTGCTTTGCATCAAAGAACTGGTCCAAGGCCGTTCTCGTTGCTAGCACGCTGGCTACGTTGCCACTTCTAATTGCCTCTTCTACTTTATCTACCAGTTCCTTCTCGGTCCTATTTCTATCTAACGCTAATTCTTTACTAAAAACTAACGAGTCTAATCTAACTGCCCTCTTGAGAGAGTACCACCATCTGTTGTTGACAATGGCCCGTGTCAAGTGCTGTTTAACTAAAGTGCTAATTCGTCTACTGTAGGCTTTGCATGTCGGTAACGACAAGTTCAGCTTACAGTAGCCGGGTCCCTGTCTATGGGTTCTATCAAGGTTGACCCTGCAGGTCACTAGTTTGTGATCTGAATAGGCAACCATGAACATTTGTGGACAGCTTAACATGTCCCTATACTTATTTCTAACTAGAACCCTATCTAGGTACAATCTAGATGTTCCACGTCCACAGTGACACAGATAGATAGATAGCTAGATAGACAGGCAGACAGACAGATAGATAGACAGATAGATAGATAAATAGATAGCGAGATAAACAGACAAACATGCAGACAGACAGATGCAAGTCTTAGATAATGTTTTATTGGGCAATAACTACAGTTTACTGTGGCCCTTATCCAACTTTGTTTGTTGAAATTGTTCAAAGATATGTTTTTTTAAGGTGTAAATAGCAATTATATTGAGAAAAATTATTTTTTTATCTCTCTAAATTTTATTTTGTAACAATTTCTAGGAAATGAAGAAGGGAACACGTCTTTTCATTAATGTTTTCATTACTTTCAATTTATATATGTAAGTTAACTAAATACAAACCCGGAAATTTTTTATCATATCGTCTGATTTCATGTTGATAATGGATAATGTCAGATTCATTTCTACAGGAACATAATCTCATTTCTACAACCCACCCACCTCTCCCTGCCAAAGTTATGTGTTATCTTCTCAACATAATCAATATTTATACCTTTGAAAGTATATTTCTATGAAATTCTATTAAAACATATGTATTATTAAGAAAGTCATGAGGAAATAAATTTGATGGGAGATGGTTGTGATGGTGATGGGGGTGGAGAGACAACACTAATTATGCCATATCGTTTCTATTTCATAACAGACAGACAAACAGACAGATAGATTATGATGTGATGTGCAGTCGATTGTCGCACTTGGTGGTGAAACCCCCTTCTTATTTTCCTCTTTTTTTATCTCTCTTTTTGCGTTTATATTTGTATATATTATATGTGTTTTCATTCTGTAAGCATTAGCATCAGACACCATGCTTTGCAGCATAGAGTTATGGCCATTTACATTCTGAGTTCGAATCCCGCCAACGTTAACTTTGCCTTTTATCCTTATGGGGTCGATAAAATAAAGCGCCAGTAATGCACTGGGGTAATTGCTGGCCTAGTGCCAAACATAAAAACAATTATATTTTTATACAACATCATCATCATCATCCTTTCATTTTACGTCCGCTTTTTCCCTGCTTGCAAGGGAGGGACGGGAACTGATTCTGGCTTGATTTCTACAGCTGGATGCCCTTCCTAACACCAACCTCATTTACAGTGAGTGCTGGGTGCTTTTTTGCCGTGGCACCTCCACGACCACTTTGCAGTGGAATGATATGGACCCCAGTCCCTATCATCTTATTTCTACAGCTGAGTAAACTGGAGCAATGTGAAATAAAGTGTCTTGCCCAAGGAAACAACACATCACCCGGTCTGAGAATTGAACTCACAACCTTTTGATTGCAAGGCCAATGCTCTAACCACTAAGCCATGTGCCTCCTTGCTCAAAGACAAAGCACCAAAAAAAAAGATACATAGGCATATGAGGTAGATATATAGAAAGGGAAATAGATACATAGAGAGATAGACACAAGAAAGTTTGTTTCTGTACATGTGTTGACTCCTCAGTGTCAGTTGAGTTTTGGAACATTTAGTCAATCCTGCACATGTGTAACAGGGAGGTGAGACAGACATTTTGTCTGTTCCTTCCTCTTGATAATAATTGTTTCTACTTTTAGCACAAGGCCAGCAATTACCCAATGCATTACTGGTACTTTATTTTATCGACCCCCATAAGGATTTGAACTCAGACAGTAAAGGGACATAACTATGCTGGAAAGCATGGCATCTGACCCTCTACTGATACTGCCAATCTATATATATAAAACTGTGGTTGTCTGTCTGTCTATCGATTTTCGGCACACATCTCCTCTTAGAATCTCTGACGGAATTGCACCGAAATTGCTATACTTGTACATTGAGCCCTAGCGAAGACATCGGAAAAAAAATATTTCAAATTGACCCACCCTATGTGACGAAATCGAATATAATGTATCGATTTTTGAGCGTAAGTTATCAGTTATTTCCCTTTGTTCTGTTTACATTGAGCGTCTTACGTAAAAAATTACGCTGGCTTTCTCAGCGTTTAAAATGACATTAACACAATACACGAACAGTTGTCGAGCCAGCAAAATATTGACCTGCAAAATTCATCAGTTCGAACACTAAGCTTCCGTTTATTTCCATTTAAAAGCATTTTAAAACAATATTTTTACTTGAAAACAAGTCTATTTGAAGACTACGTAAAACAAGCAAATATTTCGTCGTTAGGGGTGCAGACAGACAGTCGTGCAGACAGACAGTCGTGCAGAGAGGTGATATACGCGTGCAGACAGACAGTCGTGCAGAGAGGTGATATAGGCGTGCAGACAGATAGTCGTGCAGAGAGGTGATATAGGCGTGCAGACAGACAGTCGTGCAGAGAGGTGATATAGGCGTGCAGACAGACATAACTGATAATTTGGTTACGCTAATGTTTTTCTCTGCGTTGCAGTGTTTACATTTTCGATCTTTGTTAATAAATAACCAGTGCAGTTTCTATCCCCAGCATCCTCTTTTGTTATAACATTCGGGTTATCGTTATGTTTTCTTAACTTCATAAGGCATATTGTTGGTTGAGGGAATATTAATCAAAAACACCACATGCAAGTCTGCACAGTAGACACTACAGTTTTTAAGCCAAGAAAGAAACTTAACATTGTAACTTTAACACAGCTACTGAGCGACCCCGAGCAACGCCGGGCTTTACTGCTAGTTAATAATAAAATTATTGTGTACATTACTCAGGTGAACTACAACTCATCAAAGGTGTATGTATAGTACAGAGAATAATGTACAAAAGTTAAGAAAATGAACAGTGTATGAGTCATGATAAACACACAGATACATGCATGCATGTGTATGGAGGGGGAATATCAGGTGTAGTGTTGGCAAATTTCGGGAAGCATAGAAGTTTTGAAGGATGCAGTGTCCCGACAGCTAACAACTGATGCAAGTAGTTTCTTCCATGCTTCAGCAACTTTGAGTGTGAAAAGATGTTTCTGAAAGTCATGGGAGCTGTGCTGTTTTCTGATTTCTCTTCTCACACTATCTTTCTGTTCCATCCTTTATTTCTTATTCTATCTTCTGATGAAGATCTAGTGTCTAAAACGTAAAGACTCTCTTCTTATTCTATCAAGCGTTAAACTAATATATTTCTCCATTGTACTGTGTTGTTTTCTTTGTTGTTTCTGTTTACTTTTTGCATACATAAATAAATAGATATTTATATATTTATTTTATATGTATATATTTGAGCTAATCCAGTAGCCTATTATACTGGAGTTACCCCAATATGTTGCCACACATGAAAAGACGAGACATTGAGGGGACTGCAAAATAGCAGACTACTGGATCAATCAAAATAAACTATTACACTCTACTATGGAAGACAACTTCAAAATAGAATTTAAAAAAATAAAAGTAAAACATAAATGAAATTCAAATTGATAAAAAGAAATTTCAGTGTTTTCTGTTGAATTTCAACATGAGTTTAATTTCAGTTTCTCCAAATCCACCTTTTTTTGTATATTGCAATTTATGAAAAATAAATCCATTTTATCAATTTGAAATTTCACCTGGAAAACTTAAGAAAAATACCCTTCCATACACACAAATCAAACATTAAATGACGATGATGAGTATCTATCTAGCTCACTCACTCTCTCTCTCTCTCATATATATATATATATATATATATATATATATATCTACACATACATGTCCCACCCTTGCAAGCAGGGAAAAGCAGATGTAAAATGATGATGATGATGATGATGATGACATACATTCATCACAACATAAAATAAAAATTCCTGTTGCTGAAAATCGAATTTTAAAAAGCTATGATGATGCTAATGGAATATATTGATTGATTAACCAGGACAGCTTCACAAGTCAATGTAGTTGATAGAATCATTATTAGTCTTATCAGTATTATCTATGGCAGTATCGGTAGAGCATTGGACACCATGCTTTACAGCATAGAGTTACGGTCCTTTACATTCTGAGTTCAAATCCCACCAAGGTTAGCTTTGTCTTTCATCCTTATGGGGTCAATAAATAAAGCACCAGCAATGCACTGGGGTCGATTTAATTGACTCCCCCTGCTCTAATTGCTGGCCTTGTGCCTAAAGTAAAAACAATTATCTACTACATGTAAAAGCAAAGTATCAGAGTACATACATTATTGGCCAACCAGCAATGAGGTTTCTTGAGTTTTAAGAAATCCATTGCAGTCTTTTTCAGTGTGTGAAGTGGCAGAGTTGGTAGACCTTAGAACAAATTACCCTGAAGTATTTGTTTCAGTTGCCTACATTCTGAGTTCAAATTCTGATGAGGTCAACATTCTACTTCATCCTTTTTTTTGTAGGTCAATAAAATAATGTACCAATCCTGGGCAATGGATTGATGGAATTGTTAGTGTTTGATGAGCTGCCTTCTGGTATATACCTTGAATGTATGTGTTGTGAGTTCTTGAGTGGTAGACTTAATCCACAACTCAGTTTAACACCACCACCCGTGGTGGCGTGTGGCTTAGTAGTAAGGGTGTTGTACTTAAGACCATAATGTCATGGGTTTGATTCTTGGACTGGGTTGTGTGTTGTGTTGTGTTCTTGAGCAAAACATTTCATTTCAAGTTGCTCTAGTATACACAGCTGAAAATGAGTACCAGCAGTAGCTGGGTATTTAACCCTACGATGGACTAGCATCCTGTCCATGGGGGAATCTTGTACTCTCAGTCACTTCACACCACAGAAACCAGGATAAGCACTGGCCTGATAAGCCTTCAGGCTTGTGACAGACTTTGGACTTTAGACTTGTTTTGGGGTGCCTGAACTATTCAGACCAAATCTTCAGCTTGAGAATAACTTCCTACATGTGTTCAACTAGTCATGGCAGCCTTGAAAACAATAGGATGTGAACACTGCCCTTCACTTCCTGATTACGTTGGAAAAAGAACTTTGAATTTAACAAGCTTCAGTTCATTTAGCTGATAGAAATAGCAGATTATCTGTGTATTATCTGAGGAATGGAGGCAGGTGAAAATTTACCTCACAGATATAAACATTTTGTCTTTATCTACAATATTTTAGTGAACAGTAAAAGAGAAATCACCCAGACTAGTTTCAATCCAGTGTTGGGATTTCTTCAGTGACTGAGTACCTTCTTTGATTGTCTGGTTGATATTTATTTTTCTATCCACAAAGATATTGTATACACATATATACAAACAAAGTGTTTAAATCTGTTTATACATACTGTGCTGACTAAATGTCTATAGATATATTCTGTAGTACTTTCAGAGCCATTGCTAGGCACTAAGCAATCTAGATCATCACCAAGGGTATTACAAAAATTCTGAACAACTTGGACAAAATTTCTAAAAACACAAAATCTTAGTACTTAAGAGAGAAGTTGAAGACACTCCTGGAACAGAGAAAGTGAGAGAGAGGGTAAGATAGGGGAAGATGAATGGGTCATCTGGTGTTATGAGCTGTCATGTAATTTGGTGTGGATAAATGTGAACTGTGGAGTGGAAAATGCAGGCTCAGTAATTTTATTTCATGTTGTCATAGCAAGAAGTGCCAAGAACCGAGTTCATCAACCTGCCAAACTGTAAGTTGAAATTGTTTTATTTCTCTAACATAATTATCAGATTTTTCTTCTATTATGATATACCTATTCAATAAAATATTGACTGAGATTATCTTTTTTACACATTTGTTGAACTAAAAAAAAAATCAAACATGAAATTGATTGATCACATTGATTGACAAGATCCCAAACTTTATTCGCTTACCAAGTGGGGTGGAACTTGTCAAATCAGACCAAGGAAACAATGTTTCCATTGGTCTTTGCATTGCTGATACTATCTACTGGTGGCATCTCCTGGCAGAAAGAGCAATGTGATATAAAGTGTCTTGCTCAAGGACATGATGCATTGCTCAGTCCAGGAATTGAACGTGCAACCACATGATGGTGAAAACAATTCCCTAATCACAAGTATGAAATAGATGTGTTTATAATGAGATTTTTTCTTTCAATCTTAGTAGTTCTTGTCTCATCTGGTGCACACATTGTAGGGCTGGCTTAGGGCACTGAAGTGAGGCAAAAGAGGTGTACATTGTAGAACTGGTCCCAGACAGAGGACACTCTGGAACTGGTCCTGAGTACAGTATAGAATTAATATAAAGATAATATAGAATATTAATTAAAATTAGGATTATTACTTGTAAGGAGTACTCAATACTTCCCCTAGTCTGCCATGGTTTACTAGCTCTATACAGACGTGTAAATTGATTAAATAAATAAATAAATAATAAATATGGTAGATACTTATACCATAAGCATCTACCATATTTATTATTTATTTATTTATTCAATCAATTTACACGTCTGTATAGAGCTAGTAAACCATGACAGACTAGGGGAAGTATTGAGTACTCCTTACAGTTGGTAATCAAAAAGAGCTAGTGAGACAAGTAATAAAAAAAATAATAAATTAATTAATTAAAAAAGGAAAAAAATACTTTTGGTAATAGTTTTAGATACTTGTGCAGTCATAACCAAACACAAATACCCTCTTGACCCGATGAAATATCTAAGATATGACAGGTGGAGTATTCTGATGGAATAGTAGGGGCACCATATTGACATACAGCATTTCTCGAGCATTTTTAAACCTGGTGGAGCCCATCACTGTCCAGGCCTGAGTACAGCAGATTTCTTCCAGAGAAGATAGAAAGTGAGAGATAGGAAGTGAAAAAGACACATTAAAGAAGAATTGATCCCAATACTAGACTGGTATATTTTTTATTGACCTCAAAAGGATGAAAGGTAAAGCTACCTCAGTGGAATTTGAGCTCAGAGATCAGAGAGCCAGATCGAATACCACGGTTAAGTACAGGGCTCCATTGGCCAGGAGCAGGGGGGTGGGTGGGGGGCATCTTTCTGCCAACAAAATTTTTTACGATGAATTTTTCAAATGTTAGGGGGCTTCATAACTTAACTAGTATAGGGCCTCATTTTTCCTAAATCCAGCACTGGCTCAAGGACATAATGCATCACCCGGCCCAGGAACTAAACTCACAACATCATGATTGCGAATCCAATTCTCTAACCACTAAGCCACACGCCTTCAAGATAATATAAGGATAGTCTATAAACTAGTGTGATAAATACAACTAATTGCTGGACTGTTTTGTAATTAGAGATATCCATCAAATAATCATTGACTTCAATGTTTAAGAAAACAAGAATTATAATGCCTATATTATTCTGAGGGGTTTAAATGATAATAATAATAATAATAATGAAAATGAATGTATACAGTGCTCAGGTGAACTACAACTCATCAAAAGTGAAAGTATAGTACATAGAATAATGTACAAAAGTCAGGAAAGTGAACAGTGTATGAGTCATGATGTACACAGACACATGCATATGTACGGAGGGGGAATATCAGGTGTAATGTTGGCAAATTTCAGGAAGCATGGAAGTTTTGAAGGATGCAGTGAATGAAAATTGAACCTGGGCTGCAGATTTGTTTTTCCTGGAGGGTAACAAACCACCAACGCTATGGTGCTCATCATCAGCTCCAGACAAGGCTACAAAAATATACAAACCTCTTCATAGATTGATGGATCTTTGAATGTTGGTGATTCATAAAAATAATGCAGGTATGATTTCACTCCGATATAATCTCGACTGTCTTGTTTACCGACTGTCTTGAACAGTAGGCGTTTGGTTGATGCCAGTGAGCTGTTTCGGTGTCCTTCTTCAGCTTCACTATTCAAAGCTTCAAGATCTTCCTCGAAGCTGCCAGCTGTCGCTTCCGTTGAAGTGATGTTCTCCATTTTGGTTCATAAACCTACAAAGAAAATAAGTCAATTGGATAAGAATCAATATGTGTGTGTAAATGTTTGTGTAAGTGTATGTGTTTGTATGTAAGTGTTTGCATGTGTATAAATGTTTGTATAAGTGTATGTGTTTGTATGTGTATGTATTTGTGTAAGTGTATGCGTCTGCATGTGTATGTGTTTGTATGCATTTGTAAGTATGTGTTTGCATGTGTATGTGTATCTATCTGTATGATGAATCACGTAAATCAAAAACAAAAGACAAAAACAAAAAGTAAAATTCATAGTCAATACACATGGGTGTTTACAGTTCAGGTTTGTATACACACACACACACACATATCATCATCATCGTTTAATATCTATCTTCCACGCTAGCATGAGTTAGACGGGAATTGTCCCACTTGAGACAAGATTGATCGGGTGACCATGTCTTGCTCATATAGGACTGTATCTGGCAGGTTTTCTATGGCTGGAAGCCCTTCTTAACACCAACCACATTTACAGTGTGGACTGGGAGCCTTTTTACTGTGTTTCCTACATGACCACTTTACAGCGTGGACTGTGTGTTTTTTTTTTTTGTCATGACACCTACACAAACTCTTTAGTTTGGACTGGATGTTCTGTGGTACCAACATAACTTTAAAGAGAAAGGGTCGTGTTGGAGGGAGTGGGGGGATGGAGTAGGGGGAGTGGGTTGGAGTGTATATTTTGTTAGGAGGAGCCTACTGATTGTAGGTTAACTTTGTATGTAGGGAAGACGAGTCTTCTGTATTACTGCGTGGCGCCAAAGATCTTGATCTAGTGACATTGTCTTAGAGAGGTGCAAGTGTGTAAGGTCGGATTTTATCATGTCGTCCCAGGTTTTTCTGGGTCTACCTACTCCGTAACTTCCATCAATTTTGATCGCCCTACAATTTTTTATACAGCTGTCATCTTTCATGCGCATCACGTTACCATACCAACGTAGTCTCCTCTCAAGTAAACAGCATCTGATCCCTCTTATTCCTAATTTCTCACTTAGTTCGTTTATGTTTTGCCGTTTGTGAATGTTACTATTACACATCCAATGGAGCATGCATACTTCGTTCCTTTCCAGTCTATGCAGGTCCTCCGCACACAATGCTCCTGTCTCACTGCCATGTGACATTGCTGATCATATATGAGCATCATATAATCTGCCTTTCATTTTTAGAGAGAAACCTTTTGTGGCCAACAGCGGTATTAGCTCTCTGAACTTATCCCATCCCGTTCTAACTCTGGCTACTGTACTTTCAGAGCACCCTCCACCAACGGAAAGTGTTCACTATTTCTATAGAACCATCTGGCAGTAGAAGGAGTTAAAATCCTGTGGGTACTTACTACTAATTGCACCTGAGCATCGGCCACATATAAAATCTACATTCTTAGATAGCTTGCCTATGATCCCACATCTTTTATATACCCATAGTTTGAATTTGGGGCATAGAATGGAGATTCTACCTACTCCTTTCATACACACTGAGCATGGCCATTTCCCAGAGGGCACCTGTGCCCTATTTTCCTTTCTACATATTAGACAAGTTAACTTTAAGGCCTTTTGATTCTAGGCCATGCTTCCATGTTTGGAATTTTTTGTCTAGTTCAGCCATAGATTCAGCTATGAGAGTTAGATTATTTGCATATAGAAGTTCCCATGGGCAGCCGGTCTTAAACTCCTCTGTTATAGCCTGAAGGGCAATAATAAACAGGAGGGAGCCTTGATGAACAACTACTTTTACACTAAATTCTTCACTATATTCATTGTTAATTCTAACCTTGCTGACTGTGTTTCTTTATACATGGTTTGTATAGCTCTCACAAGCCATTTATATACTCCTAGTTTTCTAAGGGCCCACCAGATAATGGAGTGGGGTCTCTGTCAAAGGCTAAGTAGAAGGGTTTACTTTTAGCTAGGTACTTCTTCTGTAGTTGCCATACAAGGAAAAGAGCATCTGTCATACTTTTACCTGGCACAAACCCAAACTGCATTTCATCTAGATCAATTCAGTGTCTAATTAGTTGTGTAATAACTCTTTCTGTGACCTTCATGACCTTGTCAACTAACTTAATGTCATTATAGTTTCCTCTATCTAGAGTATCTCCTTTTCCCTTGTAGCAGTTAACGATGCTGCTGCTGCTACGCCAGTCATTTGGTATGCCCCCATTCTGTATTACTTGGTTTACTATCCAGGTGACCATAGTATGTCCCACCATTCTAGATGCTTTCAATATCTCAACAACTATCTCCGAAGGCCCAGCTGCCTTGTCTGTTTTTATATCTTTGATTACCTTACTTATTATACTACCATTAACTTGCACAGCTTGTCCCTCTATTGAATCAATTTGGGGCAGACTATTTTTTTTCCCATTTATTCTCCTCATTTAGTAATCTCTCGTAGTGACACTTCCAAGCTAACTTCTTATCAGTGAGGGCAAGTATACCATCATCATTATGGACACACTTCTCCTCGCCAATATCACAGTTTTCCTTGCGATCCTGAACACCTCACATTTTTGGTCCTCACGTTGTAGGAGCTTGCTTGAATTTTCTATCCTCTGCTTCCCTTCTTGCAAAGTACACTTGTTGCCTAGTCTCTCTCCTAGCCACCTGATAGTGTTCTCTACTCCCACCATACATTCCAAGCCTGCTTTTTGGCCCTGATTGTCTCCTCCACCTTACTGTTCCACCACCATGTTACTCTCCTCCTGCCTATAGGTCTGCTCCAGCCACAGATTTCATCTGTCACCTTCAGCAGGTTAATTTTCAAGAATTCCCACTGTTCCTCTATATTGTATGTCTCTAATTGCTCTTCGTTATTGTCAAAAGCATCAAGTAATATGCTTTAAATTTGTTACTGGCTGTGGGGTCCTTCAACTTCCATATTCTTCTCCTCAAGGTAGTCTTCTGTCTTCGAATACATCTAGTCCTGACTATGAGGTCACTAACTATTAGGCTATGTTGAGAGGTGCATTCTTCATGAGGGAGGGACTTTGTGTTTATAACATATATATATATATATACTGAATGTGTATGTGCATGCCAATGTATCATCATCATTTCATTTTACGTCCGCTTTTTCCCTGCTTGCAAGGGTGGGACGGGAACTGATGCTGGCTTGATTTCTACAACTGGATGCCCTTCCTAACACCAACCTCATTTACAGTGAGTGCTGGGTGCTTTTTTGCTGTGGCACCTCCACGACCACTTTGCAGTGGAATGATATGGACCCCAGTCCCTATCATCTCATTTCTACAGCTGAGTAAACTGAAGCAATATGAAATAAAGTGTCTTGCTCAAGGAAACAACACATCACCCGGTCTGAGAATTGAACTCACAACCTTTCGATTGCCAGGCCAATGCTCTAACCACTAAGCCATATATATATATATGTATTTATACACATATGCACACACACACATGAATGTATTTTTATATATATATATATATATATATATATATATATGTACATATATATATGTATATGTGTATATATATATATATATATACATATATATATATTTGTGTGTGTGTGTATGTATTTGTATTTACACACACGAGTGTATTTATGTAAATATGTTTGTGTGTGTGAATATATATATATATATATATATATATATATATATATATAATTAAAAAACGGAGTTAAAGACTCACAGTAATCCTCTATAATTTAATGAGCTCAAGGAATAGATTCTGGGCTGTTTATAAATCAACATATAGAGAGAAGTATACATAGAGATATGTGTTCAATCATAGGGGATCAAAAACCACCAGAGTGATGAGCATATTGACTATGAAAGGAAAGGTGAATACAAATCAATTAAAAGAATATATTAAAGTGTACTAACCATCTAATGATAACTATAACACCCGGACATGCTAAATTAGAGTCTGTGTGTGTGTGTGTGTGTGTGTATACACACATATACACATATATATGGCTTGGCTGAGTGGTTAAGATTTTTGCTTTGTAATCATAAGGTCCCAGGTTCAGTCCTACTATGTAGTATCTTGGTCAAGTGCCTTTTACTACAGTCTTTGACTGGTGCAGCTCTTGTGAATGAAATTGTGTCAATAAAAACTGTATGAAAACCCATACAGGTGCATTGAACCTGTAATTTAATGGCACAGTCTTGTTACAGAGTGGTGAGCTGATTTCACTTACAAATTACATCAATGATACAGCTGTCTGAATAAACAACTGGACACTCATATGTTGTTATCAATAAGAGAGCCTATCATACACACACATGCATATATATATATATGCTTCTTTCTCGCTACATCTTTTATATTTAAATATACATACACACACACACACATATATATATATATATGTATATACACACATATATATATGTACAGCCACCGGAAATAACATCTGTGAAATATACAACGCCATCTACCTGTTAGCAAACTACCTCAACGTGAAACAAAAGAACCCTTAAAAGCTAC
Organism: Eledone cirrhosa; assembly: GCA_964016885.1. Lineage (NCBI taxonomy): Eukaryota > Metazoa > Mollusca > Cephalopoda > Octopoda > Eledonidae > Eledone > Eledone cirrhosa. The sequence goes on from OZ024740.1 coordinate 196,132,913, forward strand.
CAGAATAAACGCCTACACAGCGGCTAAACATGAAACGATTATTTCTGTATAAATAGAGTGGTTCCAAACACTTCGCCAGTCGATATTTGGCAGAGTCAGCTAGCGTATCGTTGTTCCTTTACTCTGCCCCGCTTTGTCACTCACACACGCCTTGTACCTCGTATCGTCGTTTCATGTGAAAATAAATAGCTGATCGAATTTACATCTCGCCTTGCTTCGTCCTTTCAACTTGTACTTTCGTCTGTCCATCCTCAACAGTTCTTTTAAGGGCTATATGCGACAACAGCCCTTTTAAGGGCTATCTTCAGATCTGATCAGACCGTATGCGATAACAGTCCTTCTAAGGGCTATTCTCGGATCTGATCAGAAGTAGTGACCAGACTGACTAACCACGTCGCTATATATATATACACACATATATATATATTATTTAATAAAATTTATTGGTTGGTGAAGAGAAAAAATATATAAATATATACACACACATGCTCACACACACACACACACACACACACACACACACACACACACACACACACACACACACACACACACACATGTAACTAAGCCCATCATTTGTCTTAACTTGAACATAAACAAATCTACTCCAATCAGAAAGTTATCTACGAATACAATCAAATTCAAAGTAGCAATTAAAAAAGACTAAATAAAGTTATTGATATTTATTAAAATAGATTATTCAAAATATTACCTAAATAAAATAAGATATTAAATATCAAAACATTCAATAAAAAGCTAGATATTGTTATTGAAATATCTAGATAAATTACTAAACGGAATATTATTCAGATAGATAAATATCAATTGAGACCAGACATGGACAACCTTTTTTCTGACCAGTGGGTCACATAGGATGTGGCTCATCATAAGGCAGGCCTCACTACTAAAACATTGATGGTAATTTTGAGATTAGGCATGCTATTTAGAAAGCTAAACAAGCTGCATGTGGCTTGTAGGCCACAGTTTGCTCGTGACTGATCTAGACAAATAAATATCCAAATAAATGATATCTCAATAAAAGTTAAGGAGACATTATCTCACCTAAACCACCCTGTGCATAATTCCATCCTACAAAGGTCTTGTATAGCTTAACTACTAAGCATGTATGTATGAAATTTGAAATGTGTGCATCCCTAATGCAAATAGCAAAAATAATATTAAAACAATGTAGCTTCTGATCAAGACGAAGTGAGAGTGTATTTGATTTAATACATATAAAAATGAGAAATCTCATTGCTAGAACAGCCGTTAAAACAGCTAAATGTTGTCAAAAAACAACGATGGGCAAAAATACCCCAGCAGACAGAGACCAACAGCTAGTGGTCAACAGAGAGACAATCCACAAGGTGGGTGCCAGGCAGATGATAGTCAATGACTATACATGATAGTTGAGAAAATCGGGTGAAGTACTCCTGGAGATGGAGAAAAAGTGGACAGAAGTGCTTGACTCTCTCTATAAACAATAGTTGAGAGAATCAGGTAAAGTGCCCTGGAAGATGGAAAAAAAGTTAACAGAAACACCTTTTATAGTGATCGACTATTATTATGGTTATTTGCGTTGGGACACACATATATATCAAATTTTCCTAATTCTTCTTAAGTCAACTTGACACACAATTTTATTGCATATCAAGCATCCAAGTTGTCATTACATTCCGACTGCATTGTGGAACCAGTCAGCTGTGACAAGACGTGTATGATAGATAATGTTTAAAGTGACATAGTGGTCTGAACCTGCAGCCCGGAAAAAATATATTTAGCATGTTAGCTTATTATTGCCATATCAAGGATGTATTAAAGTGACTGTTATGTAGGTCAATTAAAAATGCTTGAAATGAAAAGGTTTCAAAACTTCTTGAGTATAACATTATGATCACCAACATCTGTTTTAAGTCTGCTCTTTCTTGCTGGTATGGGATAGAGATTTTTTTGTGGCAATATTTTATGGTTGGCTGCTGTACTTGATATTAACATTTACTTATTTCATGGATTTTATACAGCTGAGCTGAAGATCATAAACAATTTACATTGGCTGTCCAAGTGATGTCAATGCAAAGACATGCATGCACACACACACATATTACAAGCTTCCACACAGTTCCTGCATACTTATTTCACTCCCAAAGAACTGGTCAGTCTAAGGCTATAGTATAAAATACTTTTCCATGGAGCCATGGAACTAGAAATTACGTAGTTGCAAATCAAACTTATTAATGATGCAGCCATGCATGCACCTATCACAGCCATGCTTGCATATATCACAGCCATGTTTGTACATATCACAGCCATGCTTGCATGCACTTATTACAGCCATGCACACACACACACACACATACATATACACACATGCATGCAGCATTATAAACCTGTGTTTGTATTCAAATGTTAATTATATTACAATAGCTTATAAAGAAGTTAAAATCTTATCTCTGAAAATGTGATCGTATGTTGATGATGTTTCATTAACTTAAAGTATAACGCAGGAGCACTAAACTAAATTCAGTTATTGATCTTGCTTTTAAATGTTCAAATTATTGATTTTTTTTTACATAGATCTTGTGCATTTTCTGTTTTTAATTACAGATCTTAGAGGCCAAGGACACTTCAAAACATTCAAAACACAGCATTCTGCAGTTATAGGAATGCACCTCCACCAGTGTTGATGATGAGTATTTCAGTTGTTTGAACAAAGGAACAGCCTGCTCATGAAATGAACGTGCAAGTAGCTGAGCATTCTACAGACATTTGTACCCTTAACATAAGTCTTATGTAGTTTCAGCATGACGCAATATGTGATATAGCTAGCCCTTTAACCTTTTAGCTTTTAAACCAGCCATATCTGACCAGAATTCCCTCACCTCCTTCTGTCCAAAATAGCTGTAATCGGCCACTCATACTGATATTAAGGTATTGTTCTCAAAATAAATAATAACAAAATCTCATAGATTCGATATTATGTGAGGTAAAGCCTTTACTATGAAAATATAATAGTAAATATATAATAATGTGAATGCTAAAGGGTTAAATTACAGCTACAGTCCATCTTATGACCCTCGAAACAGTTTCCGTGTACTAAATTTCATTCACAAGGCTCAGATTGATCTAGGCTGTGGTAAATGACACATATCCAAGATAACATGTAATGGGATTGAACCCAGCATCTAAGGATTACAAAATGAACTGCACCCTATCATTATAGTTAATACTAGGAACAACTATAAAATACAGCAGCATTTTGTCATCACTAATACTAGCAAAAAACTTCACCATATGGCAGCATGCTGTTATAGCTAACAATAGAAATACCATCACAATAAACTAATGTAGCATCATAGCTAACGCAAGAAAGAAAAAATCAAAATACAGTGCCATACTCTAATTGCAAAACTAAAAACATTTAAAATACAATATAATACTGTCAGAGTGAAACGGAGAAAACCATGAAAATACAACATTTTACTGTCATGAAAACATAAAAGTATTCAAATAAAACACCATAGCTAACACTATGAAAATCTTTAAAGCACCACTCTCTACTGTCATGGCCAACAGTAGGAAAAGCTTTAATATTCTATATTATACTACCATAGCTATATTATACTGGTATGGTATGATCTTGTAACTCCTGATGGAGTCATAAGGGCAGCGTAGTGGCATATCCTGTTTCTTGGATATTTTTAAACCTAGAGCCCACTTCTCTCCAGATTTCTTCCAGAGAAGGATAGAAAGTAAGAGAGAGGAAGTGAGAAAGAGATATAGAGGAAGAATCCACCCCAGTTCTTGATTGGTACTTTTTTATTGACCTTGAAAGAGTTTCTTCTTCTTCCCCCCCCCCCCCCCCCCCTTTTTCTTCTTTTCTTCAATGGCATTAAATTTATTTGTTGGTTGGTTTTCCCATAAAATTTTTCCAGCAATTTTTTCCCCGAGACATTCTAACCACAACTCCATTTAAATGCATCTAATTGTTGTAACAGTTGCATAAGCCTATCGTTGACCGAATGGAACCCTGGTAATGAGAGCATGAGAATTGAAACACAGTTAGTTTGAGAGTCCAATGTCTTCTGTTTTCAAAACATCATCATTTTCATCATCATTTCATTTTATGTCCACTTTTTCCCTGCTTGCAAGGGTGGGACGGGAACTGATTCTGGCTTGATTTCTACAGCTGGGTGCCCTTTCTAACACCAACCTCATTTGCAGTGTGGGCTGGGTGCTTTTTTGCTGTGGCACCTCCACGACCACTTTGCAGTGGAATGATAGGGACCCCAGTCCCTATCATCTCATTTCTACAGCTGAGTAAACTGGAGTAATGTGAAATAAAGTGTCTTGCTCAAGGAAACAACACATCACTCGGTCTGAGAATTGAACTCACAACCTTTCGATTGCAAGGCCAATGCTCTAACTACTAAGCCATGTGCCTCCATAACATATATGTCTAAAACATATATATCTAAATCATTATTATCCTCATATCATCATCATTTGTACATACTTTTTTTTTTTCGAGGCAGTTTTTCTCTCCAGTATGATGCCCTTTCTAATGTCAACTCAAACTGTAGTTTTTGGTACGGTGTATGTTAATGACCTCCCTCACGCATCTAACCTGTAGTAACTAATTGTTTATGCAGGATATAAACAAATATCACTGCTTGCTTTAAGTGGTACTGGTATGAAGATACATGGAGACACACTCACACATACACTATAGGCATCCTCAAAGTTTCTGTCTACCAAATTCACTCACAAAGCATTGGTTGGCTTGAGGCTTATCATTTGTAATTATTGAGAGATATATAGACCTGGAAGCATAGCTTGGGGTCAAAAGGTCTTAAAGTCAACTTGGTGAAGACTAAAGTCCTAGAAAGTAGAAAGGAAAACGGAGTCTTAACTCCTTTGGGGAAATGACCTTGCTCTGTGTGCAAGAAAGGAGTGAGTAGGAATTCCATCCTATGTTCCAAATGCAAACTATGGGTACACAAGAGATGTAGCGGGATCTCAGGCTGGCTAGCAAAGAATATAGGTTTTAGATGCACAGGAGCAGTAAGTAGCATGAGATTGCAGGAAACAAGCGCTATTCAATTTTTAGAGGGTTTTGAAGAAGCAGTTGGCAACTTCTATTACCTAGGTGACCAGATTAACAGTGAAGGTGGGTGTTCTGAAAGTACAGTAGCCAGAGTAAGAACAGGATTTAAAGGGTTCAGGGAGCTACTACCGCTGCTAACCATAAAGGGTTTTTCCCTCAAAATGAAAAGCAGATTCTATGATGCTTGTGTATGAACAGCAATTTTGCATGGTAGTGAGATCTACACACTGTGTGCAGAGGACTTATGAAGATTGGAAAGAAATGAAGCATCCATGCTTCAATTGATGTGTAATAGTAGTGTGCACAAATGTTGAAGTGGGCATAAGAGGAATCGGATGCAGTGTGCAGAAAAGTAACAAGATAGTGGACAACTGGAAATTCCTACATGACAACCTTTTGCCAAATACTGACAGACCTGTGGCTGAAGTATAGCACCAGCCAGACAGAGAGTGACATGGTGGTGGAACTTCACAGCGGATAGAGCCATTAAAGTCAAGAGACAGGCATGGAAAGACTGGAAAAATGGGGGTAGCAGAGACCAGTACCAGGTAGCTAAGAGAGAAGCTAGACAACAGGTATACACAGCTTGGATAGAGACTGTAAAAAGAATGTTTACCAATGTCTTGAGACACAAGGACCAGAGATGTGAAGTGGAAACCTGGGCAGAGGTTGTGAGAGCTGACGTCAAATTGCTAATACTGGAAAAGGAGATGAAGGAAGCGGCAAGTGGAGAGATGCAAGCATGGAAAAGCGGACATAAAAATGATGATATATATATGTAGATTCTCGGGTTGTGTCCAGGATCGGGGAAACCACAATTAAAAATGGTACTCAATACATTGGTAGATTATATGCATCTTTATATATATATATATAAGTTTATCCTGGGTTCAATCGGGGGTAACCACAGTAAGTAAGGTACTCAATACAAAGCAGAGTATAAATATTTAATGTAGAAAAGGCTTCTACAGGACTAGAACTGTTTCATTTGGGAGAGATATATATAAGCAGCCGATGGCAACCTCTTTTTCCATCTTTTAAAAGTCTTCACCTTAATTTATAGCTTTCTGCTCATGAGCACATCATTCTATATATATACTCTTTTACTATTTTACCTGTCCCAGCCATCCAATTGAGGCCATGCTGGGGCACCGCCCTTGTTGCAACACTTATGGCTAAGTGATGTGACTTGTTGCTCACAGAATCATCAGTCTTTTCTGATGGCCCGATGAATACAGAAGTGAAACTCGAATAACAAGTCTCATTCTATCTATTTAGAGCGGGTAAAATTCCCGAGATCCATGGACGAGCTCTCTCCAGCGGTCTCTGTCCCTCATTATCACTGCCATGTCCTGCGTCTCCAACAGACCAGTGTCTGTCCTTAGGGCATCAACATATGTTAACTTCGGTCTTCCTCTTCCAGTGTGTCCATGCAGGGGCTTCCACAGGAGCACTGAGTGCAATGTCAATTCTGGATGTCGGTGAGCATGTCCAGCTAACCTCAGTCTCTTCTGTGTCACTTTTGAGCTGATATCACTGCTCTACACCAACACCAAAGCCCAAGTCATTACACCTGATGGGATGACAGAGTTCTTTGAGATACTGGCTGGAGTGCTCCAGGGAGATACATTGGCTCCCTACCTTTTTATCATCGTAGTGGACTATTGTATGTGCCTTTCGCTGGAGAAACACCAGGACTCTGGCTTTACTGTAACACCGGCTCAGAGCAGGAGAGTTAAGGCAAAAAAGATATCAGATGCTGAATTTACCGACGACATAGTTTTGGTAACCAACACAGTGAAGGAGGCAGAGGATTTGATACAGGAGGTGGAGACTGTGTCAATGAGTGTGGGGCTGAGAATGAATGAGATTAAGACAAGACTCATTACTTGGCCATAATAAAAGATATGAAACTCTACTTCGGTATTTTGTACTCATTCTCACGCCCGTCAACGTCATACGTGTCTGTGTGTGTGTGTATACACACATATACAGTCCATTAACATAGCTTCATTGCAATTTGAGGAAGAAACTGAATATTGTTCCAGATGTAATTAATTGGTTTGAGATTGCTGAGATTATAAATTCCGTTATGTTTATGAAAAATCTACTTTAATGCTTAAAATGTATAAAGTTATATGAACGTAGGGAAAATGCGCATGCATTCGTGAAAGATCGCGTGTTGAAGCACGTTTTACTTCATGTGATGTTTCTAAATGTGTGCCAATAGGAAATATAATATAAGAAATGGAAATCGACTGCTTCCACGTCAGTTTCCTAGAAACAGGGGAGATAATTACGAGAGCAAGTAACAACCCAAAACGGAGCTTTTGTGTAGTCGTGCAACTTGCTAGAAATAACAGTCAAATATCCTTCAAATTATTCTCATCCACCTTAATTAAGGAAATAATTCATTAAAATATGTAGTCCTACACACGCTTAAAGAAACAATCATGTGGGGAATATTAGGTCTGTTTGATGAGGTTGACTTAGGGCCAACTGACCAAAATAAAATGCGTGCATGCGCGCGCGTTTGTTTCTAATGGTTGAACACATTTTAAGAGACAATTCATGTGAGTGTATAAATAGTATTAATGAATATACATATTCGCATACTCTGTATGTGTGTGTGTGCGTATATATACACACATACAGACAAGCATGTGTGTATGTTTGACATAATTTAGCATTATAACATTATCTTGTTTCGCTTCGAGGAGCTGCTCAGAAATTTACCATAGTATATTTTCTGTGAGCTGCTTTTTTGTAAGGATAAATGATCAGAATCAAATATGAATTAGTCTTACAATTTATTTTATTAAGGCATAACTGTTAACATAATATTACAAATTTTAAAAAAAAAGAAAGAAAAGAAGAAAAAACACGCATTGGTAATACACACATCTAAGACCACATACAACAAAAAGCAGGCGAAAGGGGTGGACAAATGAACCACTACCAGAGAAAAAGATAACACTATCGCGAGGAGCACTGGGAAACCTTTCTGATAATTGTTCAGGCAAGCCAGCACACTCGCAACGTTACCTCGGGTGATGGCGAGGCTAATGCGATGGAACAGCCAAGCACCCTCACGAACATCACCAGTTACCTCGGTTTGCGAGTCGCCAGTGAAGACAAGAACCTCGCAGTTAGCGGCCCGACTCCCCCAAACGTCTCAAATACCACAGGCTGGAAAATATGAATTTTTTGCTATTTTGTATTGAAGACTCATTTGGAACGGTTCTCCCTTATTCCTTTATAGTTTTCTGCTTTGTATATATATACCCATGGGGGTGCCTGGTTGTTTCGGCACCTTAGCCTCACCATCACCCGTGGTAATTCTGCGGGCGAATTGGCTTGCTTCAGAATATTGCGTTGACCCTTATGATGTGTGGTCGATTGCCTCACTTGGTGGTGAATTGATATTCGTTTTCGTTTACCCGTTTTTTCTTTTCTTTTCTCTCGCTCTGGTCATATATTTTGGTACGTTGTTTTTGTGAGGTTGCTAATAATGGTTAATTTTATTTGTTATATGCGTTTATATCTGTTTATCAACATTATATTTGTAATGTTATTCTGAAAAAATTGTAAGCAATTTGTAAGGTTATTTATACAACTGAATAAAAGACTAATAGTCTGTATAAATCAAAGGAAGTCATGTATGTTAAATATAGAAGTGGTGATAGTAACATTGTTAATTATATCATTTATTGTCTTGTTGCATTAAATCTGAAAAGTATGCTCAACGAGAGGGACACGCATAACGTTGGGGAGCGCTCTCTAGGGTTTAGGACCTTAGGCGCTAACCGTGTCGTGTTCCCAGCTGTTGGAACAGAAAAAGCATTGCTCACTCTTGCGGGTGCCTAATTTCGCCCCGATAGAAGTGAATAGGAGGGTGGCTAATTTCGCCCCGATAGTAGTGAATAGGGAAGTCTCCACTGCTATATATTCGACGACAAACCTATCGGAGAGGGGTCGATACTCGGATAGCTTGTAGGACAGCGAAGCATGGGTTTGTAGCCATTATAATTATATTTCTGTAACACAAATACTTTGTAGTTCATTATATTACTGATTCGACTTATAGTCACCCAAAGATTTGAACGTTGTTTCAAATCTCAGATTGACGAAGAACTCAATAGGTGCTTTTATTTTTCTGATCACTTCGTTAATGTTAAAATTGAGTGGGTTTGAATGAAATTTTGCCTAAAATTTCAAAAGTCATAACCAACTACAATTTAAACTATTTAATGCAGGTTTCTTGTTTTGAACCATTGTGTGGACAGTATCGAAATTAAATAGATATAAAATCGAATGCAATATATATATTTTTTATAAAATGCCTGTTAAATATACATTGGAGAATTACCTCCCTTAGACGTGTTCTGGTACACAGGGAGAAACCCGCGCATGATTTATAGCCGCTTTATATCAGAGCGATGGCGATGTAAATAGAGGCAGAAGCAGTTTTAACTAGATGTATAACAATTTGTTCGACGGCTCAGCAGTATAAAAGACTGGAGTTCACTAAAATAAAAAATGGTTTCTAGCATAGGCTAGCGATAACCAAATCTGGTGTCACAACCCTATTTCAATGTGTTGGTTCGTCCTGTTTCAGATGTCACGCTTTACATCGGAAGGAGGAAAACAGTAAAAGAGAGATAGAGAGGGAATTAACATGTGGGTTGTAGTATCGGTATAGATAAAATCGGAAAGACAGCCCACCTGAATGGGGAGCCAATAAGGTGTAGTGGCTGTTGCAGCAAGTATCACTGGCCACTCTCCGCAGGGTGCAGCTGAAATACCGCTCGGACTGGGGTGGTGTGTCTGTCCCTCCCCTCTCCCTTTCTTTCGTTATTTAATTTTTTTTCTTTTTCTTCTTTTCATTTCTTTTTTTTTGTTCCCTTAAATAGTGTTTTGTTTTTGTATAAACAGCTTTGTAAAATAGCATAGCTGCAGTTATGTAGAGGTTCTTTTTTTAAAAAGCTTAGTTACTGGCCAAGTAGTAGGTATATAGTTACACAGTGGAAAGAACGCTGAAGGCACGTGAACATAAACTCATTTGTAAAAGTAAATGTCTGTTTGTAGCGAATATACAAAGCTATTTTCTTTTCATGAATGGGGGAGAGACGGAGACAGTGAGAGTGAGGTTGTTTTGTGTTCGGACTTTGTGTATGTGTATATATTTCACGGACACACACTCATGTATGTGACATGTATATGTGAAATTCCTTTTCTTTTTGTTTACATATTCTCAAATTGCTGTCTTCTTTGTTGTGATTATATTTAAGGTACGCAATAATGAAGTATTAAATAAAAAATTAGATAATAAAACAAAAAGAAATAAAGAAGTCGAAGAAAGACAAGGAAAATCTGTTTTAAAAAAAGGGGAAGGAGGAACAGAGAGGGGGAAAAACACACTTGGCTGTAAGGTACATCACAGCTGCTCCTTGCAGACGAGATGGTGAAAGCATTGCCAAAGATAACAACCTGCAACATGTACTGCATCAGAAATTCCACCTCCAGGAGTTCCTTTCCTCAAGTGAGATGCACTCCTCCCGATTTTGCGGAGGAAAACGGAAGTCCAGGGACCGAGAACACTAGCGATCTCGGTGACAACTGGCACAAAGAGGAAGCAGTCGGTCAAATACCGATATTTGGCTATCTTCCGCTCCTCTGTATTACAGGAGGCAGTGCACAGATTTGTGGCCAAAGCGATGAGGTTGGAACCAAAAAACCTGTTGGAACATGTGGCACCCCATTTTAGTGATTTCGTTCGAACAGGAAAAGGGTTATTCCGCCTGGGCGCCTACCGTCACCGTAGCTGAGGTCAGCAGTATATATTAAATTCATCATTTTTTTTACAATCTACGGTGAAATACGTAAATTTGACATGTTTATATAGTCTACATACTCATACACAATTAATATTTGTAATGTTACACGTGTAGTGAATTCCTTTGTTTATTTTTATTAATATATTTGTACATTCTTATTTATTTAACTACAGTCACCCACTGGCAAATGTATACATCTAAATTTAACTGTCATATGGCAGCTAACACTAGTATTTTGATCATGCTTAGAAATAGAATCTCTGTCAAAGGTTCAAACAGTGTTTCTGCCAGCGAAAATGATTTTCAGTTTGGGTCATCGTAATGTATTAGAAACTGAATTAGGTTCGTTGTAAAAAAAATATCGCGAACTACTAGTTTAAGAAATAAATATATATTAGTTATTTCTCTTCCATTAGATAACTAATATCTCCAGAAAGCTTCTATGTAGTCGCTTGACCAGCTCCAATGGTTAAAGGCACTTTGCACTCATAAACAGTAAATATTCTTTCACTTTCACGTTTATAATAACATATATAATGACACAATGCTTAGAGGAAAATCATAAAATCACATATCAACACGAGTGGATAAGTTCCTTCAGAATGAACATATAAACAGGGCATATAAATAAATTTACAGTAGAATAACATAACAAATATGTTTTAAATATATACATAAATAACATTACAAATGCCTCGGTAACACTACAAAGGATGGTAGAATGAAAGATAAATTCCTTCAATGCTACAATATTAAGGAAAATGTAAAAGACGGGGTGAACAACGGAGCCAACACCAGAGCGAAATACAGCAACGACGCGAGTACTGGGCAACCTCTCTAATGATTTTTGAAGCACACTCGCAGCGTTGCCCCGGGTGATGGCGAGGCTGATGCGCTGAAACAGCCAAGCACCCTCGCGAGATTCGCCAGTCACCTCTATTAGGCGAGACGCCAGTGAGGAAAGGAACCTCGCAGTCAGCGGCCCGACTCCCCCAAACGTCTCGAAAGCCACAGGCTGAAAAATGTAGCTGGCCGACAGAGCAAAGTATTTAAGGGTCTTACTCCGCTCGGCTGCAGAAGCTGTGGCTCTCGTCCTAACCGCAGCATCCAGGACGTGGGAAAGAGCAAAGGAGTCACTAACAGTGATGTTCCAGACAAGGCACCTGCCTCTCGACCAGAGGCACAGGGTAAGACCGTCAGGTCTTTTGCCGTCACTTCTGGACAACCCAGATAGTTCAAAGACCGAGGGGATATTCGCCCGGGCCAAAGCTCTCTTCAGAATGAGGTTTCGCTCCGTGTGACGCGCGAAGCGGCCGGCATTCAGGCGGCAAGAAAGACCGTGGAGGCCTGTAGAGTCGAGGAGTTTTTCGCATCGGCACCTCAAACCCATGCAGACGTCGGCTCCCACTCTGAGGGCGATAGAGACACGAAGTTCATCCAGGCTGAGTAGGCCACCAACGTTGGCCACGGGTAGGGCATCGACCCAGTCGCCTGAGTATTTGGCGCTGGCAGATAGTAAGCGGCACCTTGGAAACTGATCTAACTAGACGAAGAGGGAGTCGAAGGTGGCCCTTGAACTTATGCTGTCCCAAGCTCTCTGACTTCGACTGTCCTCCACCTTCTCAGGAAGAGACAAGCCCAGCCCACTCCACCGCTGGAGAGCTTCACCCAACTCCCTGTTAGAACTAGTCCATGTTGGAGAGGAGAGGATGCTGCTCACCAGGGTGGAGCAAGCGTGGGTGGAGGAAAGGAAGCAGGGGAGAGAGAGGGACGAACACTTACAGAGACCAAGACCCCCAAATCGCTTGGGCAACGCAGCCTGATGGGACTCCGGAGAGAGTCTAACATTGACCAGACACTCGAGTCTCTCGAAGATTAGGTCGTCGAAGCGTTGGAGGCAGGACGGAAATCTGTGAGAGGGGCTGACCCTGAGCAGATACAGAAGCTTAGGAATAGACAGGTAGTTCCTGAGTAAGAAGAAATTTCATCCATTCAAGGTCGATAAAAATAGTACCAGTCTAGTACTAGGGTCGATTCTTCCTTTATATCTTTTCGCATTTCCATTCTCTCACTCTCTATCCTCTGGAAGAAATCTGCTGTATTCAGACCCGGAAAGGAGATGGACTCCACCGGGTTAAAAAATGCCATAGAAACGCCGTATGTCAATGTAGCACCCCTACAACACCTCCGGGAGTTATGGGACCATACATACTGTACCACGGTCAAGCTGTCAGCTGTAGTGAAGTGAAAGATTGAGGTGGAAGAGAGGGCCTAGAGGTCGGACCACATTGATTAATAGGATCCATGGTTTGAATACCGTTGATGCTATGTCTGCTCGATCCGGGTAGACTTATGCAGTGCTGAATTTAGGACAAATGAGGTCTGTACTAGTTAAGTTATGAGGCCCCTTACTTTCGAAAAATTAATCGTAAAAAACTTTTTGGCAGGAAGATGCCCCCCGGCCAACGGGGCTCTGTGCTTAAACACACTTAAACATAATGGTAAATCCAACACTGGACTTGGGTCTAAATAACAATTAATGCACTTCAGAAGGGCATAGAAGTTCCGCATAAATTTTTGATTATATATTTTCGAAAGCAGACGAAGACACTAATAGAATGCTTTGCAGCATTTAGTTACGGCTCTTTACGTTCTGAGTTCAAATCCCACCGAGATCAATTTTGCTTTTCATCCTTCTCGAGTCGATAAAATAAAGTACTAGTAAAGTCGATATAACCGACTTTCCCTATTAACCAGAAACCATTAACTTCTTTTGGGGATCACATCCTGTCGAGAGTGATGTTTGTTTTTCATACCCACGCAAAATAATTTACAACTAGAATTACTGGACGCTTGTATCAGATCGTTTTCGGGAAATTAATTTATGTCTACCTCCCTTTCCTTCATTAATCGACATTTATAGTAGTTACAGAAGTACAGCTGCAATTCCTCTGCTTACTAGAACTTTGACTCCAATTTTTGTTCCATTCTGAAGTGATTCACTAACGTTATTTAATACATTTAAGAAAAAGCACGAACGTCAAAAACTATTCAGCTTAATTTTAAGAATTCATCAAATTATCACACTTCTGGCACATGTCCAAGGACACCAGTCGCATGAAAAATAACAATCAAGTTATGATCATCAAGTTTCATATGTATGGAGTCGTAACTCCTGATGGATTTGTAGTGACGTACGTGTCTAGAGCATTTTAAACCTGGTGGGATACATCCTTTATAATAAATGATATTTTTTTCACAATTGTATAAATAACATTACAAATTATTTATAATTCTTACAGAATGAAAATAGACACAAATAATATATACAATACTTAACAAATATATAAGATTAAACAAAACGACCATCAATTCACCACCAAGTGCAACAATCGGCCGCAGATCATGAGGTCAACGGAACACTTTGTTGTAAACCAATAAGCTCGCAACATTGCCACAACCAGGCACCCTCACCATCATCACATGATACCTCAGTGAGGCGAGCCGCCAGTGAAGACAATAACTTCGCTGTCAGCGGCCCAACTCCACCAAACGTCTCGAACGCCACAGACTGGAAAAAATAATTATTAGATAAATCCAGGTATTTCCGAATGTTATTCCGTTCGGCAACGGAAGCAGTGGTCCCCACATTTACCGCGGCGACTATGATATGGGAGGGAGCAAAAGTGTCACTGACTGTGGCGTCCCAGATGAGACACCTACCTCTTACCCAGGAACAAAGGGTAAAGCCGTCTGGTCTCTTCCCATTACTTCTGGATAATCCAGTTGGTTCCAGAACTGAAGGTATGTTTATCTGAGCCAGGGCCCGTTTAATGATCACGTTTACCTCAGTGTGGCGGGCGAAATGACCAGCATTCAGGCTGCAGGACAAACCATGTCGGTCTGTGAAGTCGAGGGACCTACCACAGCGTCATCTCAAACCCCCACTCGAAGTGAAATGGATATGCGGAGCTTATCCTAACAGAGAAGACCACCAATGTTGGCTACAGGCAGAGCATCAATCCAGTCCCCCAAGAACTTTGTGCTTGCAGAAAGAAAGCGGCACCTAGAAAATTGATCGAAATGATTAAAGAGAGAGTTAAAAGTTTCCCTCGTAAGCAGATTGTCCCATACTCTCTGCTCCCGTCTATCCTAATCAGTAACGGAAACTAACAAAGCGTTGGAGAGACGACGAGAATTTGTAAGAGGGACTAACTCTGAGAAAATACAAATAATTATTAAGTATAAAATAACCTTGGTGCGGCTCAATGACTTCGAAGTTTTTTATAAGTTGCTCAAGGTTAGGCAAATTAGATCGAAGATGGACTCGAAGGGTTGGTCGGATGAAGGAAGAACCGCGATGGAGGGGAAGGACTGTGTGAACAAGTCAACAGTCTACTGATGTGAAGCTAGGTGGCTGAGAAGCCAGAGCTCGCATATGGAACTGTTGACGCGAAGACCCCTATGATCCAGTTCCTAATCCTCGTTTTCGCGGTTAGATGGACCTAGTCCGGAGGACCCCCAAACAAGCATTAGTTATATTTCTCATAGAATGATGTCCTAAAAAGAACAAGGTGTCTCTCTCTAACCGCGCACTCGGGTAGTATACCGAGTATTTCCATGTCCCCAACCATGCATACATACATACGCATGCACGCACACGCACATACATACATACATACATACATACATACATACATACATACATACATACATACATACATACATACATACATACATGGTGGCTGCCAACTCGTTTTCGAGTACGGCCACTACTTTATATCCATGTAGGAGAACCGCTACCGATGTGCTAAACAAGTGTGACTTTTTAGTCCAGCCAGCGATTTGAAAACTCTGGTACAAACACTACACTTGTGACAAATATTGACACTTAGTGTTGGGTCCATGGTACCATGTGACGACAAGTGTAGAGAGATCTCCAGATATAAAGCAATGCCTGTGCCGTGAAGCTTTTATAGTGAGCAAAGGCACTGCACAAAGCCAGTCCCACTCTCTTAACCAAGATGATATGTACCAAAAAGAAGAACAAGTCAACATCATTGGATACCATCAGGGTTGCAGGTGTTATATCAGAGTTTTCCTTCTCCTAGAATTCATACATACATACATACATACATACATACATACATACATACATACATACATACATACACACACTATGAACCAATGATCACACCACATGCTAGAAATGGCAACCATGCATCCCTCAAATAACACCACATCATATTTTATTTTTTTTATTTAAAAAAAATTGAAATACATTGTATAACGTAGTCCTAGATTAACTGCGTGAAATAAAGACGGAGTAGTTCAAGGGCAGTGCAACTGTACATGTTATGTTATAATCTTGGTTGATATGTGATAATTGTTTCTACTTTTTGGCACAAGGCCAGCAAATTACCCAGTGCATTACTGGTACTTTATTTTATCGACTCCGTAAGGATGAAAGGCAAAGTTAACCTCGGCGGGATTTGAACTCAGAATGGCAAGGGCCGTAACTCTATGCATCAAAGCATGGCGTCCGACCCTCTACCGATACTGCCAATCCAAACAGCTAAACTAATCACTACAACTAAATTGACCAAATTTGATCCCTCCTCCCCAAAATGCTTCCACCGACCCTGTAGTTATGATTAGAACGTTTTTGATCACAAGTTTGTTTATTCAGAGCCCAACTGGAGTTAAAGAACACATGCACGCACATATGTAACATCTCGTTTATTTATTTATTTAATTGCAAGATATAAGGCTAATTCGTGTAAGGGAACATTTATTGAATTAATATCAGTATATTACCGGTATTTATTTTATCGACTATCAAGGTTTAAACTCAGAAACCCCGAGAGAGTGAAATGAAATATAATTGTTTCTACTTTAGGCACAATGCCAGCAATAACCAGTACATTACTGGTACTTTATTTTATCGACCCCGTAAGGATGAAAGGCAAAGTTAACCTCGGCGGGATTTGAACTCAGACTGTAAAGGGACGTAACTATGCTAGAAAGCATGGCGTCCAACCCTCTACCGATACTGCCAATTCACATGAAATATAATGCATGTTGAATCCACTAGCCCAGCGTTTCAGATAATTTACCTCCCACGTATGTTATCTAGTTTCATTTATCAATACTGTCCTTTGGCTCACAATACAGGTACACATACAGAAATACTGAAGCGCATACACACACAGATATATATTTATGTATACATGAGTGCGCACGTTAACTCACGCAGACCGAAGTGGACAGTGTTTGCCTGATTTAACATGCGGAAACTGCGGCACAGACAGACATAACACAACACTTTATCAACATTTTAACGCCGAGACATGGATCTGCATTTAAAAAACCGTTTCCATGACAACCAAAAATGTCTTCTTTGCTATTCATAATTGGTCAAAGAGTATTTGAACGTTGTTCCCTGTACTATAAAATTCACTACTTTATCATTGAGCAGAATATATTGTATATAGTACGTTTATGCCTTTATACACATAAACAGACCTGCCAACCTCTAAAAACCAAAACGAGGAGTACCATGAAAAAACGTGCCCCAAAACGGAGAAATGAGGCAAAATAGGGGGATGTTACATAATGAAAGCTAGACCCATTTTCACAAGAGAAGACATCTCCCACTCACCCCAAAGTGGATGAGAGATCTCCCCGTCTGTCGGGGAGAGTTGACATGTCTGCATAAGTATATTGGCGCGCCTACATTTTCCAACTAATTAGCGACAGAACTTCTAAGCACTCACAAGACCTTCTCTAGAAATAGCAGCCAAATCTCACTCAACCATACCTTACAAACGGAAGGACACAAACAATGTAGTCCTAGCGAATGGTTATCATGCAACCATGCTTGCAACTATACATACATACATACATGCATACATACATGCATGCATACGTACGTATATACATGCATGCATGCATATATATATGATGATGGTTTCCCCCTCGTTATCGAGTATGGCCATTGCACGATATACCATTATTAATAATTATTAATTAATTCTATCGTGCAATGCCTGTGCGTGAAGATATTTTTGAAAGTGAGGAAAGAATGTCCACTGAGCCAATCCCACTCTCTGGGCGACAGTAGCTATAACACGAAAAGAAGAAAAGATCAACATCATCGGTAACTACTGAGCCGCAGGTTTTATATCGGAGTTATCCCAGTTTCCTAAGTTGCCTTCTCCTAGAAAAATGCCCTGACAAAGGCTAGGGGTCCTTCACTCCCAGTGATTTAACCGCGCGATCGGGTGTCCAGCCCGACTATTTCTATGTCCCCGCGCATATACACACACATGCACCCATGTATATATACATACACATGGCTTAGTGGTTAGAGCATTTGCCTTGCAATCGAAAGGTTGTGAGTTCAATTCTCAGACTGGGTGATGTGTTGTTTCCTTGAGCAAGACACTTTATTTCACATTGCTCCAGTTTACTCAGCTGTAGAAATGAGATGATAGGGACCCCAGTCCCTATCATTCCACTTTGAAGGTGCCACGGCCAAAAAGCACCCAGCACTCACTGTAAATGAGTTGGTGTTAGGAAGGGCATCCAGCTGTAGAAATCAAGCAAGAATCAGTTCCCATCCCACCCTTGCAAGCAGGGAAAAGCGGACGTAAAAATGATGATGATGATACACATGTACATGTGTATATACATATTTACACACTTTTGGATGGCTGTTGACTCTTATGAGTTCTTCCGCCCTTTGTCAGATTTTGTTTTTGTCCTGCAGGGTGTCCAAAATCACCCTCCTCACCAAGTAAACTTGGTGGAGTTGCCGGTTTAGTCGGCGACGACCCAACCATGCAACAGGTTGTACTGGGTTACATGTTACCAGTAGCACTCAAGAGTGACCTGACATATATATATATACATACGAATGGCAAAGCATAAATGAATTGAGAGAGAGACTGAGCATAAGAGGAATCAAATGCTGTGTGCAGGAGAGGCGGTTGCGTTGGTATGGACATGTGATGCGTATGAAGGATGACAGCTGTATAAAAAGGTGCAGAGCACTAGAAGTCAATGGAAACCGCGGAGTGGGGAGACTCAAGATGACCTGGGATGAGGTGATAAAAGCCGACCTTACCCAATTACACCTCTCAAAGGCAATGACACATGACCGTGACCTCTGGCGTCACGCAGTAATACAGAGTACCCGACCTTCCATGGGTACAAGCTGAAGCATATAGACAATATGCCCCCACACCCTCCCACTGCAAAGTGGTTGTGGAGGTGCCACAGCAAAAAAGCACCCAGCCCACGCTGTAAAGTGGACGTGTAGGCGCCACAGAAAAAAAACACCCAGCACTCACTGTAAATGAGGTTGGTGTTAGGAAGGGCATCCAATTGTAGAAATCAAGCCAAAATCAGTTCCTGTATGAGCAAGACATGGTCAGCCGACCAGACACTGCCCACAACAGGACAACCCGTCTAACCCATGCTAGCATGGAAGAACGGACGTAAAACGGTGATGATGATGATACATACACATGCATACATACACACGCTTACATGCACACATACATACATACATACATACATACATACATACATACATACATACATACATACATACATACATGGTGGCTGCCAACTCGTTTTCGAGTATGGCCACTACTTTATATCCATGTAGGAGAACCCCTACCGATGCGCTGAACGAGTGTGACTTTTTAGTCCAGCCAGCGACTTAAAAACTCTGGTACAAACACTACACTTGTGACAATTATTGACACTTAGTGCTGGGCCCATGGTATCATGTGACGACAAATGCAGGGAGATCTCCAGATATAAAGCAATGCCTGTGCCGTGAAGCTTTTATAGTGAGCAAAGGCACTGCACAAAGCCAGTCCCACTCTCTTAACCAAGATGATATTTACCAAAAAGAAGAACACGTCAACATCATTGGATACCATCAGAGTTGCAGGTGTTATATCAGAGTTTTCCTTCTCCTAGAATTCTGCCTTGACAAAGGCTAAGGGGTCATCTCTCCCATGCATACATACATACATACATACATACATACATATCTCAGTTAGGGCTCTACAGGGATTAAAATATAGCATAAATAGAGATACCAGCTTAGTATATTATTTTAAATAGTAATATGGACCCAAATGAAGAGCATACACTTTTTTTAAAATCCAGAAACAGAGTCGCACCCACCGAGCTCTAGATTTTAGATAAACTCACACATTGCGATCTGCAAATATGATAAAATTAGAATACAAATTAAACTAATTAAATCGAATGTTATAATAAAATTATGAACCAGGTTAAATGAATCAACTTTAATAATGAGTGCACAGGTTTACTCAGCATTAATTCTGTTGAAAAGTAGCAGTAAAAATGAGTACAGAGGAGGTTGTGTCTGTGGAGAGGAAATAGGCTGTGCTTTCTTCCTTGTACACTGGTTGCTTTTTGGAGAATGTTAAGTGAAATCCTTGGGTTAAATTTGCATGTATTTAATACCATGTGAATCATTCTTAAGTCTTCTCTGACAAGTCAACCAATGGCAGTAAGATATTATGTAAAAATAAAAATTAAGAAAAAAAAACTGTCTTTGCATTGCTGCTTCTCTCAGAGTGATTCCCAGTAAACTGTTTTGTGATATTTTTAATCTTGGAGCTGCAGGTACTGGGGAATTCAATAGTAAGAATTCTTTATGTTATTTCTGATTCTATAGGAGGGTTTTCAAACTAATTTTAGATATATTGATGAGCTAACTTCTGCATCTTGCTCTTCAATAGATAAACCTTCACAATGAAACTCTATTAACTATTTTCCACATTGACAATTTGCATTCTCCCTTCATTGGTTAGTTCAGAAAACATTAGATATGTTTGACTATAGCTACTTCTCAATTCTCCTCATGCAGTTCTTGGATATTCTATCCATGGCTTTTCAAGATATGTTAGTTTTACCAAACATCTCTGGCAATTCATTTCTTCATTAAAGGTTGGGCTGAGAGTGGATCTCAAAACACTGAATCTTGGAGAGGAGGTGATAAAGTAACACAAGTAGAAGAAGTCTTTGCTGAAAAACAACCATCTAACCCATAAAAGCATGGAAAAAATGAACATAAAAAGGATGTTGATGATGATGATTATATATATGGTTAAAATTACTTAAAGAAAGCCAGTATAATGCAAGCTAGAAATAAAGTAATACAAAACAAAGCAACAGATTACTTTTCTTGATTTGCCAAGGTTTTGCAAGCAGGGAAAAGCGGACATAAAATGATGATGATGATGATGATGAAGACCTATTTTCAAGAAACTAAATGAAGTTTGATGGTAGTAGTAAACACAGCATTTTGTGCAGATATATGAATTGGATATGGGGTAGAGATATGCATAGACTGCACAATTACAATAACCAATCACTAACTACACATTTAGGAAAGCCTACTAGCTTCATTTCATTCTGGGCCTTCCACATTCGATGCCCATGACTCACAACCATGAAATATATTTTATATGGAGGCATCCTATAATCTTCCCTCTGCTAAGAGGGAGAATCCCTTTGTTGTCAGCTGAGATATTAGCTCCTTGAACTTTTTCCATCCTATTATTATTCTGGCTACTATGCTTTCAGAGTACTGCTAAATTGGTCACCTAGGTACTAGAAGATAGCAACTACTTCTATGGAGCCTTGCTTTGATTTAGAAAAGTTAATTTCATTGGTGCTCTTACAACTAACTATCCCTGTGTATCTACCACACACAAAATCTCTTTTCTTTGATAGCCTGTCTGTGGTGCTAGTACATCTTTTATGCAGCCAAAGTTTACACTGTATGGAGTTTCTTCCTACTTCTTTTCTACAAATTGAGCATAGCCATTTCCCAGATAGCAGTATGATCCTGTCTTCTTTCCTAAATGCTAAGACTTTGATCTTTATGAAGTTTATTCTAAAGTCTTTCCAATTCTGTTTTGTTTCTACATCTCAAATTTCTTCTTTAAATCTTCCACAAATCAACTATAAGTACTATGTCATCAGTATAAAGGAGTTTCCATAGCCAGTTCTAAACACCTGTTATCACCTGCGTTGAGAACTGCTCCTAGATGAATGTATTGAATTCCTCACTAAGCTCATTGCCTGCTCACACTTTGCTGACAACACTACTGTACATGTCTTTCTCTGTTTTCACAAGCCACTCATCTACACCTAGTTTGTTTAAGGACCACCAGACAACATATCATGGTACTCACTTAAATGTTTTCTCCAGTTAGATATGAAAGTTAGATATAGTGGCTTACACGTAGCTTGGAACTTCCTTTGCAGTTATCTTGCTAAAATGAAAGTATCTGTGGTGCTCTTTCTTGGCACAAACCCAAACAGCATCTCACCTCATATGATTCTTCTGATTAATTGTGCTGATCTTTCTGTCATCTTCATACTTGATCCATCAGTTTTATACCTTTATAGTTACGACTTTATAAAGCAGCACTTTGTTTCTCATAAGAATTAATGATTATACTACTTTGCCAGTCACATATTACCTGGTTGACTATGTGAGTGACTAACTCTCTCTCTCTCTCTCTCTCATATATATATTAATTCAAAATATTAACAAAATAGATATTCTTGTGATCAAGTATATTTTATTATACATATTTCAGAGGTACTGAGTTAACTTCAACAGTACGTCCTCATCAGATAAAATAAGATGATGCTTGACATACCCTGACATAGTATATGGTTAAGATTCAGTCATGGTAGTGAGTAATATATGACAAAACTTAATATTTATATACCTTAATATTGAGAACATGAGAAAAATATATAATACATACAATAGAGAGGGTGCATGTGAGACAGCTTAAAAAATACTTGGCATCAATATAACTGTTAAATAATTTAAATTACTGAAGAAAGAAGAAAGGAAAGCATAGAGGAAGAAACAGATGAGGAGATAATATAGTTAGTAGGAGCCTAGAAAAACAAAAGAGAGTTGATTACAGAGAGAGAGAGAGATAAATAGGAATAACTTATGTTCAAGTCTTTAGACAATTATCCATATATACAATATATATCTAAACTTATTTGGTTGACCGTTAATATTCAAAATATTTAGTTTAAGTTAGTTCAGAGTAATGAATAATATTTTAGGTTTTAAAAGTTAATAGGTATCTGTATTAATATTAAAGTATACTATCAAATTTAATTTCTAAAATCAAATTTTATGAAATCAAATTTAAACCCTTTAAATTTGATTTCATAAAATTTGATTTTAGAAATATGGAACGGTATTTATGTTGACTAGGGAAGGAATTATCTAAAGCCTTAAAGAATAGATAAGCTAGTGGTGTTTTTACTGCTACAGATGCAGGGGGGGGGGGGGGGGAATATAACTGATTTAGTTCTGGTTCTTTTCCCTGATTTATTCACAGTACAGGTGTTTGAATTATAATTTTTAGAATTTCGTTTATACATGCCAGTCATATTATTATTTTTATCAGGATTAAGATTCGAATTATTATTGTCTATATATTCTATATTATTTTTATAACCTGCTTTTCTTAGCGCATCATTGTAATATCCTGCTTTTTCATCAAATATTGATTTATTAGCAGATATTCTAGTTATGCGTTTCTGTACACTATTGACAATTGCATTTTTCACAGATTTAGGGTGATTAGCAGTAAATCTGCTTCTGTAGCAGTAAAAACACCACTAGCTAATCTATTCTTTAAGGCTTTAGATAATTCCTTCCCTAGTCAACATAAATATCGTTCCATATTTAATAGACACACAATTAAGCTTTCTTATTCTACAACTATGAATATGCCCCAAAACATTGCTAAATTAAATAGTAGAATTCTAAACCAAAATCAGCATAATGGTGTTAATAATAGTGTTAATATAAATAATAATAAATCGAAATGTAATTGTAGAAATAAACCAGATTGCCCTCTGCAAAATAATTGTCTGGATAGAAATTTGGTGCATAAATGCACTGTAAAAACAAATAACATCACATACAACTACATAGGGGCAACTTCTTCGACATTTAAATCGAGATTTGCGAATCACAAATGCTCGTT
This sequence comes from Eledone cirrhosa, assembly GCA_964016885.1. Taxonomy (NCBI): domain Eukaryota; kingdom Metazoa; phylum Mollusca; class Cephalopoda; order Octopoda; family Eledonidae; genus Eledone; species Eledone cirrhosa. Next base: position 196,156,939 of record OZ024740.1, read on the forward strand.
TTCGAATCCTAATAGGAAGTCTTCGACTTCTTTATCACATCTTATATGGTCATTAAAAGACAAAAATTTTAAATACTCGATTTTTTGGACGAAGCTTTGTAATAGTAGAATCTACTTGAACTCGTCTATATCAACTAACTGCAACCTCTGTATAAAGGAGACCCTATTAATAATTACTAATTATGAGAACTTAATTAACAAAAAAAAGTGAATTATTCTCAAACTGCCTTCATAAAGCTTTGTCTACATTCCAAGCCTCGCAAAAAGTCAGGAAAAAACACTAAACAAACAGGTTTTAATTTTTGACATCTCTTATCAACTGTTGTACCTAAAACGTTATAACAGTTTATAAAACTTTAATAATACTTTATTTTCTAATCATTTATGTTAGAATTAATGTTAGAATGAAGGATCCTGTTTAGGTATATAAACATATTATTTGTTAACTTGTTCTCTTGATAAATATGCACACCTTTGGATTATTTTAGATATTTATAATTTAGATTTGGATCTTTATATATTTGTCTCTGTTTTAAATATATAATTTGGATATTTAACTTGTAAGATTACCAGTTATAATTGAACCGTAAATCATTCATGCATTTATATATTTTACTCATTTTGGGTATGTTTTGGGACTCAGAAAGTTAGATTTGCACATATGTATTTTTATATATATCTAGGTATAAATATAACTGTTTCTATTTTAGGCACAAGGCCAGCAATTACCCAGTGCTTTACTGGTACTTTATTTTATCGAACCATACTAGTCGACAAATATTGGTCTCTCTTTCCACTAAACTGGAGATAAAACTACAATTATAACATTACTAATAATGATTGTAATTATTAAAATATTATATGTATATCGTTTCACTAATACCTATAATACTCTCTCTATATATTTGAACAAATTTGTTTATCTAGTATAATAACTTGCTCGTAGTTACATTTATAAGTAATTTAGATACTCAAATGACTCTCTATTGTTATAAGTGTTAGATATTCCCTTGATGTTCGAAATTATATAAAGATTATTACTTAATTTAATTTATTTTATTTTAATTAAATTTAGATTACTCGGGTCTTTCAAATCTTTAGCTCCTCTTTCTATCACCTTCGTTGGACATTTTAGAAGTATCTTTTGTATACTATATAATAAAACCCTCTTGCATTTTAAACTATATTTTTTAATATTGGGCATTTTTATGTTTCGCAAACAATTCATTATTTTTTCACTTTTTATTTTATTTTGTATCTAGTCCTTATCCTTAGGACTCATATAGTTTTCACTTATATATTTATAGTATATATCTATTAAATGATCCTTTTACAATAATTGATCTAAAACATTAATTTTTAACAATATTTTCAGTAACTTATTTACTATATTGTATTATGTTATGTATATTTGAAAGGTATCATCTTAAGTCTTTAGACAAATAATCTTTGTGTATTTTTTTTTATAAACACATATGTAATTTAAAATTCAGACCTTTTTAAGTTTAATTATAAGGCCTGTTGATCCTTTAAGCACTCAAATTGTTAATCATAAATTCTTTAAAAATTATAACTGTAATTATTTTCTAAATTATATTATATAAACTGTTGTCAATATTATAAATAATTTTGGTAAAGTTTACCTTCGTGAGGTTGTAGAAACATTATGTTTTCTTTCTCGTGTTTGTAAATCCTTTAAATCTGATTTCATAAAATTTGATTTTAGAAATTAAATTTGATAGTATACTTTAATATTAATACAGATACCTATTAACTTTTAAAACCTAAAATATTATTCATTACTCTGAACTAACTTAAATTAAATATTTTGCATATTAACGGTCAACCAAATAAGTTTAGATATATATTGTATATATGGATAATTGTCTAAAGACTTGAACATAAGTTATTCCTATTTATCTCTCTCTCTCTGTAATCAACTCTCTTTTGTTTTTCTAGGCTCCTACTAACTATATTATCCCCTCATCTGTTTCTTCCTCTATGCTTTCCTTTCTTTCCTCTTTCTTCAGTAATTTAAATTATTTAACAGTTATATTGATGCCAAGTATTTTTTAAGCTGTCTCACACGCACCCTCTCTATTGTATGTATTATATATTTTTCTCATGTTCTCAATATTAAGGTATATAAATATTGAGTTTTGTTATATATTACTCACTACCATGACTGAATCTTAACCATCTACTATGTCAGGGTATGTCATGCATCATCTTATTTTATCTGATGAGGACGTACCGTTGAAGTTAACTCAGTACTTCTGAAATATGTATAATAAAATATACTTGATCACAAGAATATCTATTTTGTTAATATTTTGAATTAATATTAATAACTCTGGAAAACCTTTCTGTTGAGTGCTTCCAATCTATTGTAAAACTTATTCTTTGATTTATTCATTGAACCTTGTTTAACTTTTAAATATGTATATATATATATTTTTTTTTTATGACCATGCTGTAAAATGGAGGGGTAGAGAGGGCCCTTGAGTCTAGTAAGACATCCTCTCTAGTGCTGGTGGCACAAATAAAAGCACCCAGACCATGCTGTAAAGTGGTGCTGGTGTTAGGAAGGGTATCCAACCAGTGTATCAATGCCAAAACGCTTATCAGCACAGCAACAAATAGGTTCAACAACAAAATATGAAGACGTCGCATCAATGTTGGCACTCTCAGAAGTAGATCTGCTGAAATAGCGGAGATGCTGGAGAGAAGGCAGGTGGATGTGTGCTGCGTGCAAGAGGTGAGATGGAGAGGTGCCTCTGCGAGACTAGTCGTAGGCAAACGTCTTAGCTATAAGCTATTCTGGGTAGGTAAGGATGATGGGTTAGGGGGAGTAGGCATTTTCCTGGCTGAGAAATGGATCAATAAGACAATAGAGGTAGATCGAGTTAGTAATCGAATAATTAAGCTTAGATTAGCTGTAGGTAGGAGACTACTGACAATCATCTCGGCCTATACTCCCCAAGCAGGCCTAGGCAAAGATCAGAAAGACAGCTTTTATGAGCAACTTTTACAAACAACCGCAATGACAGAGGACGGAGACATCGTTATGCTAGCAGGAGACTTCAATGGTCATGTTGGACAGCTCCAGGATGGTTACACTGGGGTACATGGTGGGCACGGTTACGGTTCAAGAAATGAAGAAGGAGTGAGACTTCTTGAATTTTGTGATGCAGGTACATTGACTATTTGCAACACTAACTTCCAGAAACCTGCCAATCACCTAATAACCTACAAATCTGGTGAGCACATAAGCCAGATTGACTTCTTGCTAGTGAGGCAGCGGGACAGGCAGATAGTGTCTAATACCAAGGCATACCCTGGGGAAGAATGTACCCCACAGCATAGGTTAGTTGTTAGTGATATCTCAGTAAGCAAGAGATGGAATGAGACATATAGGAAGGTGTGAAGAAGAAAGGTCTGGAAGCTAAAAGACCTTTCAGTAAAATACAAATTTAGGAAAGCCCTTCAAGATGTATATGACGAAAAAGAAGACGATTTAGAGACGTATGACATAGATAATAACTGGAATTTCTTCCGTGACAACTTGCTGCAGGCTACTGATGAAACTTGTGGCTGGAGCAGAGCTCCAACCAGACAGAGAGTGACCTGGTGGTGGAACAGCACAGTAGATAAGGCTATTAGAGACAAAAGACTAGCATGGAAGGCTTGGAAAAAGGGTGGGAGTAGGGAAGAATATACAGCCACTAAGAGAGAAGCTAGACGTCAGGTGTACTTAGCACGCAGGGAGGCAGAGAGTAGGAGGTTTGCCAATGTTCTGCGACGGGAAGATCAGAGGCGTGCGGTGTTCCACATTGCAAGGCAGTGTGTCAATGCAAATCAGGATGTTGTTGAAGATAAATGTGTCCGGGATGATGCCGGTGTAGTTAGTGTCACGAATGATCAGAAAAAGGAGGCCTGGAAATGTCATTATGAGAGACTGATGAATGTGGAGAACAAATGGGAGAGAGAGAAATTACCCTTGGTAGATCCGACAGAGGGACCAGCTATTGAGATTGACGAATATAGGGTCCAAGAGGCGATTAGGGAGATGAAAAATGGTAAGGCTGCCGGTCCATCGGGAATAGTTGCTGAGATGCTGAAGGCATCAGGGGACGTAGGCACTAAACTGGTTGCACGCATCATCAATCAGGCTATATTTGGTGGTGTCATACCCAAAGACTGGTGCAGCAGTATTCTCATAAATTGCTACAAAGGTAAAGGGGATGCTTTGGAGAGGAGCAATTATAGGGGTATAAAACTGATAGATCAGGTTATGAAAGTGGCAGAAAGGATTTTAGCACAACTAATTAGAGAAAGGGTCAAACTAGATGAGATGCAGTTTGGTTTTGTGCCTGGGAAGAGTACAACAGAGGCCCTCTTCTTGGTGAGACAATTGCAAGAGAGGTTCTTAGAGAAGAATAAGCCACTATACTTAGCCTTTGTTGACCTAGAGAAAGCCTTTGATAGGGTACCCCGATCTGTCATCTGGTGGTCCCTAAGGAAGCTAGGTGTTGAGGAATGGCTTGTGAGGACAGTGCAAACTTTGTACAGAGGTACTCTCATTAAAGTCAGGGTAGGAATGGAGTTTAGTGAGGAATTCCAGATACAAGTAGGAGTACATCAGGGTTCGGTCCTCAGCCTGCTCTTGTTCATTATAGTCCTCCAAGCCATAACAGAGGAGTTTAAGACTGGCTGTCCATGGGAACTTCTCTATGCTGACGATCTAGTTCTTATAGCAGAATCAGTAGAGGAGCTGGAGAATAAATTCTGGCTATGGAAACAGCAGTTGGAAGAAAGAGGACTGAGAGTGAATCTAGCTAAGACAAAAGTGTTGATGAGTAGAAAAGAGGACAAAACCCTGATTCAGTCAGGGAAATGGCCATGTTCGATATGCAGAAAAGGAACTGGCATAAATTCTATAAAATGCACACAATGCAGATCCTGGGTACACAAGAGATGTAGCGGGATAGCAGGCAAACTAACAAGTAGGGAGAAATATGTATGCAGTAGATGTACAGGGAAATTAGACAGTAGAAGTCGCATTGATAGACACATTTTTCAAATGCAGGAGGGCGCTATAGAAGTGGTGGATAGCTTCCGGTACCTAGGAGATCAGATTAGTATGGGAGGAGGGTGTTCCAAGGCCATAGTATCTAGAATAAGGACGGGTTGGAAGAAGTTTAGGGAGCTGCTTCCTCTGTTGACGAAGAAGGGTTTCTCCCTGCGTACGAAAGGCCGGTTGTATGATGCCTGTGTGAGGAGCGTGATGCTGCATAGTAGTGAGACATGGGCAGCAACTGCAGAGGATATGCGACGGCTGGAGAGAAATGAAGCAAGCATGCTCCGTTGGATGTGCAGTGTAAATGTGCGTGAACGACCCAGCATAAATGTGTTGAGAGAGAAACTGTGTCTGAGAGGTATAGAATGTAGTGTACGGGAGAGGAGACTGAGGTGGTATGGACATGTGATGCGCATGGAGGATGACCGATGGGTGAAGAAGTGCCAGGAATTGCCAGTTGAAGGAAGACGTGGTAGAGGTAGACCACGAAAAACATGGGCGGAGGTAGTGAGAACAGACCTCAGATCATTGAAGCTCACGGTGGAGATGATGAGGGACCGTGACGAGTGGAGAGATGCTGTGCTGAATAAGACCCATCCCACCCTTGAAAGCAGGGAAAAGCGGACGTAAAATGATGATGATGATGATGATGATGATGATGATATATATATATATATATATATATATATGTATGTGTATATATGTATAATAATAAAACACATGAATCACATGACAACCACTTTGTGCAAGATTTGTCTGGCAATTTCAGCATATATGTGCTTTGATATCTTCGTCCCTTCCTCTCTTTTACACACAATGTTGACAAGATAGTCAATGGTAGAACAACACCTATCTATAGCTACCTACCTATGTATCTATCTATCATCTGACAATAAAAAACATCTCTCTCTCTATCTATCTATCTATCTATCTATGTCCCCGAGAATACCTCACCAAAATGGAACGCCTACTCTTCAAGTTCCTCTGGAAGAAACAGGCTCCATTGGTGAGGAGATCCATCTGTTGTCAACACCCTTCTAATGGAGGGCTGGGCATGCCATGGCTGATGATGCGCAAACCCGCACTGAGGCTACGCCATCTCCAGGTATTCCTGACCGGTGAACCGGTGCGACTGTCGTTTGTGAGACGAGCTCTTCCACAACTCGTCTCACTAACAGAACTGTAGTCCTGGGTCAAGCAAAGACCGAAAATGGGCACCTGGCACCTCGAGTGCCTTCAGGTGTTCACAGCCCTCTACCAAGCGGAAACGGCAATCAGCGGAGACTCCACTTCGACATTCTATAGGGGATTGGTGGAGGATAAGTGTGATGACGTTCTCTGGAAAACTCTAGGCATCGAGGAGGATGAACTGACCAGTCTGTTCAGGAGGGCTTTCCGTCCAGGGCCTATGGATAACTTCCAGAGGTCTCTGGCCTGGCAGTGCTACAGAGGAGCTCTACCAGTTCGAGACAAAATCTACAGGCACGGACGCCCTGCCAAAAAGACCTGTCCATTGAAACCATTCTGCACGCAATTGTTCAGTGCCCAGGAGTGACCGACCTGTGGAATTATGTCGAACAGCTACTGTCACGTGTGGGACACATCCAGTTGTCAGCCGAATCCATCGTGAGAATCACCCCACGGCCTTCATTTAAGAATGAAGGAGAGGCAGTTTTCCTCTGTCTGGTGGCTATGGCGAAAGAGGTAATATGTTAGACGAGGTTAAAAGGACTGAGGGCAAACACCTCTCTCTCCGGACAAGAACTCATCACTTTCTTTAAGTACCACTTCAGAAGGAAGGTGAGAGTGGAGAGAGAGAGGTGCTAAACCCCAGTAAATTCGCTTAAAAGGTGGGTGAATGTGGCGAAAATGGCCCAAGTGAATGGGCCTGTAAAAACCCCGCCATTACGTCTTGTAATGTCCCATTTTTGTACGCCCCTGTGGCAAATAAAGAAATATATCTATCTGTCTGTCTGCCTATCTATTTGTCTATCTATCTCTGTTTGTCTAGCTGTCTGTCTCACTCACTTTATCTATCTATCTATCTATCTAACTAACTCTCTATGTATTTACCTATCTATCTACCTAACTGTCTATCTACCTACCTATCTCTCCATCTATATACCTACCTACTTTTCTATTTACATGTCTATCTGACTGGCTATGATGAGAAGATCCACCTGCTGCCAACACCCTTCAAACGGAGGGCTGGGGATGCCGTGGCTGACGATGCGCAAACACGCGCTCAGGCTGCGGCACCTCCAAGTATTCCTCACCGGACAACCAGTGTGGGCCCCGTTCGTGAGGCAAGCATTCCCACGACTCATCTCGCTGACCGAGCTGCAGTCCTGGGTCAAGCAAAGACCGAGGAAAATGGGCGACTGGCACATCGAATGTGCTCAGGCGCTCACAGCCTTCTGGCAGGCGGACCCGGCAATCAGTGGTGACTCCACTTTGTCATTCTATAGAGGGTTGGTCTGCAGCAAGTGCGACGACGCGCTCGGAGAAACTCTAGGCATAGAGGACGACGAACTGGCCAGTCTGTTCGGTAGAACCTTCCACCCGGGACCGATGGACAACTTCCAAAAGTCCCTGGCCTGGCAGTGCTACCGAGGAGCTCTACCAGTTCGAGACAAGCTCTACAGACACGGGCGCCTAGGCAGGGACCCTTCGAAAAAGATCTGTCCGAGATTCGTGCGCGACAAGGAAACCGTCGCACACGCATTCGTACACTGCCCGAGTGTTACCAACCTGAGGGGCTATGTAGAATGACTATTGTCGCGGGTGGGACCCATCCGGTTGACCACCGACTCCATTGTCATAATCAAACCGCCACCCTCCTTCAAAAACGAAGGAGAGGCGGTTTTCCTTTGTGTGATAGCTATGGCAAAAGAGGTTGTATGGTGGATGAGGTTAAAAGTGCTGAGGTCAGACACCTTTCTCTCCGGCCAACAACTGATTCTTTTTTTCAAATACCACTTTGGAAGAAGAATCAGGATGGAGAGAGAGGTGCTGTACCCCAGCAAATTTTATGAAAGGTGGGTGAAAGTGGCGAGAATGGCCCGAGTGAATGGGCCTTCTCTCTATATCAGCCTGTAGGTTGAGGAAAAGGAGTAAGAGAGGAAAGGGGTACAAACTCTTCGTACTCCTGGAGATGAGGGTTGCACATTTTTTTCGGAGGTATGTGTTACCCATATGAAATGTTTCCCCTATTGGGGAAAATCGATTAACTTTTAAATTACATTTGTGATAATATTTTACACGTTTTTATTGTATGTAAACTTCCCCCTTTGTATTTGTCCCCTTCTTGTGTGCCTCTGGCTAATAAAGAAAAATATCTATTTATGTATATTTACTAATGTATCTATCTTTGGATAAGAACAACAGCCCAAAGATAATTAGACAGATAAGTAAAACAAGGTTTATTGTATTTTAGTGGGTATATGTTTGAAAATGTTTAAAGAAAATATGGAAGAAAATTCACAAAATTGATTTAAATGAATGTAAAATGAAATAGGGCAATGGCCAGGATGAAAACAAAGCCAAGGAAAACTCAAGCATTCATGTGTTCTTATAGAGAATGTTGTAATCAAGAAATTATTAAATCAAGTATTTCTTTACGATAAACCTCATCATTTTTTACTGGTACTATGCTAGTATACATATATATATAGTAATAATAATAATCATTATCATCATCGTTTAATGTCCATCTTCCATGCTAGCATGGGTTAGACAGTTTTGTTCCATTTGATGCGGGAATGGTCGGGAGACCATGTTTCGCTCGTACGGAAACGTCTCTGGCAGGTTTTTTACAGCTGGATGCCCTTCCTAACACCAACCACATTTACAGTGTCTCCTACACGACCACCTTACAGTGTGGACTGTTGTGTCATCGACACAGTAGACAGAACAGGAAAGGGAGGATGGGAGTAGGGTGTGTGGGTAAATTCATTGAGCTGGCATGAGATATATTTGAACATGGTTGATACCTCCCAGAGAAGAAGAGAGAGAGAAATAATAATAATATTATTTCAGAAGATCCCGTTAAGGGTGAAAGCAGTGATTCTTTGCTTAAACTTTAATCTGTTCTTATATTAAATAAATATATATATATATATCGACAGTCGATCGACTTTCATCAAATCGGACCAAGGATACTAAGTTTCCGTTGGTCTTTCAAATTGTTAATACTATCTATTGGTCGTAACTTCCAGGTAGAACGAGCAATGTAAAATAAAGTGTCTTGCTGAAGGACATAACGCATCACCCGGTCCAGGAATCGAACTCACAACCTCACGATTGCGAATCAAATTCTCTAACCACTTAGCCACGTATGTATGCAAAAAGAAAACAGAAATAACAAAGCAAACAACACAGTACAATGAAGAAATATATTATTAATTTTATACTTGATATAGTAGAAAAAGAGTCTTAACATTTCCGACGCTAGTCCTTCATCAAAAAATAGAATAAGAAATTAAAAAAGAAATAGAAAGAATGAGGAAACAGGCAACGGAGGAAATGAAAAAAAAATTTTTTAGAGAAAAATAACAGATCCATTCATATATATGCTGAACAATGAAAACAAAAGGCAACATTTAATGTTTAATCAGTTCATTGATACACGATCATTTTAGAAGGTTGATTGATCATGATAAGTTGATATAATGACTAATCGATAGTAGTTATGTAACTCCATATTATTAATCTTGATACTATGGATACATCTCTTCAGAAATGTCTGTAAAACAATGAACTGCTTAAGCACTAAACTTCGCCTTTTGTTTTCGTTGCACAACATATATATATATATATATATGACTCTGTAGGTCATTAGAATGCTCAATGGAAAAGCCTACTTCAAAAACAAAACAAGAACGCTCATCACCAGATCTTATTGAAATTATCTCTTCTAGACTACATGGGATTCTAACAATGTTATTGGCCCTAGCAATATATATATATAAACTATAATAAAGTAAGAAACACGGGATTGCGTACGGTTTATAATGTTTTTATCCCCTTAGTAAAATAAGTTGGATTACTTTGAATAAATAATGAATGAATATTACATAATTTATCTACTAAATTTTGTGGCTGTTCATTAAATATATTTTATTATTTATTTAAAGATTCACTTCTTTAAAATTTTCAAATGTCAACACTTCCAGTGGCGATCGCTTAAATAAATACTCATATATTTCCGTCACTATCTTTCTCCTAATGCAGTTTATATATAATATCGTCTTTTTTTTAATGTATCATGGATTACGTTACTGATTACATAAGACAGTGTAACACAGTCTTCGCTCAATTTCTGTGTATATTGTCAATTACGATTTTATTTGATGTATCATATCTACATGCATATATACTTGTGTAAAATATCAATATACATACTACACATACTAGCAGAAAAACCACCGAGGAAAGCACAAACGGTGGGTAGTTTCCTTTCATCAGTTGTCTTCTGGAGATCATGGACATTTCTACGCATTAAAGACAAGTCTATTATATATATTAAAATTCAGCTTCAGTATAGCTGTATATTCACATGTATGTGAATTTTGTATATCTAAAAATATATGGCATGTTTAATGAGTAAACATTTTGGAAGCCCAGCAATGACTATTGAAAGGTTGATGAACAGCGCCGCCTAGCGGATTCCAGGAAAAGCAGTGGGGGATAACTGTCTATGCATTTCAAGCTACTGGCTCTTATCAGGACAGTGCTTCCCCCTGCTCTTAGTTGGAACTTAAAACAGGCAAAAATATATAGTTTTTTGCCTGTACAGGTGGGCTGATTAGTCTTATTTGCATATGAAGCTGTATTATATATATATATAGCTGTCCCACCCTTGCAATCAGGGAAAAGAGGACGTAAAATGATAATGATGATGATATATATATATATATATAACCGATTTTTTCACTCACTTGTTAATTAATGTTTGATCTGAGATATGTTGGCTGAGTGCATATGGAAGGGTTGAAGCATAGACTCTCGACTCCTAGCCATCACGTACATTTCTGAACCAGTAGCCAATCAGTTGACAGTATTTTGATGACGCAGAGGGATTCCAGTTACTACTTTACTACTGTGTCGCCTGTCACATTTACTGCCATAGCCAGCACAGACTAGAACCGAATCCTGTCGAGCGATTGGTTATTGATTAGGTGAGACCCGTTGATGAAGCCACATGTGCCAATTGTGCTTTATTGCATAGTAAATGCAGACAATGGATGCTGTAGCTCTCTTACTGCATTAGGTGTGGCAGAAACTTGAGTACGGGTATAAATTTATGGTACCCATTTACGTGTGTTGTATCAAGGCAAATAACTTTGTGTATACTCTGGCGCTATGCAGTTTTACGAAAGACCCACCCTCTATTGTTCTTAGGATGAGGCTTATACCTAGTAGGCAACAGCTTCCTCAACCTGCTATCCCCTCTCATCCACCTCCCTTAGCGGTAACCATACCTTCCTACTACCCTGACTACATCCTTTTTCCCCAAGCCCCTCCACCCTCCCTAGTCCCCACTGTGTTGTGTCGGTGACACAGCAAAGATGCCCAGTCCACACTGTAAAGAACATCCAGCCCACACAGTAAAGTGATTGTGTAGGTGTCACGACAAAAAGTACCCAGCACACACTGTAAATGTGGTTGGCGTTAGGAAGGGCATCCAGCAATAGAAAACCAGCCCCAAAACACCCAGTCCACACTGTATAGACACGGCAAAAAGCACCCAGCACACACTATGTGATTGGTGTTAGTAAGGGCATCCAGCCGTAGAAAACCAGCCAGAAACTCTCCTATATGAGCGAGATACGGTCACCCGACCCAACTTGCCTCTAATTGGGACAAACCCGTCTAACCCATGCTAGCGTGGAAGATAGACGTTAATTGACGATGATGATGATGATTACAATTATATTTTCACGGTAAAGGTTTTATCTCACATAATATCGAATCTATGAGATTTTGATATTATTTATTTTCAGAACAATTGCTTAACAACAGTATGAGTGGCAATTTACAGCAGGTTTGAACAGAAAGAGGTGAGAGAATTCTGGCTGGATACAGTTGGTTTAAATGCTAAATGGTTAAGGTAGAAGAGATTAAGAATATAGTTTACAAATATGCTCTCTCCTATGACTACATCTTTAGTACGAGCTTTGTGGATATTATATCATCTCAAGAATCAAAAGCTTCAGAAAAAATAATATAAGTTTTGATGATTTAGTGTAAAGAATAAAAACTAATGTTAAAATAAAAATATATTTTTAAAAATGAGGTCCTCAAGGGTGTGTGACCCTAAGCCATAGCTTATTTAGCTTCTAGATAAGACCAGTTCTGCATACTACCAATCAATAATATAGAAAACGTATCCCATTATAACTCTATTAATATTTTTTTATTTATTCTAATTTTTTTCACATTTATTAATTAGAGATGGAAGGTTTTATTAGAACTCCATCTCACTTTTACTAATGTAGTTTAATTCATCAGATGTAAGATTAGGCAACACTAATATGACTTACATTGTGCTAACTAAAGTCAGCATTAATAATATAGTTAGTATAACTAAAATTCCACTATATTATTTATAATTATAATAGAATGATAATATGATTATAATAGAATATTTAATTTATGAACTTCATACCACTATAACCACATTAAATTTATTTTAATCTATTATAAGTTTAATTTAATTAAAAATAAGTATAACCAGTTTAAATAAAATACAATCTCACTTTCACTTAATATAATTTTAATTAATTTATTTTAATTTAATACACTTCAATGTGTATCACCATGCTCTCCTTTAAATTATTTTATTTTACTCTTAATTGGAGTGTGTGTGAGGGGGGTATGACCCTTTCAAAGCCTCAAAGACTGGTAAGTTTCCTTTACTGGTTGAACTTCTGTAGTAACATTATTTTCATAGAGGTAACAAGACTCAAAAACTTGCAAGCTTAGCCAATATTTTTTAGATTTGTATCCTATTTTTTTTACATAGCTATTTAATTTTCTCTATTTGATGCTGTTGTTTTTTACTTACCCAAATTTATTAAATTAGCGTTTTTTTTTAAAGATTTGAAACAATTTTAATAAATACTGTTGGCTCCAAATAATCTCTAATTTAAGTAAAATGGGGAATTCCACTGTAGAGCCTAAGTCTCTTATGTATATATATATATATATGTGATCCGGCTATACATGACCCTTCTACCATTACTCTTTAGTACTAATGATCTTTAATTTGTAAGAAAAATGAGGAATTCCACTGTAGAGCCTAAGGCTCTAATGTATATATGATCCGTCCTTACATGATCCTTCCACCATCACTCTTTAGTACTATTCTTGTCATCATTGTACCCCTCTACTCTTTCCCACATTGCCTCCATTCCATTCACACCCCTCTGTTTCACTCTACCATATTTGTCATACATCTCTGTTCCAGTTTAACTCCTCATTCTATTAATAATAATGAAATTATTGTGTACAGTGCTCAGGTGCACTACAACTCATCAAAGGTGCATGTATAGTACATAGAATAATGTACAAATGTCAGGAAAATGAACAGTGTATGAGTCATGATATAATAATAATAATAATAATGAAATATTGTGTACAGTGCCCAGGTGCACCACAACTCATCAAAAAGTGCATGTACAGTACATAGGGCAATGCACAAACATCAGGAGTCATGATACACACGTGTGCATGTGTATGAAAGGGGTACGTCAGGTGTAGTTTTGGCGTATTTCGGGAAGCATGAGTGTCTTAAAGGATGCAGTGTCTCGGCAGCTAACAACTGACACAGGCAGTTTGTTCCATGCTTCAGCAACTCTGAGCGTGAAAAAATGTCTACGAAAGTCATGGGAGCTGTGCTGTTTTCTGATTTTGTAGGCATGTCCACGTGTGTTAGACACATGGAGATCAAAAAGGTGCTCAGGGCTGCAATTGGCGAGATGGTTAATAACTTTGTGGGTATTCACCAAGTCCATTGCCAGACGTCGGAGCTTCAATGAATCCATGCCCACTTGGAACAAGGCAATCTCCTCAAGGTTGATGCCACTATAAAATACATTCAGTATTTTCTTTGAAGTTGTTAACATTCAAACAATAACAATATAGGATAGTGTTAGTGCCATGATAAAATTCACCAAGTTTATTTTATAAAGTAGTTAGAGGTTTGGTTGTGCAACCAACCATAGAAACCATGCCAAACAAAGGGCTGAGAGAACTCTTCAGTCCTGTCAAGAATATGGCAACCTCTCTAGTGCTGGTGCCACAATAAAATACACTCATTATACTCTGTAAAGTGATGGGCATTAGGAAGGGCATCCAATTATAGAAACCATACCAAAACTGGAATATGTGAGCAAGACATGGCTCCTGGCTTATCAATGAGGACAGAAGCTCTGATTAAGTACTGACTTGGTCTGTGATCTATCTCATGCCAGCATAGAAAAACAGACCTTAAATGATGATGATATGATGATACACAAACACACACATATACATACATATATAGTAAAAGACAGTAGAAAAATACAAAGGGCAAATGGTGACAAATGAAACAAAACAAAACAAAGTAGTGTTTTACCCAGTGTATTTTAGCATGATATTTCAGGGCTATTACCCTCTTTTCAGATGCGAAGCTGAAACAGTCTAAGACAAAACAAAATGAGCGATTGGAGTTTTCTTCCCTAACTGGTCTATGTGTTTCCGAAATGCATGCATGGGGTCGCTACATTAACCAGACCTATTATTTATCCCTATAATCCTTTCAGTCACCTCTATGGTGACCTCAATCCTTTCAGTCACCTCTATGGTGACCTCAATATATTGGCTGCGGCATCTGTCAAGATGTTTTCTAACAGAAGAGGCTCTCATTATCACGTGCTCTTTGATCCGTATGTGTAGACTCCTTATGGTATTTCCGATGTAAGAAGAGTTACATTTTTTTTGCATGTGATCTTATAGACCACTTATGCTCTCATGCACACTTCTGCATTGTTGATGCAACAATTAAGAAGTGCGCATATATTGTCTGTGGAGTAGTCTCCTCAATGAGGATCCCAAGTATGCCAGCTATATATTCAGTCCCTCCCTATGGATGACTTGTCTGATGGCAGCTGTCATCTTCTCATTGAAATGTATGCATACATACATACTTACATACATACATTCACACACACACACACACACACACACACACACACACACACATTGGCTGTGGCTGCATCTCGATTTCAAGAATTGCCATCCCTTGATCTTTTTCTCACACATAGGTTGCACAAATATGATTTTTTACTCCTGCTAAGGACTTAGATTCCTTTCTGTATATGTTGCAGTGAAAAAAGAAAAGGCCATGCTTCCTCAACACATGTGAAAGTCATTTAGATCAAATGATACGTGTGCTTAGGGAGATTTCACTGCTATTTCTACTACACACTGACTATGTGGCATGTACTCTCATTGGTTTATACATACATTTATAAGAAAACAAAATTACACATCGAGGTAAAATATGGAATTCCTTAACTCTTTTGACAATTAACTGCCTGAACTGACCCTTGTTCTGCAATACATGGTTGTTTATGTAAAAGTGATTATATTTATCTAAAAACCTTTCATTTTAATTTTACATCAATTATTGATTAGCAATTAATTGACCTTACTTTATCAGCCGATACCAATTAATCAGCTGCTAATTATCTATAATGTAATTAAGTGTTGTAATATGAAATACATATTATAATAAATTCTACTGAGGTTAGTTTTGCCTTTCATCTTTATGGGGTTATTAAGATAAAGTACCAGTAATGCACTGGCGGAAATTCAATCAATGTTACCCAACCCTATAATTGTTGGCCTTGTACTTAAATCAGAAAACATTAATTGTTATATTTGGAGAGGCTCATGTTGTTATAATATTGCCAGAAATATATAGTAAAACACACTCACTGTTTGGTTAGGTTTTCACTTCAGTATATTTTTATATTTTTATGAATAATTCAGCTAGCAATTATTAATTGTAAGCAATATATTGCAATATTCCATAATTAATCACAATTATGTAACTACTATTTGAGAGACCATGATGACAAAATTAGACTGATTTTACTGTAGTAATATATACATGCCTGCAAGAAATTG
The DNA here is from genome assembly GCA_964016885.1 of Eledone cirrhosa. Lineage (NCBI taxonomy): Eukaryota > Metazoa > Mollusca > Cephalopoda > Octopoda > Eledonidae > Eledone > Eledone cirrhosa. The sequence continues at coordinate 196,173,194 of OZ024740.1, forward strand.
GCTATGCTCTGAAAATGGATAAATTTTGATGTTTTACATTATAAATTACGAGTAATTAAATTTAATCGATAAATTTTATTACTACAAAATATTTTGAATACCTTTAAATAAACATGTAATCGGAATCTTTATAATTTCTAATTAATTTCTTTTTAACCCTTAATATCCTGTAATAATTTAGCAGAAAATATAAAAACATGCTTGTTATTCCAATATTTACAGTGTCTTTACTAATGGACAGATCATTGTGAATATGATCATAGTGCTGTTTTGTACTTCTGTTAATGCACAGGTGGTACAGGACGTCAAGAGTTAAAAGATCAACTCAACATATATCCTCGCAGGTAGGTAGGAGGGATCCCATCTACTTTAACCCCCTTTAACCTACTGGGAGTTATGCCCCCTGGGCAGTCCCACATGATTTCCAGTTGCGTAGATCAGTGAATTTGGGCACTAGGAATAGTTATATGGTACTGGCAGGCTCAGACTGTGTATCCTAGGTAATAATTGTTTCTATTTTTGGCACAAGGCCAGCAATTACCCAGTACATTACTGGTACTTTATTTTATCGACCCCGTAAGGATGAAAGGCAAAGTTAACCTCAACGGGATTTGTACGCAAACCATAAAGGGGCGTGACTCTATGCTTCAAAGCATGGTGTCCAACTCTCTACCGATACTGCCAACCCACGTAAATCTACATATTAAAGTGAAACATCGTTAGGTAGGATATTCAACAGTTCTTATAATTAATGTTTGATTTTGAAACATCTGTGTCAGGAATCATAAATTATCGACACAAACAAGATGACTAGACAAATGGAGACACATTCTTATGATTAAACATTCTACATTTGGTAACAGAGCTCTCACAAGAGCTTTGGTATCTGGAATGTGTGACCTACAGTCTATGC
>OZ024740.1:196176606-196179106 GCA_964016885.1 Eledone cirrhosa
CAATGTCACTGGACCGAGACCTATGGCGGTACTTAATAATAGAGAAGACCCGCCTTACCTAAATACAAAGTAAAACCTACTACAGCCAGTAGGCATCTCTAACAAAATACACCCCCGCCCCCACCCCATCTACACCGCCCCTTTCAATGTAAAGTTATGTTGGTGCCACAACATCCAGGCCGAAACAAATGAGATCGTGTAGGTGTCACGTCAAAAAACACACAGTCCACGCTGTAATGTGGCCGTGTAGGCAACACGGTAAAAACCTCCCAGTCCCACACTGTAAATGTGGTTGGTGTTAGGAAGGGCATCCAGCTGTAGAAAACCCGCCAGACAGTCCTATGCGAGCAAGACAACCCCTCTTGCCTCAAGTGGGAAAACTCCCGTCCAAACCCATGCAAGCATGGAACATGGACGTTAAACGATGATGATGATGATGATGATGATGATATATATATATATATATATATATATATATATATATATATTGGAGGCATATGGCTTAATGGTTAGAGCATTGGCCTTGCAATCGAAAGGTTGTGAGTTCAATTCTCGGACCGGGTGATGTGTTGTTTCTTTGAGCAAGAGACTTTATTTCAAATTGCTCCAGTTTACTCAGCTGTAGAAATGAGATGATAGGGGCAGGGGTCCCTAACATTCCACTGCAAAGTGGTCGTGGAGGTGCCACGACAAAAAAGCACCCAGCACTCACTGTAAATGAGGTTGGTGTTAGGAAGGGTATCCAGCTGTAGAAATCAAGCCAGTATCAGTTCCCGTCCCACCCTTGCAAGCAGGGAACAAGCGGACGTAAAATGAAATGTAAAATGTATATATATGTATATATATATATATGTATATGTATATATTTGTATATATATATATGTATATATATATGTATATATATATGTATATGTATATATATATATTTATATATATGTATATATATATGTATATATATATGTATATGTATATATATATATTTATATATATGTATATATATATATATATATATGTATATATATATGTATATGTATATGTATATATATATTTATATATATGTATATATATATATATGTATATATATATTTATATATGTATATATATATATATATATATTTATATGTATATATATATATATTTATATGTATATATATATGTATATATATATTTATATATGTATATATATATATATATTTATATGTATATATATATATATTTATATATTTATATGTATATATATATATTTATATGTATATATATTTATATGTATATACATATATATATTTATATGTATATGTATATATATATATATATATTTATATGTATATATATATATATTTATATGTATATATATATTTATATGTATATATATATATACATATAAATATATATATATATATACATATACATATAAATATATATATGTATATACATATAAAAAGTATGGCGGGATGGGGGAAGTAGAGAAGACTATCAAGTGGCCAGGAGGGAAGCTAGGAGACAAGTGTACTTAGCAAGAAGGGAAGCTGAGGAAAGAAAGTTCAAGCATGTTCTACAACGCGATGACCATAAACGTGAGGTGTTCAGGATTGCTAGGCAATGCGTCAAGGAAAACCGTGATATTGTCGGGGAGAAGTGTGTACTAAACGACGATGGCACACTTGCCATCACCGACGCTGATAAGAAGGTAGCTTGGAAGTGTCACTATGAAAGGCTACTAAATGAGGAGAATAAATGGGAGAAAGACAGTCTCCCCCATATCGACCCAATAGAGGGACCAGCAGTGTTAGTCGAGGGGAGTATAATAAGTAAGGCAATCAAGGATATGAAGACGGGTAAGGCGGCTGGGCCTTCGGAAATAGTTGCTGAGATGCTGAAGGCATCTGGCACGGTGGGACACACCATGGTCCCCCGTATAGTTAACCAAGTCGTACAGAATGGGGTTGTTCCGAAGGACTGGCATAGCAGCATCATCGTTAACTGTTATAAGGGTAAAGGAGACGCCCTAGATAGGAGTAACTATAGAGGCATTAAATTAATCGACCAGGTCATGAAGGTCACGGAAAAAGTAATAGCGCAACTAATCAGAGAGAGAATTGACCTAGATGAAATGCAGTTCGGGTTTGTGTCAGGCAAAAGTACCACAGACGCTCTTTTCATAGTACGACAACTACAGGAGAAGTACCTAGCTAAAGGTAAACCCCTCTACTTAGCTTTTGTCGACTTGGAGAAAGCCTTCGACAGAGTCCCCCGCTCCATTATCTAGTGGGCTCTTAGAAAACTAGGCGTTGACGAATGGCTTGTGAGGGCTATACAAGCCATGTATAAAGAAACAGTCAGCAAGGTTAGAATTAACAACGAATATAGTGAAGAGTTTAGCGTAAAAGTTGGCGTCCATCAGGTCTCTGTTCTCAGCCCCCTACTATTTATTATTGCCCTTCAGGCTATAACAGAGGAGTTCAAGACAGGCTGCCCATGGGAACTCCTATACGCAGACGAC
>OZ024740.1:196189106-196193337 GCA_964016885.1 Eledone cirrhosa
ATCAGACATTTAGTTTTCCAACTTGATCGCGCCAAAATTAGATTAAAAAATGGCTAAGAATCCCTATGTGGCTGTGGTCAAGCTAGAAATAATGTGATTGGTTGCTTACGGCGGGTAGGCTTGTTGCTAGAAAGCGCAGCCAAATATCGCCAAATTGAATCTCAACCTAACGGGAGATTATTAAATATAAAGGTTTACATATACATAAAGTTATAGATATATATGCTGCAACCGGTCACTTTTAGGCTCTATGAAGAATTAATAAATTAAATAATCAGAGCAATATATCATAAATCATGTCCTTAGAATTATTAGATAAAATATGTACCATTTCCTCTTCCAATTAGCATAATTAACCATATAAAAAATCAATTAGACCAAGCTATAAGAAGAAAGGCTCTTATGAAGAAATCTCCGACAAATAACCGAGAGTGGCCTCTTCGCGGTGGCCCCAATAGAGTATTTATCCAACATTTCGATATATATATGTGTGCCTATATGTATATATGTGTATATATATATATATACATGCTACTGTACGTCTGTATACATATATGTATGTACGTATGCATACATACTTACATTTAAGTAAGTGCCGTACTAAGAGTGAGAAATGAATTTTCATTTCATTCTATTCCATTTATCGTTTTCGGTGCGCCTGGCCGACTAAAATCACTCGATATGCAAATTAGGCTGCTCAGCCGTTAATTTTCATAAGGAAAGTATATACTTTCGTACGTTCAACCATCTAGCAGAAAGGTATACGGTGCTGACGATAGCTAACAAGCTTGAAACTAGTACAGCGTTCCTTTGTCAGTGTTGAACAAACGAGCAACGGTGGTTGCTAGACACTACGGCTTAATACGGGATGTTTGTTTACAAACACACCAAGCATTATAATAAATGTTCGGTGAATCCATACGTGCATGTATATATGTGTGCATGTATGTATATATATATATACATACTACTGTACGTCGGTATACATATATGTATGTACGTGTACATACTTATATTTAAGTAACAGCCGTACTAAGAGTGGGAAATGAAATATCGTTTCATTTTTTCCGTTTATCGTTTTCGGTGCACCCGGCCGATTAACCCACTCGATATGCATATTGGGCTACTCAGCCGTTAATATGCATAAGGTAAGTATATACGTTCAACAATCTGGCAGGAAGGTATACGTTGCTGACGATAGCTAACAAGCTTGAAACTAGTACAGCGTTCCTTTGTCAGTGTTGAACAAACGAGCAACGGTGATTGCTAGACACTACGGCTTAATACGGGATGTTTGTTTACAAACACACCGAGCATTATAATAAATGTTCGGTGAATCCATACGTGCATGTATATATGTGTGCATGTATGTATATATATATATACATACTACTGTACGTCGGTATACATATATGTATGTACGTGTACATACTTATATTTAAGTAACAGCCGTACTAAGAGTGGGAAATGAAATATCGTTTCATTTTTTCCGTTTATATATATATATATATATATATGTATATATGTATATATATATATATATATGTATATATATATATATATATATATGTATATATATATATGTATATATATATATATATATGTATATATATATATATATATATATATATATATATATATATATAAATATATATATATATATTCATATATATATATATATATATATATATATATATATTCATATATATATATATATAAATATATATATATATATATATATATATGAATATATATATATATATATATATATGAATATATATATATATATATATATATGAATATATATATATATATATATATATGAATATATATATATATATATATATATGAATATATATATATATATATATATATATATATATATATATATATATATATGAATATATATATATATATATATATATATATATATATATATATGAATATATATATATATATATATATATAGTTTTAATATAGATGAGATTCTACAGGACTAGAACTGTTTCATTCATTAGAAATCATCAGGAATCTGGGTATCAAAAAATAAATATGGTATTTATAGGTCTCTACAAGTGGTAGGAGAGGGTGGGGAGTGGGATGGGTGCAGGTCATTGGTTGATAGAGAAGGGAATTCATTAAAGGCTAATTCTACATAGCTATAGTTAATTTATATTTATTTATGTTTTTAGAGTAACAAAGGCAGACAGAAATCTATAAACAAGTTCCGGATGGCATACCATTCCTTGTCAATAAGTTTCTCTTAAGCTAGCAGATGTCTATAAAATCAGTGGGGGGTCATTCATGCTCGATAGAATTAAAGAAAAGGGAGATTCTTTAAAAGCTAAAGTCATTAAGTTCTGCTAAGTGACAAAGGTCTAGGGAATTCTGCAGACAGATTCAAAATACTGAGTGCATATCTTACTATTATCTTCGAACTTCTCTTAAACTAATCAACAATATGCCAAATCAACAGACACATTCACAAAAAAACAAAGAAACCCCAAAAAGACCAAAAAAACAGAAAAACAAAAAAAGCCACACCTAAAAAAAACCACCAAAAAAACACACATACTCACTCACACACTTACGCGCAACCATAAACACACACATAAACACAGATACACACATAAAAACACACACACATATATAAAAAAAGTATATAAATATATACAAATATATATTCATGTACACGCACATGAGTACCTTACTTACTGTGGTTACCTCCGATTCAACCCGGAATAACGTACATTTTAGCACTCTCTGTGCCCCTTATAACCATCATCAAGAAACCATGCTGACCAAACTCGACCTTGATATTTCCTTGAAGAACATCCCTATCCCTCCAAGGAAACTATACTTAAAAACACTCATCAGACGTACCGACGAGTTCATCAAGCGAATTAGATGGAGGGCCTTCTTCCTCGACAACCCTGATGTAGCATCTACCAATGATGAGAAGTTCGGCTTCAAAACGAATAAGACACCACCCACCAACAGCCTACTCCAACCATTTGAGGGAAGACCTCTTCAAGATGATCAAGGATATTAAATTCCGTAGAGCCACCACACCATTCCAGGCCTACTTAAATGCCAAATTACGGAATATAAAAAAATCCCCTAATCTTTATGTCTCCTCCGATAAAACCAAAAACGTTTATGAGGTAGACCCACAGACCTACAATAAGCTGGCAAAAAATACCATCACGACCACCTACAAAAAGGTAATAGAGAGGGCGCTGACTGAGACAAACGCGGCCGGAAAAGAAATCGCCAAGTCCCTTAAATTACATGACCGAACCGAACCTTTAAGGGTAAAGACCCCGCACTTTACCCTGAAGGACCATAAGGGAAACTTCCTCAACAAACCATCAGTCAGACTTATCAACCCCACTCGCTCCGACATCGGCTCTATCAGTAAGAAGATCCTGGATAGAGTTCTACCATTATTGCGGGCGGCCTCACCACTTCCACTCTGGAGTAGAACATCTGAGGCAATATCATGGTTCCAAGAATTACCCGATAAACACCACACTCGCTTCCTGCAACTCGACATAGAAAACTACTATGCCTCTATCTCGGAGCCCCTCCTGAAGGACGCAATTAACTTTGCCAGGAATTTTACCACCATTACCGATGCCGAGCAAGTTATTATCCTCCACGCTCGTAAGACCTTTCTATACCACGATGGATCTTACTGGATCAACAAGAAATCTCAGACCCCATTTGACGTTAGCATGGGGGCGAGTGACTCGGCTGAAATTAGCGACCTGTGGGCCTGTACATCCTACATAACCTGAAGAACCTCTTTACCGGCCTTACTGGAGGTTTATACCGAGACGACGGCCTCTTCGCCCTGCATAAGGTTAGCCCCAGAACCACCGATGGGTTTCGGAAAAACTTAAGCTCTTTCTTCTCTAATCTAGGATTTAGTATTACTATAGATTCTAATCTGACTAGGGCCAACTTCTTAGATGTCACTCTCGACCTAGATACTTCCCTCTATTACCCGTACCACAAACCTAACGAGTCCCTTAAATATATTAATGTTAATTCAAACCACCCCCAAAACATTACTGATAACCTAGTAAAAAGCGTCTCTATTAGAATATCTGGCCTCTCCGCCAACAAAGATATTTTTAATGCATCTGCCTCCTACTACAACGACGCCCTAGCCCGTAGCGTAGCGGATTTAAAGATAAGATAACTTACCTAGAAACCACCGCAAAAT